>CAUYUJ010005429.1:0-61463 GCA_963575745.1 Prorocentrum cordatum | reverse complement strand
CGGGGTGCTTACCTTTGCCCTTGCCTGTGCTTTTCCCGCGTGCCTTCGGCGGCCCTGCGTCGGTCAATGCGAGCGGCGGCACAAGCTGTCCAGTCAGTGTCATCTGCGTCCCCGATAGCTTAGCTTTCCCACGGGGCTTCGCTGCGGGCGCCTCGGTCATCACTCCCTTGTTTTTCGGCCTGGCTGCTCCGAACATCACTGCCAGAGAATGTTGCTGGTGATCTTCAGCGGGCGGCGTCCCCGCCATGGCGGCGTGACCGCCTTGGCACGCGAGAAGCCGCGCGTCGCGCGCGGCCCTGATGCCAAGATGAGCTGGACGCGAAGCGATGACGAAGAAACCGCGCGGTAAGTGAGGCGGGATAGCCGCCAGCGGAATAGCCGCTTCAAAGGTGGAGGGAGGGGTGGAGTGAGGTATGAAGGGGGCGGCATATCCGCCAGCGGACTCGCCGCTTGAGAGGGTGCAGGGGCGCGGCGAGGGAGGCGGATTGGCCGCCAGCGGACTAGCCGCTCGAAGCGTGGCGGACGCACGAGGTGATACGGATACTGAAATGAATTGCGCGCAACATGACAACCACACAAATTTGACATCATGTTATCATATGTTATCATATGTTATCAGGCGTGTGATAACACCATGCTAACACATGATAACACCTGATAACATGTTATCAGGTGTTATCAGGTGTTATCAGGAGTTATCAGGCGCGTGATAACATCTGCTAACATATGATAACAGCCAACTTTTTTTTGCCAGTGCATGGCGGCGGCGTAGCGGCACGTCCGCCGAGTTAGTAAAGCGGAGCAGCAGGGGCGGAGCGGCGCCCTGCGCTACCGACCGCGGACGGCGCCGCGTGCTTCAAACCGCTGCCTGAGCGGCAGCGAAAAGACGGGCGAGCGCGGAAGCGAGGCGCGCTGCCTGAGCGGCAGCGAAGAGACGGGCGAGCGCGCGCAATCGGGGCGCGCTGCCTGAGCGCCATCATATGCAAGGCGATGGGGGGGTGGGCGGACATGGCGATGCAGCACATCCAGAAAATAGCCGCACTCATTCTTATGCGGATGCAGTTTTCTCCACCCAGCCTTTTTGCCAAATCCCATCCAACCGCCCACCTGTCTTATCCGCCGAAGTTCCCTCACCTTCCTCCCGCTCCGCTCGTCCACTCGCCCCCATATCGCCTTGCATTGGGGGACGGCTACTCGGCCGCCTGCGTGGCCAAAATTCACCTCGGCGTGGCAGCCTTCACGAATTGAGTGCGGATGGAGTGTGTGGGGGTGTCCTAATTTGTTCTGACACAGGGGTGTGGATTGAAATTGCGTTGGAGGAGTGGGAGGGGGGCGTGTAGGGCCGACGCGTCGCGCCGCCTGCGCGAATGGGGCTACTGATGCTGAGGCGACATCAGTGCTGCCAGCCGTGCACCTGCACCTACGAGGTCGCGTTGCGCACCAGCCAGCTCGCGAGCACGTCCTCGCACTCGGCGATGCATTGCTCCTCTTGGCGGAAAGCGTTCACCGCGCGCTCCGCGATCTGGGCGCACATCTGCGTCGCAGTACGCGCGCGGCGCAACGAGTCGAGCACAGCCTGGCACTGGGTGCCGTTGAGCACCACGATGCTATCGGGCGACATCTGGCTGGCCAACGCCGTGGACATCCTCATGCCCGCCGTGGCTGACGAAGCTGCGCCTGACGAACCGCTGCCCTCCGAGAACGCGTCCTTCAGCTGGTGCGAGCGCTCCACGCGGGATTGTGGAGGGATTGGCGCCAGCTCGACCTTCGGCGCCCCCTTGCGCCTTTTGACGGAGCCCCAGTTGGCCTTCTCCTCCTCCCATTGGCGCCACTCCGCGAGGTCGACTTCCCACGAGTCGGCCTCGAGTGCGACAGCAGCTACCTCCGCTTCGTCCTCGCTCAAGTCGTGGTACGGCGACACGCGAAGGTGGTTCACCAGCTTGTTCCTGGCCTCCTCCACTGTCTCTCCCTGGAACCACTTGCCGCCCCTTTTGCAGCTGCTGCTCTGTGGGCACTTGTAGCCGAACATGACGGTCTTCTCGCCCTGCTGGCCTGCCATGGCGGCAGGGCGAGAAGTGCACGGCTAGCGCAGGGGCGGCGTGGGGCGCGAGCCTGTGCGCGCCTAGATTCGAGCCGATACAGCGCCCCAACAACAAAAACATACATGTGTAAGAGGCGCGGTGGCATCGCACATTTCGGGATGCCAGCAGGCGGCGGCGGCGGTTTAGCCGCCAATGGAGGGCTCAGGGCGGCGTGGCCGCCAATGGGCGGTTTAGCCGCCAATGGCGGCGTGGCCGCCAATGGAGGCTTCAGGGCGGTTTAGCCGCCAATGGGTGGCTCAGGGAAGGACTGGTGTTTTTTTCCAACCGCATAGAACAAACCCGATGCGCCGATGCTCGTATCTGAACGGCGGTTGTCCGCCAGGCGGGGGGAGGCGGCGCGTCCGCCAATGAGATAGATCGGCAACGAATAGAGGGGAGGAGAGATGAGATGAGACGAGGCGGGGAGAGGCGGCGCGTCATGACGCGTCAGCGCGGATAGCTGCAACTATCCGCGCTCGAATTACGGAAGCTATGCTTCCCAGCCCGCTTGCAGGTCCACGCGATCACCCTACAAGAAGACATCTCCGCGGGCGGGCGGGCGCGGCTTCGCTGGCGGTGGTGCCATCTTGCTTGTCGGCTGCAGCCGACGCCCTGCCCTCGGCTGCACCAGGCTGGGCTTCCCTGCTGGCGGCTGCCTGGTCTTCGGCGGCGGCGGCCCCATGGTCTTCGGCGGCGGAGGCGGAACTGGAGGGTTCATATTGCCAGTCCTCCACGGCGCCTGCTGAGGCATCGTCTTGGGCAAGTTCGGCGCCATGGGCTCCCGATGCATCAGCTGAGGCTTGGGGACGTGCGCCACGCGCACCCGCGGCGCTGCCTTGTTGCCGTGCAGCTTCGCGTACATCTCGCGCTTTGCGCCACCTCGGTTCCCCCAGCGCTTCGCATTGGCGCGCCACGCCTGGCCCTGCCACGTCTGCGGCCCGCCCATGGCGGGGCCAGGCGGGCCGCGGTCGCGGAACTTCTTGTAGTCGTACTTCATCTGGTACTCCTTGGGCACGGCGAGCACGGTCTCCGACCGCCAGTCGATGGGATTCCCAACGGGGTCGCTCAGCCAGGCTCGCAGCTGCGTCCTGAACGCCTCCACCGCGCTGGGATGCGCCCCCACCGCCTCGGGGGGCTCTTCCACCACAGGCGTCGCGCCCCGCATGTGCGACGCGAGCTCCTTCACGAGAGCCGAGGGCGGGGTGGCGCGGAAAGGCCGCTGCCGCGGGTCCCGCGGCGGTGACGTCGGCCCCCGCCGGCGCGGCGGCGTCGACGGTGCCCGCGGGTGGCGCGGGCTGCGCGATCGCGCTGGCTGCGCCGCCAACGTGGGCGCGCTGGCTGGCCGACTGCCGCTGGCGGAGGAAGACCGATCCCCTGCGTTGTTGTCCACGCCCGCAAGGTCGGAGAGCAACTGCATCGCTGGCCCGAACATCTCCCGCGCCGAATCGCCAAAACAGTTCGACCGAGAGCGGCCAGCCAGTTTCGCGCGCGATGCGCGCGTCCCTGGCTACCGCACGCGGGGCCACTTGTTTTGGCGATGCAGCTGCCTCCAACGCGTCGAACGCGCTGCCGCTGTCTGCCATGGCCGCGGCCGCAGTGCGAGGCGCCGAGCGCGACGCGGTGGCTGCGGCGCAGCCTCGGCGCGCGTGCCCCAGCCCACGCGTCGGCGCGAAAGGGGGGGGCCGACCCCGCGCGGGCTCGCGGGCACCCGCGGGCCGCGGGCTTGAACCGAAATGGAATCGGACGCGGAAGCGAGACTTCGGGAGGAGGGGGAGGGGTTGCCCATGGACCCATTGAAGTCTTGGAGCTCCTCGAGCCCTCGGGGGCCTCTCAGAAGGGCCCCGCTGGTTCTTGCGACGGGGTCTCGGGGGAGGGGGCAGAGTGAGGGTGGCATTGGGAACCAGAAATATAAGTGAACTGGCGTCCCTTTGAATGTGCAGGTCTTGGTTCATTTGTTTTCGTCGTTGAACGGGCGGTGGCAACGTCGGTGCCTTCGCGCGCGCCCATGCCATTCTGGGTGAACGCCTTCGCCGTTCGAGCAGTGGGCGTCTCCCCGACGTTAGTTGGCGTGGGAACCAGTGCCTGACAGCGGAGAGGGGGGCGCAGGGACGTGGCGCGGGGGCGCGGAGTGGGCCGATTAGGGGAGGTGGGCGGCGGCATGTCCGCCTGAAGGGCGGAGGAGCGCAAAGGGGTGGGGCGGGGGCGGCATGTCCGCCACGAGTTGGAAGGCGAGAAGGCTGCGCTACAAGGCGGCATATCCGCCACGAGGCGGCATATCCGCCACGACCTTTTTGTTATCCCGAGGCCGCCCCGTTGGCCTGGAGAGTTGAAGAGTCGTAGCGCGAATTACTCGCCGCGCGCCCTGGCGGCAAGCTCCTTCTTGACCAGCTCCTCCGCCTCCGCGATGGCCCTGGCCTCGGAGCGATCGGGCGCAACGAGGCAGCAGGGGGCGGAGGGGGCGTCGAGGCAGGGGCGAAAATGAAGAGAGCGCGGAGGAGGGCGTCGAGAAGGGCGTCGGTGAGAATCTGGCCTTGTCGGCCTCATCGCCCGCGATGTACTTCAGGCTGACGTTGCTGCCAGGGACGCCGACCCTGCCGCTGCGGAACTGCACCTGGGGGGCGGAGCAACGATGAACAGTCGCCGGAAAGGCGGCGGGCGCGCAAACTGCGACCCCAGCGGGGCTGCTGGGAATCGCCGCGCGCGCCCGACGCCTCATCGGTGGGAGGTTCAACCCCGCTCGCCAAGTTGCGTGTGGTCTGCATCTCCCACCTCGGCTTCGCCCACTTGCGCTGCTTGTCCTTCCCAGCCGCGCCGTCCGTCTTCTTGCCCGTGGGGAGCGGCGTCTTCTTAGCCACGTTGCCCGTGGCAGGCGGCGTCGTCTTCTTTGCCGCGTTGTCAATGCCAGGCGGCGTCGTCTTCTTAGCAGCATTGCCCGTGGCAAGCGTGGGGGCCTTCACCGCCTCGGCGTTCTTTTTCGTCTTGACCGCCTTCGTCCTCTTATCAATGGCCGCGACCATGGCCAGAGCCGCCTCCGTCGGGGTCTTCTTCAGAGAGCCTGCGGCGATGCCGACCTTCTCAGCCTTGGGCGGCGGCGCCACGGCGACGATGCCGAAGTCGGAGTCGGAGTCGAGCTCGATCGGCAGCTCATGCTTCTTCTGTTTCTTCGCCGCGCGGCTCTTGCTGATCGAGGCCGTTTGGGCGGCGGCGGTGCTCGATAACGGCTGACAGTCGGCGGGTTTGCCGCCATCGTGTGCCGCCAGATGCTGCGTCGACGGCGCATCCGAACTCCCCGCCGCCATCGAAAGCTGGTGGTTCGAACCTGCTCGTTCTTGCAACGGCTCCTGCGGCTGCTGCGTCTGCGAGCGGTCGATCAGCTGGATGGCTGGGTTGGGCCAGCGGCCGCCGCTGCGCGAAAGCCCCACCTGAAATCAGGCGGATCACCGCCGAACGAAAATATCCCCCCCCCCCCCCATCCCCCTAGGGGGATGGGGGGGGGAATATTTCACAACACGCCCTCCATCCAGGCATCCAGAAACGTACCCCGCGCCGATCCAGGAACCCACCCCTCGACCCAATACCAGGTGTCCCGCGGGGGGAATGCGTTCTGTTATTCCCCGTGGAGCCGTCGGCCAGCGCCCAGAGAACGAATCGGCCGCCGCGATGGGGAGGTGCTGCTGAGGAGAGCCGCCGCCTGGGCCGTGGGATGGCTGCAGCCCGCCGCGGGCGGGCGCAGGCGCGGGCAGCGCGAGGTGGCCGCTCTTCTTCCCGGCACGGAGATTAATCAGCTTCGCAATCGTCACCATCTCGACGGGATTTATCTGCGGCGCCGTCGCTCCAACACCTGGCGGGAAGGCGTCGACGTACGTGATGGGGTACTGAGACTGGAGCCTCCCAGGCGTGATGGGGAGAGCCTGGATGCCATCCCTGGGCGGCGGCATCGTCGCCACGAGTTTCTTGAACGAGGATTTCACTGTGGCCAGATATGACTGCAACAGCTCCCTCGTGATCTCGCCCGTCTCCACGCCTGTCTGCTTGCACACCAGCAACAAGAATGCTGCCAAATTGGCGGCCGTCGGGCAGCTCGGATGCCTCAGGCCAAGCGCCCCGAGGTGCTCTGAGAACGCCGCCATCTTGGCAGTGAAGCCCGAATGCGGCGAGAGCACGAACTCCCACAACTGAGGCGTCAGAAATTCATTGAACCCCTCGTAGTTCTGGAGCTTCCTCCCCTGCAGGCTGCCCGACGACAGAGCCTGCAAGAAGTCTCCCAGCTCGGACTGCGCCCACCCCACGCCGCAGCCCAAAGCAGCAAACTGCGCACTCTGGAGCTGCGACCAGCGCTGGGACGTCGCCGCCTGGATGCAGGCAGGAAGGTGCTCCGTCGCACTGCCGCGCGCTACGAACGCCGCCCGCGCCTCCTCCAGGCGGCCTCGAAGGATGCCCTCCATGGCAGCGATGCGGCGCGACCGCGCGCCGAGCGGAGTGCGCGACTCCCGCGCGCGCACGCCGCCCGAAGCCCTCGGAGGAGGGCTCGCCAAAAACGGATCGAGCCAACGCGCGTGCGACGGACATATCCTACTCCTGCTCTTCCTGCTCCTCCTCCTCCTCCCCCTCCTCCTCCTCCTCCTCCTCCTCCTCTTCCTCCTCCCCCTCCTCCCCCTCCTCCTCCTCCTCCTTCTCCTCTTCCTCCTCTCCCTCCTCCTCCTCCTCCTCCTGGGTGAGGGGGGGCGCAGGGGGGAGAGGGTGTCGAAGGGGGGGCGGGGGAGGGGGTGCCGAAGGGTGCGCGGGGGGGAAGAAGAGAGCTATGGGGGCGGGTGGGTCAAGGAGAGGCCAGGGAGGGGAGGGGGGAAAGGGGTGGGCGGCTTGCCGCCGAGGGGGTGGAAGGAGGCGGCAAAGCAAGCCGCCGATAGGGCGGTTGGGAAGAAGCGGTTTCCCGCCACGAGGAGGAGAAGGCGGTTTGCCGCCAGAGGAGAAGTAGGCGGTTTGCCCCCAGAAGGGGTAGGCGGTTTGCCGCCAGAGGAGGAGAAGGCGGTTTGCCGCCAGAAGGGGTAGGCGGTTTGCCGCCAAAGGAGGAGAAAGCGGTTTGCCGCCAGAAGGGCGGTTTGCCGCCACGGAGGGGGAGAAGGCGGATTGCCGCCATGGGGGGGGGGAGAAGGCGGATTACCGCCGACGGAGGACGAGGCGACGGAGGAGAAGGCGGTGCGCCGCCTAAGGAAAGGGGGGATAAGGGAGGGCCGAAGACACATGGATAAACATTTTCCTCCTTCCCTCCCCCCTCCCCGCGGGCACGCGCGCAGCCCGCAGCGCCGCGGCCGCGAGGTGCAGCAAGTACCTGCGGCGCCTCGGTCCTGAACAACTGAACAACAACAACAACGGAAATTCAATGGATTTCAAAAAAGTTAAGAATAAAAATTACGCAAATGATTAGCAAAAACACGAATATGTTCAGCCCCATCGACTTAGCAGAGATATCTAACTTAGTATATTACTTACATCTACACTTACAAACACCATAAGTATTGCATATGCACACATGAGATGCGCGATCAACAAGTGTACGTTCTATGGCTTAACTAAGATTATGTAAGATGAACGCTCTTACCGCACTTACAGCCACCCGACGATCAAAGCACCGGGGGGGGGGCGGTGCCGGCACCGGGGGGGGGGTGCCGGCCACTGGGTGGGGGGGGTTGCGGCGCCGGGGGGGGGGGTGCCGGCACCGGGGCTCTTCTGGGGGCTTTCTTGGGCCGGTGGGGAGTCCCGGGGCCCGGTTCGGTTCCACCCGGTTCGGGCTTACCGTTCGGGCCGGTTTCGACTGGCCGGTTCGGTTCGAACCGCCCGGTCCGGTTTCAGCCGGTCCGGTTCGGGCTCCGTCTCGGGCGGTTTGGTTGCAGGAGCCGCCGGTTCACGGTTACCAGTTCGGTTCGGACTCTTCTTGCCCTATGGGGCCACGAAGCGTGTGAGGGGTGTGCCGAAATGGGCGCGGTGCCGCCATGCGAACGCAGCCACTGGGGCCCTCGGTGGAGCTCCCTGTGGGGCCACGAAGCGTGTGAGGGGTGTGCCGAAATGGGCGCGGTACCGCCATGCGAACGCAGCCGCTGGAGCCCTCGGCGGAGCTCCTTATGGGGCTACGAAACGTGTGAGGGGGTGCCGAAATGGGTGGTGGGGAGGCATGCGAACGCACCCACTGGGGCCTTCGGTGGAGCTCCCTATGGGGCCACGAAACGTGTGAGGGGTGTGCCGAAATGGGTGTGCGGGACGCATGCGGACGGCAGCACTGGGGCCTTCGGTGGAGTCCCCTGTGGGGCCACGAAACGTGTGAGGGGTGTGCCGAAAATGGTGCGGTGCCGCCATGCGAAAACAGCGCCACAAAGCCACTCGGTTGAGCTCCCTTCCCACTGGAGGGCCACGAAGCGTAGCAGTGGGTACCGAAATGGGCGCGGTGCGCCATGCGAACGCAGCGCTATGGGCCCTCGGTGAGCTTCCCTTATGGGCCACGAAACGTGCGAGGGGTGCCGAAATGGGTGCGGTGCCGCCATGCGAACGCAGCCATTGGGGGCTTCGGCTGAGCTCCCTATGGGGCCACGAAACGTGTGAGGGGTGTGCCGAAATGGGCGCGGTACCGCCATGCGAACGCAGCCACTGGGGCCCTCGGTGGAGCTCCCTATGGGGCCACGAAGCGTGTGAGGGGTGTCCCGAAATGTGTGCGGTGCCGCCGTGCGAACGCAGCCACTGGGGCCCTCGGTGGAGCCCCCTATGGGGCCACGAAGCGCGTGAGGGGCGCGCCGTGATAGTGGGAGGAGGGAGGGGGGGGGGGGGGAGGAAGGAAGAAGGAGGGCGTTGCTCGCGGGCCGCTCGTCTCTTCTGAAACGAGGACCCAACACCACAGGATAGGTTTGGAATTTACAAAAAAAAACAATTTCCTCCGTCTCCTCAGCCGCCCCTTTCCCTTTCTCCCCCCCCCCCCCCGCCCTCCCCAATGGAGGACGCCAGGTGTGCGTGTGTATTGCGTGGGGGGGAGGGAGGGGGGATGGGGTGATGGGGGGGGGGAGGGGGAGGTAAGGGGGGGGGAGTAATCAGAGTAGGCGGTGGGAGACGAGGTCGGAGGCGGAGTTTTTTTCTTTCCAAGTGAAAAAACATGTTTTTGTTCCCAACAATCCTGTGGTGTTGGGTTCTCGTGAAGAGACGGTTGCCCCGGTCTCTCTCTCCTCCTTCACTTCCTCTCCTCGCCCCCTCAACCCTCAGGAGGGAACCTCCCCCCACTATCGCGGCGCACCCCCACGCGCCGTGGCCCCATAGGGAGCTCCATGAAGGCCCCAGCGGCTGCGTTCGCACGGGCGCCGCGCCCTTCGGCACAACCCTCACACGTTCATGGCCCCATAGGGAGCTCCACCGAGGGCCCCAGTGGCTGCGTCCGCATGGCGGCACCGCGCCCATTCCGGCACACCCTTCACGCGCTTCGTGGCCCCATAGGGAGCTCCACCGAGGGCCCCAGTGGCTGCGCCCGCATGGCGGCACCGCACCCATTTCGGCACACCCCTCACATGTATCGTGGCCCCATAGGGAGCTCCACCGAGGGCCTCAATGGCTGCGTCCGCATGGCGGCACCGCACCCATTTCGGCACACCCCTCACACGTTTCGTGGCCCCATAGTGAGCTCCACCGAGGGCCCCAGTGGCTGCGTCCGCATGGCGCACCGCACCAATTTCGGCACACCCCCTCACACGTTTCGTGGCCCCCATAGGGAGCTCCACCGAAGGCCCCAGTGGCTGCATCTGCATGGCGGCGCCGAACCCATTTCGGCACACCCCTCACACGCTTCGTGGCCCCATAGGGAGCTCCACCACGGCCCCAGTGGCTGCGTTCGCAGGCGGCGCCACATTCATTTGGGCACACCCTTCACACGCTTCGTGGCCCCATAGGGAGCTCCACCGAAGGCCCCAGCGGCTGCGTTGGCATGGCGGCGCCGCACCCATTTCGGCACACCCCTCAAACGTTTCGCGGCCCCATAGGGAGTTCCACCGAAGGCTTCAGTGGCTGCGGTCGCACGGCGGCGCCGCGCCCATTTCGGCACACCCGTCACACGCTTCGTGGCCACATAAGGAGCTCCACCGAAGGCCCCAGTGGCTGCATTGGCATGGCGGCGCCGCATTCATTTTTTTGCACACCCCTCACACGCTTCGTGGCCCCATAGGGAGCTCCACCGAAGGCGCCAGTGGCTGCGTTGGCATGGCGGCGCCGCGCACATTTCGGCACGCCCCTCACACGTTTCGTGGCCCCACAGGGAGCCCCGCCGAAGGCCCAAGTGGCTGCGTTCGCATGGCGGCGCCGCACCCATTTCGGCACACTCTTCACACGCTTCGTGGCCCCATAGGGAGCTCCACCGAAGGCCCCAGCGGCTGCGTCCGCATGGCGGCACCGCGCCCATTTCGGCACACCCCTCACACGCTTCGTGGCCCCATGGGGAGCTCCACCGCAGGTCCCAGTGGCTGCGTTCGCAGGCGGCGCCGCATTCATTTCGGCACACCCCTCACACGCTTCGCGGCTCCATAGGGAGCTCCACCGAAGCTCCCAGTGGCTGCGTTGGCATGGCGGCGCCGCACCCATTTCGGCACACCCCTCACACGTTTCGTGGCCCCGTAGGGAGCTCCACCGAAGGCCCCAGTGGCTGCGTTCGCATGGCGGCGCCGCACTCATTTCAGCACACGCCTCACACGTTTCGTCGCCCCATAGGGAGCTCCACCGAAGGCCCCAGTGGCTGCGTTCGCATGCGCCCACCGCACCGATTTCGGCACACCCCTCACACGCTTCGTGGCCCCATAAGGAGCTCCACCGAGGGCTCCAGTGGCTGCGTTCGCATGGCGGCACTGCGCCCACTCCACCGAGGGCCCCAGTGGCTGCGTTCGCATGCGCCCACCGCACCGATTTCGGCACACCCCTCACACGCTTCGTGGCCCCATAGGGAGCTCCACCGAGGGCCCCAGTGGCTGCGGCCGCATGGCGGCACCCCATTCACTTCGGCACACCCCTCACACGTTTCGCGGCCCCATAGGGAGCTCCACCGAAAGTCCCAGTGGCGCAGTTCGCATGGCGGTGCTGCCCGATTTTGCGTCACCCCTCACACGCTTCCTGGCACAATAGGAAGCTCCACATGAGGTCTCAGTGGCGCAGTTCGTTGAATGGGGTGGAAAGCGCGGGAGTGGGGGAAATTCGCTGAGAGTTCTCGAGTGCGTGGAAGGACAAGGCCATCGCGATGTTTTGAAATTGTTGTCGGGAGCTCTTTGGGGCGTTCGCCTTGCGCATGCGCTATCGGACGGTCGCACGTGGGTCGGTGGCTCAGAAGGACAGGACCATCGCGAAATTTTGAAATTGTGTTCTGCGCTCGTTGGGGCGTTCGCTTTGCGCTTGCGTGTTCAGAGGGTCGCACGCTGAGTTTCTTTGTGTTTGGCCGTCTTGGGGCCACTGGTGGCCCCGAACTTCCCGCAACGATGGCGATGAGTTCCAGGACCGCGATGATGATGTTGTTGATGATGACGACGACGACGATGACGACGACGATGATGGTGATGTTGATTATGATGATGATGATGCGGATGATGATGATGAGGATGAGGATGATTGTAAGTGTGATGATCATGATGTTGTTGGTAATTATGATGATGATGCTGATGATGATGATGATCGTAGACTCCGGGAGGACAGGTTCCAGAACGGCCACATGATTGGGCCCTATTGGGACACCATGGCGCGCTGGATGAACATGCGAGCCCAGCGGGACGCGGACTTCCTGAAGAAGCCCCTCATCCTCGCGCAGGCCGCCGACAGGTCTGCCCCGACGATGAGCAGGAAGGACGCCGCCAAGATGATGGACTGTGCCAACCCGAAGAACACCGGTGGCATGCACGGACTGCTCCCGGTGCACGTGGGCATGCGGATCCGGCTCCTGGAAGCGCTGGACCTCAAGAGCGGCCTCGTCAAGGATGCCGAGGGGCAGATCGTGCACATCGTCGTGGACCCTCGAGATCGGGGCGACGTCGACAATGCCGAGAGAGACGGGGAGAAGAGGATCCATCTAAAGCACTTGTCGCTGGGGTTCTGGGTGCGCATGGAGAAGTACGCGAGCGCGCCCTTCGTGGATGACCTCGAGCGCCACGACGACAGCTTCACGGGGGACCTCACGGGCCCGCTGGTGTTCATCGAGCCCCGCACGTCGGAGCCGTTCACCTTCCGCACCTCCAAGGTCACCCGGGCGGGCTTCCCGTTCTCGCACGGCAGGGTCATCACCGCGGTGGCGTGCCAGGGGCGCACCATGCGGGAAGGCGACGGGGCGGGGGAACGGCGCTCCAGGGACGGCCAGACCTCCGGGGCGCGAGCAGTCCGCAGCCATCCTTCGGTCCTGTGGGCGCTCGCCCTGGGCCGTCGGCTGCCCGGCGCACTGCCCCCTCGGCCGACGTCGCCCAGGCGTGATCCTGGACTGCGGCCGCCACGAGGTCGGGAACGGCAAGAAGGAGGACGACGACTGGTGGCTGGAGCTCTACGCGCTGCTCTCGCGCGCCACGCGCCACGAGGACCTCCTGCTCACGCGGGCGCCGCGCGTCGAGTTCTTCCTGGCCGGGCCGCCGGAGGGCTTGCGTAGGCAGCCGGAGCAGTTTGCGGCGCGCACGAAACGGCGCAGGAGGGAGGCGACGGCCCTCGCCAGGGAGCTCGGCTTCACCGAGTTTATCCGCGAGGCCTGACCTGAGGAGCGGCCCGCCCCAGCCGCGCCTTCTTTTGGCTGTCCGACTGCTTGGCCTCGCGCCGCGGGCGACTCGCGCGCGTCGCTGGGACCCTCTCGGGGCGATCAGCGCGCGTCGCGCAAACTCCGCGCTGCGCTCTGCCCAGCGCCTCGCCCGCCCTTCGCTGCCTTTCCAGCGGCCAGAGCGAGGCGCGCTATCAGTTAGCCAGCAAGCGCTATCTGTCCTGCACAGCGGACGAACCGCGCGCGTCACTGTGACCCCTTCGGGGCGACTTGCGCGAGTCGCGAGGGCTCCGCGTTGCGCTGCGCCCGCAGCCTTGGACTTTGGAGTGCGCGGGCAAAGAGGAAGGAACATGAGGAGATGAAGCGGGCGCGATCCTCGGCGGGGCGTGCCGACATGGGCGTCGCGGCGCGCGGGCGCTGCCGTCGGGGTTCCCAGGGAAGCTCCCTGCAGAGGCTACATTCAGTGTCGCGAGTTCACACTCGGGGACATTTACATTAGGCGTCTCCATGCTCGCAGTCATGCAAATAAAATCAATCGCACGCAGACTCATTCATAATCAGACTCACTCGCGCTCAGACTCACCCGCGCTCAAGATTTCATACTCAGGCCGATCGTCTCCCGTTTCGTCTTCCGTTCGTATCGCGTACCCGGCCACACATGTCGGCGCCCCTTCGCACGGTTCGTGGCCCCGTAGGCTCGCCACCGAAGAAGATGTTCACAATAGCGGTACTCACAGCTGCATATGGTTGGGTCCTTCGCCAGGCTATTTTTTCATATTTTCATGTGTTCCATCTTTTTCGGCCCCCCCTGGGGCGGCGGGGAAACCCCGAGGGGCCGAACGAGAGAGCGAGAACATGAGAAACAAAAAAATATATTGAAAAACTTATGTTTTCACATGAAAAAAAGCCGGGTCCGGGATTTAAGACGCCGGACGTTTTGTATGTATTTAAATAGGAAAAAGTAAGGCCCCCTGCGGGGGATTTTCTGGGATACCAGGGGTTCCTTCGGATTGCATGGAATTCCTTTGGATTCTTGTGGAGTCCTAAGGATTCCTAGGATTCCCTGGGATTCCTTAGGGATTCCGAGGATTCCCAAGGGATTCCTACGTTTCCCTTGGATTCCCAAGGGATTCTCCAGGGATTCCCTAGGGATTCTATGGGTTCCCTACGGATCCCCTAGGGATTCAAAGGATTCCGTAGGGATTCTTAGGATTCCTTTGGATTCCCAAAGGGTTCCCCAGGGATTCTCTAGGGATTCTTGGGATTCCTTAGGGATCCCTTAGGGATGACGAGGATTCCCCAGGGATTCCTTTGGGATTCCTTTGTTTCCGTAGGGATTCCCTAGGGATGCCTTAGGGTTGCCTAGGATTCCTTAGGATCCCCTACAGATTCCGAGGATTCCCGAAGGATTCTTAGGATTCCTTTGGTTTCCGTAGAGATTTCCTACGGATTCCCGAGGGATTCGATAAGGATTCCCTCGGGACCCCCTAGGGATTCCGAGGATTCCCTAGGGGTTCCCAGGATTCCCTTCGATCCCGTAGGATTCCTTAGGGATTCTCTAGGGATTCCTAGGATTCCCTAGGGATCCCCTAGGGATTCCGAGGATTCCCTTGGATTCCGTTGAGAGTCCTTAGGGATTCCCCAGGGATTCCTAGGATTCCCTTGAATCCCCTAAGGATTCCGAGAATTCCTCAAGGATTCCCAGGTTCCTTTGGATTTTGTAGGGGCTCCTGAGGGGTTCCCGAGGGATTCCTAGGATTCGATAAGGATCCCCTAGGGATCCCAAGGATTCCCTAGGGATTCCCAGGATTCCTTTCGATCCCGTAAGGATTCCCTAGGGATTCCAAGGATTCCCTAGGATCCCTTTGGGATTCCGATGATTTCCCAGGGATTCCCAGATCTTTTTGATTCCGTAGGGATTCCCTAGGAATTCTTAGGATTCCCTAGGATCCCCTAGGGATGCCGAGGATTCCCCAGGGATTCCCTTGGGATTCCTTGGATTCCGTAGGGATTCCCTAGGGATGCCTTAGGGTTTCGTAGGATTCCCTAGGATCCCCTAGAGATTCCGAGGATTCTTCAAGGATTCCTAGGATTCCTTTGGATTCCGTAGAGATTCCCTAGGGAGTCCCCAGGGATTCCGAGGATTCCCTAGGACCCCCGGATTCCCCCAGGACTCCTTGGGCTTCCCTGGGGATTTCCTGGGGATTCCTAGGATTCTTTTAGGATTTGGGATTCCCATGGGATTCTCAGGATTCCTTCGGGGTTCCTAGGATTTCCTCCGATCCCATTAGGATTCCGAGGATTCCCCAAGGATTCGTAGGAGTCTGTTGGATTCCCCAGGGATTCCCCAGGGTTCCTCTAGGGATTCTCAGGGTTCCTACGATTCCTCCGGATTCCACGGGGATTCCTAGGATCCCCTTTGGATTCGGGATTCCAATGGTATTTCTAAGATTCCTTAAGGATTCCTAGGGTTCCCTAGGGATTCCTGGGATTCGCTAGGATCCCCTGAGTTCGGAGGATTCCCCAGGGATTCTTAGGATTCCATTGGATTCCCTAGGGTTCCCTAGGGATTCCTTTGGGTTGCCGGGGGGATCCTTTGGGATGCGTGGGGCCCAAGATTCAGGGATCGGCCTAGGGCCCTGGGCGAGGAGGAGGAGGAGGAGGAGGAGGAGGAGGAGGAGGAGGAGGAGGAAGACGAGGAGACGAGGATGAGGGGGAGGAGGGGATGAGGAATACGGAGACGAACACGTGCGGAGGATGAGGTGGAGGAGGAACTCTGGAAGTGGAACTCTGTGACGGCTTATCGTCTGCCGAATTGTAGAGATACCACAGGACCCCTTCACCCCTTGGGATTAGCCTGCCGCAGCGCCCGTCGGAAGCGGCCAGCCGCGCGCCTGGCCTCGATCTCTGCACGGAGCTCGGGGGTGATACGCGGCGTGGGAGGTAGAGGGCGGGAGCAGGGAGCAGGGGTACCCAGGCCCAGCCCCATGGCGGCCTCAGCGGCCACCATCTCCTGTGGCCACGCCTCCTGGGGATGCCTGTGTAACCTCTTCGGGGAGGCCTGCGTAGGGAGGGCAAGCTTGGATGAGGACGAGGAGGGGAAGGAGGGGGAGGAGGAGGAGGAGGAGGAGGAGGAGGAGGAGGGAGGCAGGAGGAACGGGGGAAGGAAATGAGCGAGGGAAGGGAAGGAGGAGGGGGCATGAGGGAGGGAAGGAGGGAGGGAGAGAGCTGCGACCGAGTGTTGAGGGCCGCCGAGGGCTTCCGACGGCCGTCTCTTGTGTTCGATGGTGCCGACGGCTTGGGGGGGCGCGAGCGTCTTTTGAGGTCCGCCCCGAGCCTACGGGGATTCGGAGGGCCCCCGATAATCCCGGAACGGCCTCGGATAGCTTCGGATGGTGTCGACGCGGCCTGGGATGGCCTAAAGTAGCCTCGCATAGTTTCCGGTCCACTGTGGAGGCGCCCGACGTGGAAGCGAATGTCACTTGCTACGGTGGTAGGATCTCCGCTTCCGTACGCATTGTTGCTCAAGCCGTCGAGTTTCGCTAGACCCCTGTTTTCCTCGGCGGCGCGCCGAGGGGGCCAGGGGGAAGGGGAGGGCTTCTTAGAAGATAGGGTGCTTCTTAGAAACCCTCGGAGGCTTCTAAGAAACCCTCGGGAGGTTTCGAAGAAGCACCCCGCCTTTTAAGAACCCCCCCTCACTCCCCCTGCCCCCTTCGGCGCGCCGCAAAGTTCCGCAACAATGAAGACACAGGCCCAAAGCCGTAGGGCCGCAGCTGCTGGTGTTGCCCTCGTCGCGCTAGCCAGCAGCCTGCTGCCTGCCAGCGAGGAGCCATGCGGGAGCGCAGATGCGCCGTCCTCTGGCGTCCTGGTGTGCGACCAAGAGACGGGAGGTATCTCGCACGAGAATACCGGAGGAGGGCAAGTTCAGACCGGGGTCTCGGTTGCGTTGTTTTGGGATGCCCTCGCCGCCGCGATTGGGCGCGGCTCAGGGAACTTGCGCGTGAGGGCCCCTGGCGGGGTCCAGGGACCGATTTTGACCGCGTTGTCTGAATTGCCGCTCCTCCGAAAAGATCCCCATTGTCCCGTTTGATTTTGAGGCCGCCGTCCAAGCCAGCCTGGAACAGAAGGCTTTGGAGGATGCAGCACCCCGTGTTATGGAAGAGGAAATGCAGGCTTCTCTGTCCAAGTTCAGTGAGACAGCTGCAATCGATCGCGAAACTCCCAAAGACGGGTCATGCTTGTTCCACGCGCTCAGAGCAGGGGGTCTCTTTTCTCAGAGGGCCCTCGGCGACGTGCGCCTGAGCACTCGAGACCTCCGTAAGATGGCAGTGAACGAAGCCAGCGACCAGCAGGTTGCCATTGCAGCTGCGAGCAACGACCCGTCCATGTCCGTGGCCGACTACAGGGAGGGCATGAGGAATGGGGAGTGGGGCGACAATTTGATGCTAGCGTGCTTGTCGCGGGCTTTCAACAGGGCCATCACTGTCATTTCGAAGGACACAGCTCGCACCTTCTTGCCAGATGGCGAATCCCCTGGCGTTCTGGAGGACGCACCTTGGGTAGCTCATTATTCTGAGGTTCGCTACTTCGGAGTGAGGCGCGGCGGCGAAGACCCCGAGCCAGGCGCAGGCCCGCGGAAGCGGCTGGCAGGGAAGCAGAGGGGGACCTCTTTCGAGGTGCGCCTGCGGCAGGACCGTATCGGGAAGACGCAGATGGCGAGGAGGGCACAGCGACTTGGGGACAACATCATCGCCCTGCCTGCGGCTCGCCCCGCCCTGTTTCGCAACCCCCCTGCGTGCCAGCGTTGCAGCGTGGCAGCAATTATTGCATCGCATGCATCACTGTCCGTGCCGCAGCTGTTCTAGGCTTAGAGAGACGAGCTGCGCTCGCGTCTAGCTGAGAGATTGACTGACCAGCGATCGTTCGCACGACCGCTGGACAAAGGACATCTGTCACGCGATATCTCAACATCACAAGTGAGCATTCAATCACGAGATCAAAGAAAAGATGACGTCAGTTTGGGGACATACAATCATTCAGAAGGATCGGAGAGGAATCTCAGAAATATCCCGAACGTACCCCACGGCGGCTGTTCATTCTCCGAAACTCCCTCACGGGGTCGAGCTCCTCCACGCATCCCCATGGGTGAGGTTGCGGGCCCCCTGTCCCCCTCGTCCCTTCCAGAGACAGCACTATGCCTCCTGCCGCGCCTCGCCGTGCCAGGCCGCGCGGCGGCGGATCTTCAGGAAAGGGGGCAAGAAGAGGCAGCGCGGAGGCAAGAGGAGCGAGGGCGAGGACATGGATGACGAGCAGGCGTGCCAGCACGAGAAGGACGCCCCCGAGATGCCAGAGTGGAAGAACGTGCCGTACACGCGCGACACTCAGTGCAGCCCTGGGCTCGACGCCAGGGGCAGGCGGACGCGCCCAGGGGGCAGGAGCAAGAGATATCGCGGGCAGGGCCTCTGGAGCCTGCTCGTTGGGAAGGACAGCGAGACTCGCCTCTTCGAGTGGTGCGTCAAGAACGGCTTCCTGACGGACCGGAGGAATGAGCCTTGCCCCAAATGCGGTCAGGCGGGAACGTGGGGCCTGGACGCGGGCAGACAGGGAACAGGGTGCTCGTACGTGTGCTCGAGGAGACTCTGTCGGTACAGGGAGTCCGTGACAGAACGGGAGCCGGGATTCTTCTCCCCAAGAGTGCCTCTCTCCAAGCAGATGATGGTGGCGTTCCTCTTCGTGAACCACGGACAGCCCGGGGCCGACGTGCTGGCGAACACCGCTGAGATGGACGAGCACTCGGCGACCGCCCTGATAACAATTGCAGGCAGGTTGCCACGTGGTGGATGATCAAGGCCAACATGGTGTTGCAGGTGCGGATATGAACAGACGCCCCATGTCCTCCTCGGGGATGGGGAGGAGGAGGAGGAGGAGGAGGACGACGGGGCGGGGGAGGAGGGGGAGGCGGAGGAGGAGGGGGAGGAGGACGACGACGCGGAGGAATGCTGTGTTTTCGGGGGGGCGCCTGTCGCCAGCCGTGTGTTGGACTTTCCGCAGGTGGGCGGGCTGGACGAAGACGTGGAGGCGGACGAGGTGAGCTTCCGGTGCGTTCCGACAGAGGAGGACGGAGCCGAAAAGATGGTTTGGGCCAGGTTCGTCGGGGTCGTGCGCAGGGGCGGTTCCTTGTATTACTGGGGCGAGTTGGAGACCAGGAAGACGTGCGCCAAGCAAGGTGGTGGAGGTAAGCTGGGGTCTGCTGAGTGGGAGCACCACGCGTTGCGCAGAGGCTCAGATTGGGGCTACCAGTCGCGACCGCTCCTGCGTCCAGGGTCGGTGCTCCACACAGACGCCGCGTCCACGCACATGCAATGCCACGGGAAGCAAAAGGACACAAGGTATCAACACCTGGGCGTCTGGGCCACACAATGTCGCCACAGCAGAAAGAAAGGCCCCAATGGACAGTGGCTCCCTCGCCAGTTCGCCGTCCGCAAGAAAGTGCAACTTCTCTCGGGGGAGTGGGCATGGCGGGAAGGCGGAACCCAGAAAAAGGATGGCTTTTGGGCATCCATTCGGAGGCGCGTGAGTCGCCGCGCCGTGCCCAGCTACCGGTCCTCCGTGCTCCGCCAGATGGCATACTTCTACCAGTGGCTCTACTGGAGGAGCGCGGACCCGATTGCAGACGCACTCCGAGGTCGCCGCGCTGGCCCCCAGGCCATGGACATGGCGGCGGCCCTGGGTCAGCTTCGCGGCCGGTTGAAGGACGCAGTCGGAGAGCGCGCATTGGCAGATGCAGGAGACGCCTGGTTTGAAGCGGTAGTGGACCAGCGCAACGATTTGATGCCAGATTTTCCTTGCAGGAAGCGGAAGAACGAAAAATGTCCACCCAACAAGAGGAGGACAGGCAAGCAAGGCGAGCAGGCATAGGAGTCGAGTTGCGTAGGGCGCTGAAAAGGCAGACGTCGTGCTACGACGCCCGATGTTGTTGCTGCCGCCTCCTCTACTTGCATTGTTATTACTACTACGAGTACGACTACTACTACTACTACTACTACTACTGCTACTACTACTACTATTTACTATTACTACAACTACTACAACTACCACGGCTACGCCTACTACTACTACTACTACTACTACTACTACTACAACTACTACTGCTACTACTACAACTACCACGGCTACGCCTACTACTACTACTACTACTACTACTACTACTACGACTACCACTACTACTACTACTACTACTACTACTACTACGACGACGACGACTACTACTACTACTACTACAACTACTGCAACTACTACTACTACTACTACTACTACGATTACTACTACTACTACTACTACTACTACTACTACAACTACTACTACTACTACTACTACTACTACTACTACTACTACTACTACTCCCACTACCACTACTACTACTACTACTACTACTACGACTACGACTACGACTAGCACTGCTACTACTACTAAAGAAATCTTTGGATTCCCAGGAAACCTACCAATTCATTGGGAATCCTAGGGCTCCGTACGTAAACACACCTTTCGCGTGCGTAAACCACGCCTTTCGCGCGCGTAAACCACACCACTCGCGCACGTAAACCACGCCTCTCGCTCACGTAAACCACACCACTCGCTTGCGTAATCCACGCCATTCGCGCACGTAAACCACACCACTCGCTTACGTAAGCCGCGCCATTCGCGTATGTAGGCCACGCCGTTCGCTTACGTCGACCACGCCATTCGCGTGCGTGCACCACACCGTTCGGTTACGTCGACCACGCCATTCGCGTGCGTGCACCACGCCATTCGCGTACGTAAACCACACCATTCGCTTACGAAAATAACACCGCTCGCGTACGGAAACCACACCATTCGCTTACGAAAAACACACCATTCGCGCACGAAAACCACACCATTCGCTTACGAAAACCACACCAGCCGTGTGCGTAAGCCACACCGCTCGCTTACGTGAACCACACCGTTCGCGCGCGGAAGCCAGACCATTCGCGTACGTAAACCACACCATTCGCGTACGTAAACCACACCACTCGCTCACGGAAACCACACCACTCGCTCACCGAAACCACGCCACTCGCTCACGGAAGCCACACCATTCAGGTACGTGAACCACACCGCGTGCTCACGGAAACCGCACCATTCGCGTACGTGAACCAAACGACTCGCTCACGGAAACCACACCATTCGGCGAAGTGGAAGACACCAGTCGCGCACGAAAACCACACCAGCCGCGCACGTAAAGCACACCCACGCATGAAACAAAACACGATTTCATAAGAAAAACCATGGTTTTCGGAGTGGCGTCTTGAATCCGGGGTAAAGGAAATGCCATGCTTCCCGCGAAAAAAGGAGCCCTCCAAGCCCCAGGACCACTTGGGGGGCCCTAAGGTGCGCGGGGACACGGAGGGGTTTCGTTTTCTCGCTTGCGCTGTTTACAAGGGTAATGGGTCCGGCGTCTTGAATCCCGGACCCGCCAAAATTTTCACGGCGATGGACCCGACCGCATGCAGTTACGAATACCGCAAAGCAGGTTGAGCGAAGGAGAGGGAACTCTTGAGGGGCCACGAAACGTGTGAGGGGTGTGCCGAAATGGGTGCGGTGCCGCCATGCGAACGCAGCCGCTGGAGCCCTCGGTGGAGCTCCCAATTGGGCCACGAAGCGTGTGAGGGGTGTGCCGAAATTGGCGCGGTGCCGCCATGCGAACGCAGCCACTGGGGCCCTCTGTTGCGCTCCCTATGGGGCCACGAAGCGTGTGAGGGGTGTCCCGAAAAGAGCGCGGCGCCGCCATGCGAACGCAGCCACTGGGGCCCTCGGTGGAGCTCCCTATGGGGCCACGAAGCGTGTGAGGCGTGTGCCGAAATGTGCGCGGTGCCGCCATGCGAACGCAGCCACTGGGGCCTTCGGTGGAGCTCCATATGGGGCCACGAAGCGTGTGAGGGGTGTTCTGAAATGAGCGCGGTGCCGCCATGCGAACGCAGCCATTGGAGCCCTGGGTGGAGCCCCTAGGAGGCCACGAAACGTGTGAGGGGTGTCCCGAAATGGGTGCGGTGCCGCCATGCGAAACGCAAAAGCCGCTGGGGCCCTCGGTGGAGCGCCCTATGTGCCGAAATGGGTGTGGTGCCGCCATGCGAACGCAGCCACGGGGGCCCTCGGTTGAGCTCCCTATGGGGCCACGAAGCGTGTGAGAGGTGTGCCGAAATGGGCGCGGTGCCGCCATGCGAACGCAGCCAGTGGAGCCCTCGGCTGAGCTCTTTATGTGGCCACGAAGCGTGTGAGGGGTGTGCCGAAATGGGTGCGGTGCCGCCGTGCGAACGCAGCCGCGGGGGCCCTCGGTGGAGCTCCCTATGGGGCCACGAAGCGTGTGAGGGGTGTGCCGAAATGGGTGCGGCGCCGCCATGCGAACGCAGCCACTGTGGCCCTCGGTGGAGCTCCCTATGGCGCCACGAAACGTGTGAGGGGTGTGCAGAAATGGGTGCGGTGCCGCCATGCGAACGCAGCCGCTGGGGCCCTCGGTGGAGCTCCCTACGGGGCCATGAAAAGTGTGAGGTGTCCCGAATGGGCGCGGTGCCGCCATGCGAACGCAGCCACTGGGGCCCTCGGTTGAGCTCCCTATGGGGCCACGAAACGTGTGAGGGGTGTGCCGAAATGGGTGCGGAGCCGCCATGCGGACGCAGCCACTGGGGCCCTCGGTGGAGCTCCCTATGGGGCCACGAAACGTGTGAGGGGTGTGCCGAAATGGGTGCGGTGCCGCCATGCCAACGCAGCCACTGCGGCCCTCGGTGGAGCTCCCTATGGGGCCACGAAACGTGTGAGGGGTGTGCCGAAATGGGTGCGGTGCCGCCATGCCAACGCAGCCACTGGGGCCCGCGGTGGAGCTCCCTATGGGGCCACGAAACGTGTGAGGGGTGTGCCGTGATAGGAGGAGGAGGATGGAAGGGGTGAAGGAAGGAAAAAAAAAAAATAATAAAAGGAAGGAAGGAGTGAACGCGGGGCGCTGTCTCTTCAAAATGGTTGGGGATTACAAATTATCCTGGCGATGGACCCAACCGCATGCGGTTGCGAGTGCCGCAAAGCAGGTTGGGCGAATGAAAGGGAGCTCCCTAAGGGGCCACGAAACGTGTGAGAGGTGTGCCGAAATGGGTGCGGTGCCGCCATGCGAACGCAGCCACTGGGGCCTTCGGTGGAGCTCCTTATGGGGCTACGAAACGTGTGAGGGGTGTGCCGAAATGGGCGCGGTGCCGCCATGCGGACGCAGCCACTGGGGCCCTCGGTGGAGCTACCTATGGGGCCACGTAGCGTGTGAGGGGTGTGCCGAAATGGGCGCGGTGCCGCCATGCGAACGCAGCCGCTGGAGCCCTCGGTGGAGCTCCTTATGGGGCCACGAAGCGTGTGAGGGTTGTGCCGAAATGGGCGCGGTGCCGCCATGCGAACGCAGCCACTGGGGCCCTGGGCGGAGCTCCCTATGAGACCACGAAACGTGTGAGGGGTGCCCCGAAATTGGTGCGGTGCCGCAATGCGAACGCAGCCACTGGGGCCTTCGGTGGAACTCCCTATGGGGCCACGAGCCGGGTGAAAGGTGTGCAGAAATGGGCGCGGTGCCGCCGTGCGAACACAGCCATTGGAGCCTTCGGTGGAGCTCCCTATGGGGCCACGAAGCGTGTGAGGGGTGTGCCGAAATGGGTGCGGTGCCGCCATGCGAACGCAGCCGCTGGAGCCCTCGGTGTAGCTCCCTATGGGGCCACGAGGCGTGTGAGGGGTGTGCCGAAATGTGTGCAGTGCCGCCATGCGAACGCAGCCAGTGGGGCCTTCGGTGAAGCTCCCTATGGGGCCACGAAGCGTGTGAGGGGTGTGCCGAAATGAGCGCGGGGGGCGCATGGGAGCGCAGCCACTGGGGCCTTCGGTGGAGCTCCCTATGGGGCCACGAAACGTGTGAGGGGTGTGCCGAAGTGGGCGCGGTGCCGCGCCATGCTAACGCAGCCACTGGGGCCCTCGGTGGAGCTCCCTACGGGGCCACGAAGCGTGTGAGGGGTGTGCCGACATGGGTGCGGTGCCGCCATGCGGACGCAGCCACTGGGGCCCTCGGTGGAGCTCCCTATGGGGCAACGAAACGTGTGAGGGGTGTGCCGAAATGAGCGCGGTGCCGCCATGCCAACGCAGCCACTGGGGCCCTCGGTGGAGCTCCCTATGGGGCCACGAAACGTGTAAAGGGTGTGCCGAAATGGGTGCGGTGCCGCCATGCCAACGCGGCCACTGGGGCCCTCGGTGGAGCTCCCTATGGGGCCACGAAACGTGTGAGGTGTGCCGGTCTGGGTGCTGGTGCCACAGCCGTGCGATAATCGCAGCCATTGGGGCCATTCGGTTGAAACTCCCTAATAGGCCCACGAAGGCGTGCGAGGGGTGTTGCCGAAATGGTTGCGTGCCGCCATGCGAAAACGCAAGCCATGGGCCTTCCGGTTGAGCTCCCTATGGGCCACGAAGCGTTGTGAGGGGTGTGCGTCATGGGTGTCGGTGCGCCTGCGAACGCAGCCGCTGTAGCCCCTCGGTGGAGCTCCCTATGGGGCCACGAAACGTGTGAGGGGTGTGCCGAAATGGGCGCGGTGCCGCCATGCGAACGCAGCCATTGGAGCCCTCGGTGGAGCTCCCTATGGGGCCACGAAACGTGTGAGGGGTGTGCCGAAATGGGTGCGGCGCCGCCATGCCAACGCAGCCACTGGGGCCTTCGGTGGAGCTCACTATGGGGCCACGAAACGTGCGAGGGGTGTGCCGACAATGGGTGCGGCGCCGCCATGCCAACGCAGCCACTGGGGCCTTCGGTGGAGCTCCCGATGGGGCCACGAAACGTGTGAGGGGTGCGCCGAAATGGGTGCGGTGCCGCCATGCGAACGCAGCCACTGGAGCCTTCAGTGGAGCTCCCTATGGGGCCACGCAACGTGTGAGGGGCGCCGAAATGACTGCGGTGCCGCCATGCGAACGCAGCCATTGGGGCCTTCGGTGGAGCTCCCTATGGGGCCACGAAGCGTGTGAGGGGTGTGCCGAAATGGGTGCGGTGCCGCCGTGCGAACGCAGCCACTGGGGCCTTCGGTGGAGCTCCCTATGGGGCCACGAAGCGTGTGCATCGCGCCCAAATGGGTGCGTGCCCGCCGCCGCCGTGCGAACGCAGCCACTGTGGCCTTCGGGTGAGCTCCCTATGGCCACGAAGCGGTGAGGAAGTGCAGAAATGTCGCGGAGCCGTGCCATGCGAAAACGCAGCACCTGTGGCCCTCGTGGAGCTCCCTACGGGGCCACGAAACGTGTGGAGGGGTGTGCGAAAATGGCCGCGTGCCGCCATGCGAACGCAGCCACTGTGGCCCTCGGTGGAGCTCCCTAATGGGCCACTAAGCGTGTGAGGTGTTGGCGACATGTGGCGCGGTGCCGCCATGCGACGCAGCCAGGGGGCCCTCGGGGAGCTCCCTATGGGGCCACGAAACGTGTGAAGGGTGTGCCGAAATGGGTGCAATGCCGCCATGCGAACGCAGCCACTGGGGCCCTCGGTGGAGCTCCCTATGGGGCCACGAAGCGCGTGAGGGGCGTGACGAAATGGGCGTGGCTGACGCGGAGGGGGGGGGGAGGAGGAGGAAGGATAGGAGAGGAGAGGCGAGGAGAGGAGACGCGGGGCACCGTCTCTTCAAAACGATGACCCAACACCACAGGATGGTTGGGAAAAACCTTCCTCCGTCTCCTCAGCCTACTTCTTTTCCACATTTTTCCTCCCCCGCCCCCCCAATGGAGATGCCAGAGAGGGGGGGAGGGGGGGGGAGTAGGAGGAGGAGACGGAGGTCGGAGGCCGTTTTTTTTTTCCATGTGGAAACACATGTTTTTCTTATATGTTCAGGTGTTCCATCTTTTTCGGGCCCCCCCCTGGGGCGGCGGGGAAACCCCGAGGGGCCGAGCGGGGGAGCGAAACACAAGAAAACAAAAAAGGAAAGATATGGCAAACTTGTGTTTTCACATGGAAAATTGAAAATTATCTTGGCGATGGACCCAACCATATGCATTTACGAGTACCGCAAAGCAGGTTGAACGAATGAGAGGGAACTCCCTAAGGGGGCCACGAAACGTGTGAGAGGTGTGCCGAAATGGGTGCGGCGCCGCCATGCGAACGCAGCCACTGGGGCCCTCGGTGGAGCTCCCTATGGGGCCACGAAGCGTGTGAGGGGTGTGCCGAAATGAGCGCGGTGCCGCCATGCGAACGCAGCCACTGTGGGGCCCTCGGTGGAGCTCCCTATGGGCCACGAAGCGTGTGAGGGGTGTGCCGAAATGTGCCGGTGCCGCCATGCGAACGCAAGCACTGTGGGCCCTCGGTGGAGCTCCCTATGGGGCCACGAAGCGTGTGAGGGTGTTCTGAAAATGAACGCGGCGCTGCCATGCGACCGCAGCCATGAGCCCTGGGTGGAGCCTCCCTATGGGTCACGAAGCGTATGAGGGTGTGCCGAAATGGGTGCGGTGCCGCCATGCGAACGCAGCCACTGGGGCCCTCGGTGGAGCGCCCTATGTGCCGAAATGGGTGCGGTGCCGCCATGCGAACGCAGCCACAGGGGCCCTCGGTGGAGCTCCTTATGGGGCCACGAAACGTGTGAGGAGTGTGTGCCGAAATTGGCGCGGTGCCGCCATGCGACCGCAGCCACTGGGGCCCCCGGTGGAGCTCCTTATGGGGCCACGAAGCGTGCGATGGGTATGCCGAAATGTGCGCGGTGCCGCCATGCAAACGCAGCCACTGGGGCCCTCGGTGGAGCTCCCTATGGGGCCACGAAGCGTGTGAGGGGTGTGCCGTAATGGGTGCGGTGCCGCCATGCGAACGCAGCCATTGGGGCCTTCGGTGGAGCTCTCTATGGGCCACGAAACGTGTGAGGGGTGTGCCGAAATGGGTGCGGTGCCGCCGTGCGAACGCAGCCACTGGGGCCCTCGGTGGAGCTCCTTATGGGGCCACGAAACGTGCAGGGGTGTGCCGAAATGGGTGCGGTGCCGCCATGCGAACCAACAGGCCCATGGTGGAGTCCCTATGTGCCACGAACGTGTGAGGGTTGCCGAAATCGCCGGTGCCGCCATACGAACGCAGCCTTTCGGGCCCACGCGGCGCTCTCCTATGGGGCCACGAAACGTGTGAGGGGTGTGCCGAAATGGGTGCGGTGCCGCCATGCGAACGCAACCACGGGGCCCTCGGTGGAGCTCCCTATGGGGCCACGAAAGCGTGTGAGGGGTGTCCGAAATGGGTGCGGTGCCGCCATGCAAAACGCAGCCACTGGGGCCCTCGGTGGAGCTCCCTATGGGGCCACGAAGCGTGTGAGGGGTGTGCCGAAATGCGCGCGGTGCCGCCATGCGAACGCAGCCACTGGGGCCCTCGGTGGAGCTCCCTATGGGGCCACCCAGGACGGCCCAAGATGGCCCCAAGAGGGCCAAAAAACACTCCCAAGACGCCCCAAGAGGGCCCCAACAGGACCCCCAGGAGTGCCTCCAGCGGCCAAAATCATTGATTTCGCAGAGGGTTTTGAGAAATTGTGTGTTCTCGCTTATTTCGATTCTCACGGGCCCAGGGCGACCCAAGCAGCTTCCAACATCGTCCCAGAACTGCCCAAGAAGTCCCCAAGAGGGCCCCAATACAGCCCAAGAGGACTCCAAGACTCCCAAAGAGGCCCCCAAGACGGTCGAAGAGCCCCCCAAGACAGCTCAAGAAGTCCACGTCCGGAGGTGACGTGCTGAGCGGCAGCGTTTTCCGGCGAACGCCTTCATGCAATGTATCCAATGTATCCAAAGATTGCACACTTGCAACATATTGTATTGTGTTACATTATTATGTCTCCCCCCCCCCAGGGGCTACGCCACATCCGTCGACCCAAGATGGCCACTCCCTCCCGGGGCTCAAAAACTTACCAAAACCTATAGAAAATCAATGTTTTTCACCTCTTGGGCCTCTTGGGGGGCCACGAGGGCGCCAAGACGGCTCAAGATGGGCCCAAGAGGGCCCAAAAAAGCCCCAATGACGGCCCAAGAGGGCCCCAAGAGCGCCCACAATTGCGCCTCGAGATGCCAAAATCATTGATTTTCCAATGGCTTTGGCGATATTTCAGCGTTCTAGCCTTTGTGGCCCAAGCAGCTTCCAAAATCGCTCCAGAACAACCCAAAAAGTCCCCAAGACGGCCCCAAGACGGCCCAAGAGGGCCCCAAGACGGCCTAAAGAGGCCCCCAAGACGGCCCAAGAGGCCCCTAAGACGGCCCAAGAGGACCCCAAGAGGTCCTCAAGGCGGCCGCGAGAGGCCCCCAAGACGGCCTCCGAAGGGGCGAAACGGGAGAAAGACGCCCCAAGACGGCCCAGGACGCCCCCAAGAGGCCCCAAGAGGCCCCCAAGACGCCCCCAAGGGGCCCCAAGAAGCCCCCCAAAGGCCTACAAGAAGTCTCCAAGAAGCCCCCAAAAGGCCCCATAGAAGCCCCCCAAAGCCCACACAGCGACTGGAGTGTACTGTCATTTTTCCCCCCTGGGCGAAGTGCGGCGCAGCGCCAGCCAGGTGGAAGTTGGTCACGGCGGCGCCCATGATTAGTGCTGGCGCTGGAAGGGGATACGGGGAGGGAGTATCAAAATGAGGGAGGGGGGAGAGGCCCCAAAGACGTCCCCAAGACGGCCCAAGACGCCCTCACGAAACTCCCGAGAACCCCCAAAACGACTTCACTGCACGTACTCCGGACGTGCACCCCGCGAAGCGAGAGGAATCTTTGGACTCGGCACTGCAGGGCGGCCCCGAGAGGTCCCCTAGACGGCCTCCGAAGGGGCCAGACGGCGCAAGGGCGCCCCAAGACGGCCGAGGAGGCCCCCGAAAGGCCCCAAGAGGCTCTACAAGGGGCCCCCAAGAGGCCTCCAGGGACCCCCGAGAAGCTTCCACGAGGCCCCAAGGAAGCCCCAAACAGCCCCAAGAAACCGCCAAGAGGCCCTCGGAACTGAAACAAATAATGGCGCGTTGTTGCTAGAACCATTGGAGTATGCACTTGGCGTTGCTTTGAGCTGACATGCGGTGAATGCTCAGTGCCCGCGTGGACATTCGCACGCTCGTCCCTGCGCACCAAACGGGGAAGGGGCGCCTTCGCCCCCCCGTGGAATTGGCAGGCAGAACGACACGGCAGGACAGCGCGGCAGACGAGCAGGGCAAGCCACCCAGTGGCCAGTCTTATGATGTGCTCTGGACGCGCTCCCGCGAAGCGAGAGGAATCTTTCGACTCAGCATTGATGGCTGTTGCTCGACAGTGGCGACAGCGCGATCCAGGATGCAATGGGGCCAGTCGTGAGAAGACGGCCGACGCCGCGAGGCGCTGCCGTGCAGACCGATGCGGAGGGGGGGAGGACGAGGCAGGGGAGGCGGGCGGGGGGGGGGAAGGGGAGAAATGGGGAGCCGGAGAGGAGGAACAGGGGTACCCATAGGCGCCCAGCCGCCAGCCGGTATCCTCATCGTCCTCCTCTTGCCTTTTCCCTGCGCCTCCACTTCATTCCCCCCCCCTGCTCCCTCCGCCTCCTCCCCCCCTCGTCTCCCGTCCTCTTCCCTCGTCCTCCCCCCCCCCCCCTCTCCCATCACGTTGCACCCTGGTCCTGGCAGGACGCCTTGAAGGATGCCTGGGTGCTCGGGGGGAGCTTCCTGGAGCATTTCATCGTCACGCTGGACTTTGACCAGTTCAGGGTGCGCCCAGAATCAGCAGCCCTCCTTCCCTCCCCCCATCTTTTTTTTTTCTCTCTCGCTTCTCTCCTTTCGTCCCTTCAGTTCCATCCCTCATCTGATTCCCGCCTCCCCTCATCCTGTCCCGTCTTGTCTTCGGGTCCGTCCTGTACCTTCCTGGCGTCAACCATCCTCTCCACTTGCCATGTCTCTTCCCAGTGCGGAGGACGCTGGCGGCTTCACGATGCGTGCGAGGCTGCTCATGGCCCTCGTGTCCGAGGCTGCACCGGCCAGATGGTATGACTGCTCGGTGCTGGAGCCGAGCCTGCCGTGGATCTGTCAGGCGCACACAGCACCAGCATGGTGGATTTTGCTGGAAAACATCCCTACGGGTGTTCCGCATCTTATGCGTTGCTCCGCGTGTTGGGGTGCTTTGGCGCGACAAGACCCGCCATCGTTGGAGGTTGGGCGCTTGCGTTCCCTTCGCTGCGGCGCACGGTCCGTTCTCCTCTTGCTTCTCTCCACGCTTCGTTGTTCGTGCCTCCTCCCTTGGCCAGGCTCGCCCCGTCTTCGCCATGTCGCGCTTGCGGCCCGCCTGACTGCGCCGCCAGATGTGGCGACCTCGCGCGCCCGCGGGTTTGCCGGCCACGCATCTCGCGCCCGAGCAGATTCGCGTGCGATCCGCCTGTCGCGCGTTCCGCATTGCAGATCGAGCTTCGCCTACAGTTCCATACTGATGGGCCGGTCGCGCGCGCCCGTCGTTGAAGCCTCCCTCTGTCATCATGCGTCTCGTGCCCCTTTGGCGACGTAGGCTGCTGCTCCCAGCGCGTTCGCCCTTCGCACTGGAGGGGGCGCGCCCCCATGACGGTTGCTTCCCAAGCTGAGTCCCCACCGCGTCCGCAGGGGGGGCAGTTGCGCGCGTGTTGCTTGTCCATTCCAATCCTTGGCATCGCTCGGACGTGTGCGTTTTTCCTTCGGCGAGGACCGTCGAGGAGCATCCTTGATCATTCGGCGAGAAAGCCACGGACGAAACCGAAAACAGCACAGGAAATGGACGCCCGCGCGATGGCCAGTGGCGCACCTGGTGGGTTTCGCGCCTCGCGGGCGGTTCCCCCATGGGCGGGCTCGCCCGTGGCTCACGGATCTGATCCGCGCTCCGGGACCCCTCTTGGGGCCCTCTTGGGCCACGTGGGAGCCATCTTGAGGCCTCAGTGGCATCTCGGAAGCGAAAAGGCGAGAACGCAACCCACGTTGAAAACGACACGTTCGTGAAGGATTTGGCCTTTGGGGGGCCTCTTTGTGAGGGTGGGAGGGCCCGTGGCCGTTTCGGGTCGTCGTGGAACGGTGTTGAGAGCGCCCCAAGCTGGCTGTCTTTAGGGCGGGTTTAGGTTGAGTTGGTTGAGTGTTTTTGTGTTTTGATGCCGACGACGATTGTAATGATGGTGGTTATCAAATCGTAGTGCTGATGGTGGTGGCGATGGTGATGGTGATGATGGTGGTGCTCATCACATCCAGAATCACCATCATCACCATCACCATCATCACCATCACAACCGCCCTCACCATACCATCATCACCATCCCCATCATCATCATCATCATCATCATCATCACCATCCATACCATCAGCATCGCCATCACCATCACCATCGTCACCATTGTGGTCCGTAGAACTTGGCTCAAGGTAATGTCGTCGTCCCCTCCTTCGGTTTCCCCGAGCCCTGCGGCCTCGTCGATAGCGGCCTCGCCAATCCCTGCGGCTTCATCGAGAGCGGCCTCCTCGTCGGAAGCGGCCCCCTCGACTGGCTGGGATTAGGGCTGGTTTAGGTTGAGGGGTTGAATATTTCCTGTTGTTTGTTTTTTGATTGTGATTATGACGATGTCCTGTTTTTCTGATTGTGATGATGACGATGCTTATGACGATGATAATGATAATTTCGAATGGCGACTATCCGATCGTATATACACAATCAACATCATCTCCACCACCATCATCACCATCATCCATTACCATCATCACCACCATCATCACCATCATCATCATCATCATCACGACGACGACGATGGCGGGGGGACGGCATGCGGACGTGCCCAATGGGACGACGACGACGACGGCGGGGGGACGGCTCGATGGGAACTCTAACATGCTATGTTAGAGGTCCCATCCAGCTCTAACATAGCATGTTAGAGTTTACAACGCTCACATCGAAATGTATCTAACATATCATGTTAGAGCTTCCAAGGAACTCTAACATAGCACGTTCGAGCTCCATGGGAGCTCTAACATGCCATGATCGAGCTCCAAGGGCCCTCCCTCTCCCCCGCCGCCGCCGCCGCCGTCGTCGTCGTCGTCGTCGTCGTCGTCGTCGTCGTCGTTGTTTCTGATGTCGCTGTCCTCGCCGCGAGGAGGAGGAAGAAGGAGGACAAGGAGCAGGAGGAGGTGAGGGAGGGGGAGGAGAGATGAGGAGAAGGAGATGAGAAGAAAGAGAACGACAGGGAGGAGAAGGAGAGGAGAAGGAGAGAGAGGAGAAAGAGAGCTCTAACAGAGGGAGGGAGGAGAGAGAGGAGAAAGAGAGCTCTAACAGAGGGAGTACGGCAGAGAAGGAGAGGGAGGAGAAGGAGAGGAAAAGAAACAGAGCTCTTACATGTCACGTTAGAGCTTCCATGGGAGCTCTAACGTGCCATGTTAGAGTTCCCTGGAGCCCTAACATGCTAACATAGCATGTTAGAGCTCCCTGGGAACTCTAACATACGATGTTAGAGCTCCCAGGAGCTCTAACATGACACGTTAGAGCTCCCAGGGAGACATGCGACGTTAGAGCTCCCAGGGGACTCCCACGGATTTCTAAACAGCCCCTAAGACAGCCCCTCTGAGGAAAGGGTACGCACGCAATGCGGGAGTATTACTCCCGGGTTGCGGTGCTGATGTTGCTGCTGCTGCTGCTGCTGCTGTTGCTGCTGCTGCTGCTGGTGCTGCTGCTGCAGCTAGTGTTTACGCTGCTGGTGCTGGTGGTGAGTGCGGTGCTGCTGGTGCTGCTGGTGCTGCTGCTACTGCTGCTGCTGCTGCTGCTGCTGCTGCTAGTGGTAATGCTGCTGCAGGTGCTCGTGGTGCTGCTGCCGGTGCTGCCAGTGATGCTGCTGCTGCGGCTGTTGCTGCTGCTGCTGCTGCTGATGGTGCTGCTGCTGGTGCTGCTGCTGGTGCTAGTGCTGCTGCTGCTGGTGGGGGAGGGGGGAGGCGGAGCGGAGGAGGAGGAGGAGGGGGATGAGGGGGAGCGTGAGGAGGAGGAGAAGGAGGAGGATGAGGAGCAGGAGGAGCAGGAGAGCAGGAAAAAGGGTGAGCAGGAGGAGGGCCATGGGCCACGGGGGGATGCTGATTATGATGATAACGATGATAATGATGATGATGATGGTGATGATGATGATGATGACGATGACGATGATGATGATGACGACGATGATGATGACGATGATGCTGAGGATGCCGATGCTGCTGCTGCTGCTGATGATGATGATGAGGAGGAGGAAGAAGAAGAAAGGCGAGGAGAGGGGGATGCAGGGTACGAGGCACAGGGGGATCAGGAGGATGAGCAGGAGGAGGAGGAGGACAACGACGACGAGGATTCGTGGGAGGAACACAGTGGACGGTTGGATGGATGACCAGGTACGTGGGAGGAAAGGAGAGGAGGATGAGGAGGCGGCTGCGGAGAGGATGTGTCGTCGTCGTCGTCGCCGTCGTCGTCGTCGTCGTCCCATCGGGCACGTCCGCATGCCGCCCCCCCCGCCGTCGTCGTCGTCGTCGTCGTCGCGGTCGTCGTTGTCGTCGTCCCATTAAGGCACACCCTACTTGATAGAGCAGTGAACGTAGTAGAGTCGAGCTCAGAGGCATGTGCAGCATCATGTAGCCGATACGGCTCAAGCTGCGCAGTTGATATCACAGCACTAATTATTGCAGGAGATCCCAAGATCATAAGTATCCTGTACTACCTCATCTATCACCCAGTGATATCAAGATATCTTGCTGGTGGTATTGTTTAACTCAGACTGAGTTGAGATACATCTTCGCCAGACGCGCGGAGAGGGAAAGAGCGTGATCGTCTTACATCATCGCCGACATCGAGGTTGTTATCGACAACTCTAGCTGGTAGCGGAGCTGGCATTGCCAGCTCCGCGGACGACGAAGAGCCCGATATTTCATTCAGATGTTCAGGTCTCCAGTTGGACAGTTTCAGCCATTCGGAGATGGTCGTGGCGCAGGAGCAGGACGCGGACGCATAGCATGGCCATACGGACAACATGTACCAGAACCCAGAGACTGGAACCTGATGAGAGGAAGTATGACGAACCCGCCACCGTGGGCCCCGGAGATGGAGCAGCAATATCCTTTCAGGAATTGGTTGGCAGACGCGGTGGCGTGGTGCAGTGCGACGAATCTAGATGAGAACAAGAAGGGACCACAGTTGGAGCTGTCGCTGGGTGGTATTGCAAGAGATATGATTCGTGAGCTGCTGCCTCTTCACTCGAAGATCCATGGAGCAGATATGGACCTCGGAGACGGCGCAGGATTACAGAGACTGAGTGGAGCAGGCTTCATCCTTCAGGCGTTGGCCAGGCAGTTCTTACCGCTCGAAGAGGAGACGAATCTCGGGAGCCTGGCCGACTTGCATGGATTTGCGAGGATGCCCGGCGAGAATATAGACACCTTGCTCACGCGCTGGGAAGTTGCGCTGCAGAGGGCGAGGACGAGATCAAACATAGCAGTACAACATCATCATGCGGCTTGGATGCTATTGATGGCCTTGCGTCTTCCAGCTGAGTATTGGGTGCAAGTTCTTGCGCCTTTTCAGGGGGCACTTCCGGTGGGTGACATGCAGTATAGACAGTTCTTATCATATATCAAGAGATTTGGGCACCTCGCTGAGAGTGGAAGTCATAACATTATGAACCCAGCGACGCACGGCCCTTCTGCGATGCACGCCCAAGAAACGACATACATGACGGCAGATATGGGAAATGCCACACCGCCCTGGCAAGGCGGTGGACCCTTTGCTCCAGCTATGTCGTATCAGACTCAGGTGGATGGCGGATACTACTACGATGACAGCGACACCTCGGACGACGACGGCAAAGCTGATGCGGCGTTGTTCGGACGAGTGGAGGATGAGCCAGATATGTCATCATGGTCTAATACGATCGGTCCGAATATTACTATCAAAAGTACAAGCGCTATCGCAGGAAGTGGAGACGCTTTGTGGGGAAAGCGCCACGGTGGATGCGCGGACCTGTTCGTCGACGGCATTACTTCGAGGACGGCGTGGACTTCGTTGGCAAGTCAGGCAAGGGCGGAAAAGGCAGAAAGGGGAATCCTATTGGCACAGATGGACAGCCGCTGAAGTGTTCAACATGTGGATCAACGCAACATCTGTGGAGACGCTGTCCGAACGGAGCTGGAAAAGGCAAAAGTGGCAATGGGAAAGGGTTTACTCATGACCAGCAGGCGCCGGGCCACATGCGCACGCACGGGGAAGCGCAGGTACCAGCGGCAGCTCCTGCCTTTGCTCAAGGGCCTCTGGCAGGGTTGCCATCTGTTCCCCGCTTCTTTGTGACGGAGGACACGCACACAGAGTATCAAATTCAGAGTGCGACCTCAGCTACTTCGTGGATGGTTGTTGAAGACACGGCGCCAGCAATAGATGTCGAAGAAGGGCGCGATGATCAACATGTCGGAGGCTTCGATTATCGACGAGCTCAGTACCCAGAGGTACCTTCCTCGCAGCAGCGCGCCATGTACGGGCAGCATCAGATGCAGATGAGTTCTAGGCAGCAGTTGGTCATGCAGCAGATGCAGGGCTTTCCTCCTCAAGCTATTGCAGCAGCTTTCACACCTCCGCCCAATATGGTGAACACGGTGAGGCATGGAGGTGGTCAGCTAGTGCAGAACTGGGGAGGTGGACCTTTCTTTGCTCAATGGGGAGTGCCATCTTCGCAGATGGGCGCACCTTCGATGATTGGAGCGACTATGCCAAACATGATGCACGCGGGTGACGGATCATCGTCGACGGCGGTTGCAGGCAGAACGGCTCTGCCATCATCATTGGTACAGCAGTTGGCTGCTATGTCAGCTGCGGCGGGGCAGCATACAGAGCAAGGATATGCGACGCCGCCGACCGCCACGCACGAGGATGTGTTTCAGTCCCCAGAGAGCCAACGAGGACCAGCAGATGACATGATCACGACTGCTACCAATCAATTGGAAGTGGCCAATCAGCGTTTGTAAGCAGCAGTGCGTATGCCCGTGGATGGCACAGTTCGCAACATACCTCAGCGCGAGACCAACGAGGAGCACTGCACCATTTGCTTGGAGCGCGAGGTGACCACTAAGGCCATGCCATGCGGACATACTCACTTCTGTCTGGACTGCGCTGGTCTGATATACAACGGAGCAGTTGGAGATCCGCCCAAGTGCCCCTTGTGTCGTGCGCTGGTTACTTCACTTGAGCAGGCCGCGCAGGAGAACATAGCCGAGCAAGTTCACGAGAGGCCTCAGGCATCATCAATGATGGAAAACTTGGCATCGGTTTTGCGTGATATTGCGAGCAGAAATGGATCCAACGCCATCGTACCTCATGATAGCCAGTTTGCACCGACGGTTGCACCGCGGCAGCGACGCAACCTCATCACTGAGATGACCGCCCTCGGGCAAAGCGATGTGGCTCAGGGGCCTCGTCATCTTACCTCTTTTCTTTGGACCATGGTGGCCTTCTGGGATCACCGAGGAAGAGTATGAAGTGTTCGCCAGCAACCTAGCTCTGCAGAGCGACGAGGTGGGCCTGATGCCGGATACTGGAGCTCATGATGGACTGTGTGGTGATCAGTGGGCCAGACGTCAGGCCGTCAAGTGTCAGGAGTTCGGCAAGAAGGTGGATCAGCAGGCGTTGATCGAGCCCAGGTACGTTGCAGGCGTCGGCAACGGAGCGCAGCAGGCGAACTTTGAGGTGAAGTTGACAACTGGCATGGTGGATACGGATGGCGTATACCACGAGGAGAAGTTCAGGTCGCCGTGCATAGAGAACTCTGGCGTGCCCGGTCTCATGGGCATTCAGAGTCTAGAGCGTAACGATGCGCTCATCACATGCAAGACAGGAGAGATATGGTTCTTGGGCCCTGGCGGAGTCATGGTTGAACCTTCGCCGGGCAGTCGCCATTTCCAGATGAACGAGTCCAAGTCAGGTCATTGGCAAATACCCATCAGTCGCTTCAGGCGTAAGCAGGACGGCAAGACGAGCAACATGGTGATGACCACTGAGGGTGCCAATGACGCGACTACGGCGACGGCAGGATCAGCATCAGGATCAGCATCAACACCAACTACCAGGACGCCGACAAGTCATTCAAAGTCGGTGAGCTGGTCTTCCTCTACCGACTGACAAACCGAGGCGGGCTGCCTCAGCCCGGAGGCAGCGCCGCCGACCCCAGGGCCGGCGTATCAGACTGCCGGCGAGGAGGACAAGGTGGAGGAAGGAGTCTTGGGAGCATCGTCTAGCCCCAAATACGTGGTGTTGATCAGTGAAGATGCGCAGCTGCAGCAGCAGCTGAGTGAACGATATCCGCATTTACGAGTAGTATCCCGTACTATGTTTCTGGAATCTTCGTGGTTGGAAGCACGCGACGCCTTTCTGAGAGACTCCTTCTTGGTAGTCCCAGAGATCCCGCGATGCAGGACGAGTTCGGGAACGCGCAATGATCGGAGGATCCTGGATAGATTTACGACGTATCTCACCAGTTGCCGCCATATGGGTTTTGTGCTGATAGCGCCGAGAAGGTCGAATACGTGGCAGATGGCAGCTGTTCAGTCAATTGTGAATATTAAGCAGGTGCAAGTCTCTCATCATCATCTGTGCGCTTGGGACGTGAGGGCACCTTCTAATTCTAAGCCGTTGAGGATGTGTATGCAGTTGGCAGCCACCAAGCACATAGACAGTACGGCATGTCCACATCAGTCTTCTGCTGGACATGATGTAGATATGAAGTATTCTTTCGACAATGCAGGCGAGCTGGCCGAAGCGAGACTAGAGAATCATCGCGCGATCGTGGCTAAAATTGTTCAGTTGATTCAGAAGGCATATCTGGATGACGGCATGTTCACCGCGACCAGAGCCGACTTGATAGAGTACACCAAGCAGCCCACGAACGAGAACATCAGCATCGCGATGCCGACCGACTCGAAAGAAAGACATAAGCAAAAGAAAGCCAAAGAGAAAGCTACGGGGTCGACAAGTTCAACAACAGCGTCAACCAAGAGACCGAGACAGCTCGAGAAACATTATGATGATTGCGGACAAGATTGGAGCGGACTGGGCAAGGACGTGATGACGACCATGGGGTTCTCCAGTGACGGCCAAGCCAGCGAGGATCACAAGAGCGACGAGGATGTGATTCAGGACATGTACCATGTATAATTTGAACCCTATTGGTTCGCCGGCTTGAAGGAAGTGCCGCACTGCGAGATGAGAGAGACCCCAATGGCAAAGATATTCAACACGATGGTGGCCATGGACATGTTTCAGTCAAAGATGACGGACGTGGAGTTTGATGTATGTGAGATTGCAGGTGGACAGGCACGGACTTCAATCATTTTGGCAAAGTGTCGCGTGAGAATGGGCAAGAACTTCGATCTGTGCACAGGATCGGACTTAACGGAGATCAGCGAGCAGAAGGCGTTTCTTCGATATCGAGCTGCTCGCCGGGTGCGTATCGTACTCATGAGTCCGATCTGTGGGCCGTTTGGCAGTTGGTCTTATATGAACAGACAGTTGTATCCCACCACCTGGGCAGAGAGCCTAGAGTACGCTCTTAAGCATTCGACATTCTGCGCGGTGGTGGCACTTGCACAATATGACGACGACTTGGATTGGCTCAATGAGCAGCCCACTTCGAGCGACATGTACGTTTATGATCCTTGGCCGAAGGTGCGACAGAATTCCCGTACCGTAGTTGGCAACTTTCACATGTGCCAGATGGGGGCCAAAACAGCAGAAGGAGGTCATGTCAACAAACCTACCTCGCTCTGGGCTTCCGATTACGATCTCATCTATTATGTGGATGGCATCAAATGTGGAGATATTCCAGGAGCCTGTAATGGAAAGCATACGATGCTGCGAGGAGTTGACGCGACGGCATCTCAAGTATGGCCATGGAGATTGGCCGAGCGAATGGCTCGGGGAGTGACCCGTTTGCTGCACAAGCGAAGGTGGCAGAAGGCAAAAGACTCCAGGAAGCATTACCCCGTCCTGGAAGATGATCGCGAACGAGTATGCCTTGGATGTAGGAAGCACCGATCGTCTGAGCATCCCGATCACAATCGAGTCGAAGGAGATTGCAGACATCCACATGTGGCTTCAGTGCCATATAAGTGTGCAGCATGCCTGGCAGGAAGAAGAAGGAGGATCCCGGGCATACGGCGTCCACCGAGCCCGACCGGCTATGCAAGCTGGGTATGCAGAGAGCAGGTGTCGGTTCTGCTCGTGCTGGTGCCGGGCGACCTGCCGGAGCTCGTGTACCACAACATGTTCGACCTGATGGAGAGCCAGTACGTGCGGGAGATGATGAGCCAGGTGGAGTTGTGGTTGGCATAAGGTCGGAAGGAGGCTCCTCTGCGTCAGCAGCTACTCCAGCGGAGGTTGCAGCAGCAGAGGCACAGCGGAGAGTAGCCGTGCCAGCCGACTGGAAGGAGTTCGACGACCCCGAGGCAGTGGAGCTAGAAGACGGCGAGGTCGAAGCCGAGAGTGCAGATGCTGCCGCACCTCGAGCCGAAGCTGCTGGAGCTGCCAGCGGCTCAGCGGCAGGCCCAGAGGCTGATGAGGTGCGGGCTGGCGAAGCTCGACGTCGACTTTTCGGAGATCAGACGGTCGACCCAGAGGCGGGCGCGATGGTGCCGGCGCCTCCAGCACCATCCTGAGGGTCGAGTGGCCAGACGACGAGTGCAACACGGACGAGACACACGATCTCGAGATCAACGATATCAGCAGCTAGTACCTCAAGGTGGCGAAGACCAAGATACTTGGAGTAATTCTGATTTCAGGCATGTGGTGCGTTTGCTTCACGACGGTGACTTGCTCACAAAGAAGAAGGCCCTACGTCGACTGCATTTGAGATGGTATCATGCGACGATGGCTCAGATGACCAGATTACTATCACTGGTAGGAGAACCTCAGGAGGTGATGAAGCTGATCGCCGAAGTCGTGGACACGTGCAGGATATGCAGGACGTGGGCGAGAGGAGCACCGCATGTCAGGACAGCAGTGAGGATTAGCATGAGGTTCAATCAGACAGTTCAAGGAGATCTCATGTTTTACTCAGACGAAACGGGACCAGAAATCAGAAGTTACATCATTCTTCATCTGATATGTGAGAGTATCAAATGGACGGTCGCCGAGGAAATAGCTGATAAAGAAACGCACACGATCTTGGCAACAACAACGTCGAGGTGGATCAGAGTATTTGGCCCTCCAGAACTGATGATATGGGATGGAGAAGGAGCTATGAGCAGTGATGAGGCCAAGACGTGGGCTACGAGATGGCATATTGAGTTGGTGGTGAAGCCCAAGGACAAGAAGGCCTGGATAGCAGAGAAACATCATGATATTCTGAGGCAGCAGTTGCATCGCACACAGTCACAGCTTCAGGCAGACAACATCGTGGCGACGTTTGTCGAGATTCTGTCGGAGTCAGCGCTGGCTAAGAATGCTTTGCTATCTACTGGTCAGGGCACACCCTATCAGTCATTATACGGAAGAACGCCGAGGCTTTTACCGCAGATCGAGGATATCGTGGGCGAAGCCAGAATGCAGGATGAGAATGGCATGGGCGGTCTACGTCATGTACATCGGCTTCGAGAGATATCCGTCGGAAGCGCAATATCAGCGCTGGCTGAGCACCGACTGAAGTTAGCAGACAAGTCGAGGACGCCCCTCGCCGGCGAGCAGCTGGACTTGAGCAACGGTGACCAAGTGGAAATATTCAGGAAGTCTCAGCAGAAGGATCGGCCGGGCTGGGTAGGACCAGCAACAGTCACGGATCTGACAGAGCTGGAGCACGGCAAGGTGACAGTGCGATGGCAAGGCAGACATATCGCTGTTCCTATAGAGAGTCTGCGAAGAGCCATGGTATATCTAGTGCTGTTTCTGGACGTGTGCGACAACCAGGTCCAGAACCATGACGTGCTCAAGGCCTGGAAGTGCGTGGCGAACTTTACCGGCACGCTGAGGAAGCAGACAGCTACTCTTGGCTGGATGAGGACGGCAGCAGGATGGCAGCTGACGGCAGACGCGATCAAGCACGGAATGGTGTTTCATGCCATACTGGATGTCGCGCACAACTTGATGAAGATGCAGAATTGTCTGGCAGGTGTGTGCGCCCAGGGGGTGTCAAGGTTAACTTCATTGAGTGAAGGTGCCTTGGGAAGTGTGATTGTGTTTTGGCCGCAGGCCGACGAGTTGGACTACCGATACATTGTTATCGATGGAGGACAGAGTGTGAATTTAGAGGTGTTCCTGGGAGGACGTTTCTGGTGCAGTTCTGTTGCATGGAGCAGCTGTGGTGGAGACGGCACAGCGAGAAGAGCCCGGAGTACCACAGCTAGGCGGAGTGCACACGGAGAGGCATAATAACTCACCGGTGGTGCTATCGCCGATCACGATGAGCGACGCCTCAGATCGGGGCATCGGTGAAGCGCCAGAAGCTGCCAGAGATGAGGAGCTGGAAGATCTAGATCAGGAGTTCTGGTTGGCGTGGAAGCAGGAGTTGGAAGCAGAAGATCCGCACTGGACACGAACCACCGAGGAGGACGAGTGGAGTATAGTGCTGTATTCATCAACGCCGCCAGAGACCGAGTATGATATGGAAGGCACGCTGTTGGGATATGAATATCTTCACGCATATGCCGAACTACATCCCAGATATCAGCTCTGCCAGGATTACGATATGCGAATGTTAGGCGAGTGCGACAGAGACGTTAAGTCCTTTGCCACCAAGCTCGCGCATGACAATCGAGAGGTAGTGAAGATGATAATGCAGGAGCCCGCAGAGATTCAGTTACCAATTGGCTTGGCTTGTCTCAGCGGATATCTTCCAGAAGATGCAACGTGGCAAGAAGGTGATGTGTGTGTCTTACACGTGGACAAGGCCGAGATCAAGAGGGCCTTGCTCGAGACCAACAAGACGCAGTCCAACATGGCAGTGTCGGATGAGGATCTGCGCAAACATCCAGAGTTGGCGAAAGCAGCAGTGTTGGCAGAACTTCTCAGATGGAATGATAATTCTTCTATGCGACGCCAGGCCGAGAAGGACGCGTGGAACTTACTAACGTCTCGGTACGTATTCACGTGGAAGCTGCAGAATGATGGTACGCGACTCATGAAGTGCAGATTGACAGTTCACGGATTCAAGGACATGGAGCGAGGCCAACTGGACAAGTTCAGTGGAACAGCCAGTTCGTGGGGACAGAGAGCTGTGGTGGCTACTGCAGTGCAGTCGGCATGGCCGATAGCATCGCTGGATATACCGCAGGCGTTCTTGAAGAGGCTGACATTTGAGGAAGTGCAACAGATACGTGGTGGACCTAAACGTCAGGTATCAATGGTATTGCCTCGTGGACGTGGAGGAATTGAACCCGCCGGCAGTGCTATATTGAGGTCCATCAAAGGTTTCGAGAGTTTCAATGATGCCACGGAGTGTTTGGAGATGTTGAAAGGAGGTTTTGGTTTGATTGATGCGCCAAACTTAGTCGCGATGAAGGCAGACAAAGTACTCAAGCAAGAAAACATCAAGCCGACCATTTCAGATCTTAAGATATATCTCAAGTTCGAGAACGGTAAGTTGATGTTGATGGTGAGTACCCACATAGATGATTATAAAGCCACAGGTGAACGACCGACTTTGATTCAGTTTCACAAGATGTTGCAGAAGCATTTCGGCAATGACGCCAAGCTGAATATGGAGGAGTCTTTTATTCACACCGGCATCAGACATAGAGTTTTGGAGAATGGCAAATGTATCATGTTGGATCAGTTCGATTATGCTTCATCCATCAAGCCGTTGGCGCCGAGCAGGTTTCACGAGTATAAGGATGACCAACCGCTGACGGAGGAGCTGAATGCATGTGTCTTGACTCTTTTGGGAGCACTGGCATGGTTGCTTCATACGAGACTGGATATTATAATATACGTGAGTTCTTTGCAGCGAATCGCCAAGAAGCCGACCATCGTGGATCTCAAGCGTATCAACCGTTTATGCAGGTACGTGGGGCAGAATCCACATGGTCTGGATTCACAATCAGTGTGATATGTTAGATATGCTGGTGATTATATTGTCTTTCTTTGAAGAAGTTCGTTTAGGACCGCAGTCAGCCGAGGACATGAAAGCCATCAGGCAGTCAGGTGAATGTGTGCTGAATGGTGAGGCTTTCACCGACTCAGGATCTTTATGTAGTTATCTAGAGGCAGATCATTTAAAGTTTCCTGCGGATAAAGGCACGTTCTTTCATCTAGCCTATATTCGCGAGCTTTTACGCACCAGAGTGCTGAAAACATATTATTGGATCGACACTAGAGACATGTGTGTCGATGGTTTGACTAAGGGCAAGTTAGATAGGCATCCGTTGCATGAGCTGATGAAAGGTAGATGGAAGCTTACTCATGCGAGTAAGGCATTGCATTCAGAGCGGATGAAAGCTGTAGCTACCTAGACATCTGCCGGCGTGAATCAGGTTTCGGTGGAGGTGGATGTCTCTGCGCAGTAGATACGCGATGGCCCAGAGCCACCTGTGCTTGATCGGCGGAAGTCAATTCCGCGGCTAGTGTATTGAGCTGCGACCTGCAGATCGCAGTGCCCACTGGAGTTCGACGTTTGCTGTGCACGCTGTTGTCGTGCACCCGTCAGCCACTGGAGGTGGCAGCCCGACGTATTCCGCATGTTCGGCGGCCAGAGATTTTTGCGACCAGAGCCGACTTGATAGAGCAGTGAACGTAGTAGAGTCGAGCTTAGAGGCATGTGCAGCATCATGTAGCCGATACGGCTCAAGATGCGCAGTTGATATAACAACACTAATTATTGCAGGATATCCCAAGATCATAAGTATCCCATACTACCTCATCTATCACTAGGTGATATCAAGATATCTTGCTGGTGGTATTGATTAACTCAGACTGAGTGGAGATACATCTTCGCCAGACGCGCGGAGAGGGAAAGAGCGTGATCGTCTTACATCATCGCCGACATCGAGGTTGTTATCGACAACTCTAGCACCCTCACACGTCTTGTCGGCCTCACGTGGAGCTCCGCCGAAGGCTCCAATGGGCATTTCCATTTTGCGCGTCCGCCTCATTTCGGCAACCCCCTCAGACGCTTCGCGGCCCCCATCCGCAATGCCTCGGGCTCCACCCCTCTGGCGGCGCGCTACCTATGAGGAGAGAGTCATCCTGCGTTACTCGCAGCTGCATGGGGTTGGGCCCTTACGACGGCGGGGGGGGCGGCATGCGCACGTGCCCGATGGGGCGACGACGACGACGACGACGACGACGACGGCGGGGGGGACGGCTCGACGGGAGCTCTAACATGCGATGTCAGAGCTCCCACCGAGCTCTAACATAGAATGTTAGAGTTCGCAACCTTCACATCGAAATCTAACATAGCATGTTCGAGCCCCCAAGGAGCTCTCACACAGCATGTTAGAGCTCCATGGGAGCTCGAACATGCCATGCTGGAGCCCCAAGGGGTCTCTAACATCCTATGTTAGAGCTCAAGGCTAACATACCATGTTAGGGCTCCCTGGGAGCTCTAACATACTCTAACATGCTATGTTAGAGCTCCGTTGGGGCTCTAACAAGCCATGCTAGAGTTCCCTGGGAGCTCTAACATAGCATGTTAGAGCATGGTATAGCTCCCACGGAGCTCTAACATACCATGTTTGAGCTCCCAGGGAGCTCTAACATACTCTAACATGCTATGTTAGAGCTCCGTTGGAGCTCGGCATGTTTGAGCTCCCAGGGAGCTCTAACATGGGAGCTCTAACCTACCCGCCGCCGCCGCCGCCGCCGTGTTAGAGCTCCCGCGGAGCTCTAACATTGGATGTTAGAGCTCCCAGGGAGCTCTCACATAATCTAACATGCTATGTTGGAGCTCCATTGGATCTCTAACAAACGATGTTAGAACTCCCAGGGAGCTCTAACATACTCTAACATGCTATGTTAGAGCTCCGTTGGAGCTCTAACATGCCATGTTAGAGCCCCCTGGGAGTGTCAACATAACATGTTAGAACTCCCTGGAGCTCTATCATGCCATGTTAGAGCTCCCTGGGAGGTCTAACATGCTAGGTTAGAGGTGCCAGGGAGTTCCCTGGGAGCTCTTACATGACATGTTTCAGCTCCCAGGGAGCTATAACATGACATGTTAGAGGTCCCACGGAGTTCTAACATACGCTCTAACATACGATGTTAGAGCTCCCAGGGAGCTCTAACATACTCTAACGTGCTATGTTAGAGCTCCATTGGAGCTCTAACATACGATGTTAGAGCTCCCAGGGAGCTCTAACATAATCGAACCTGCCATGTTCGAGCTCCCTGGGAGTGCCAACATTACATGTGAGAGCTCCCTTGAGCTCTATCATTCCATGTTAGAGCTCCCTGGGAGGTCTAACATGCTAGGTTAGAGGTGCCAGGGAGTTCCCTGGGAGCTCTTACATTACACGTTTCAGCTCCCAGGGAGCTATAACATGACATGTAAGAGGCCCCACGGAGTTCTAACATAGAGTGTTCGAGCTCCCAGGGAGCTCTAACATATTCTAACTTGCTATGTTAGAGCTCCCTGGGAGCTCTAACCCGCCGCCGCCGCCGCCGCCGCCGCCCCTTAACCGTTTCGCAATCGATTGCGCGACGGTTAGGGCCCCCCCCTCTCGCCAGGGGGGGGCCTTAGCCGTTGCGCAATCGATTGTCAAACGGTTAGGCGCCGCCGTCGCCGCCGCTGCCGCCGCCGCCGCCGCCGCCCCTTCGCCGTTTCACAATCGATTGCGCAACGGTTAAAGGCCCCCCCCCTCGCCAGGGGGGGGTCTTAACGTTGCGCGATCGATGTGAAACGGTTTAAGCGCTCCGCCGCCGCCGCCGTCGCCGCCCCTTACCCGTTGCGTAATCGATTGTGAAACGGTTAAGGTGGCGGCGGCGGCGGCGGCGGCGGCGGCGGCGGCGGCCGGCGGCGGCGGCGGCGGCGGCGCTTAACCGTTTCACAATCGATTGCGCAACGGTTAAGACCCCCCCCCTGGCGAAAGGGGGGTCTTAACCGTTGCGCAATCGATTGTGAAACGGTTAAGGGGCGGCGGCGGCAGCGGCGGCGGCGGCGGAGCGCTTAACCGTTTGACAATCGATTGCGCAACGGTTAAGGCCCCCCTGGCGAGAGGGGGGTCTTAACCGTTGCGCAATCGATTGTGAAACGGTTAAGCGGTTACGGAGCGGCGGCGGCGGCGGCTGCGGCGCTTAACCGTTTTACATCGACTGCGCAACGGTTAAGGCCCCCCCATGGCGAGAGGGGGCCTTAACCGTTGCGCAATCGATTGCGAAACGGGCGGCGGGCGGCGGCGGCGGCGGCGGCGGCGCTTAACCGTTTCACAATCGATTGCGCAACGGTTAAGGACCCCCCTGGCGAGGGGGGTCTTAACCGTTGCGCAATCGATTGTGAAACGGTTAAGGGGCGGCGGCGGCGGCGGCGGCGGCGGCGGAGCGCCTAACCGTTTCACAATCGATTGCGCACGGTTAAGACCCCCCTGGCGAGAGGGGGGTCTTAACCGTTGCGCAATCGCTGTGGCGGTTAAAGGGCGGCGGCGGCGGGTGGGTTAGAGCTCCCAGGGAGCTCTAACATGGTATGTTACAGCTCCAGGGAGCTCTAACATGGCATGTTAGAGCTCCCACTGAGCTCTAACATAGCATGTTAGAGTATGTTAGAGCTCCCTGGGAGCTCTAACATCGTATTCTACAGCCCCGTGGTAGCTCTAACATAGCACGTTAGAGCTCCATGGGAGATCTAACATGCCATGGTAGAGTTCCACGGGAGCTCTAACATAGCATGTTAGAGCTCCACGGGAGCTCTAACATCCTATGTTAGAGCCCCCAGAGAGATCTAACATAGCTTGATCGAGCTCCCTGCAGCTCTAACATGCGATGTTAGAGCTCCCTGGGAGCTCTAACATGCCGTGTTAGAGCTCCCTGGGAGCTCTACCATGTGAGGGAAATCGATCAACGAAGGGGGATCCCTCAAATCGCCCTGCCCCTCGGGAACCCACAAAATAGCCTCCTGGATCCCTCTTGGGGCGCTCTTGGAGCGCTCTTGTGCGCTCTTGGGGCCGTATTGGGGCTCTCTTGGCCCCCTCTTGGGGACCTCTTGAGCCATCTCGGAGCCACCTTGGGGCCTCGGATGGTCATCGGCAGCGAAAAAGGCGAGAAGGCACAAACCACATGTTCTGTAATTGTTTAAAGGATTTTGACATCTTGGGGGCCTCCTTGGAGGTCTCCGAGGCTTCTTGGAGCCGTCTTGGAGCGTTCTTGGGGCCGCTTGGAGAATCTTCGGGGCCATCTTGAGGCATCTTAGGCTATCTTGAAGCATCTCGGAGGTCATCTTAGGCTCTCCGAGGCGCTCTTGGAGCCGTATTGGGCCATCTTGGGCTCTCTAACTACCCGCGGGGCGCCCCGTCCAGGTCCAGGGGAGGGGGTGGGGGGATGGGGGGCGCGAGGAGGAGGAGAAGGAGGAGGATGAGGAGCAGGAGGAACAGGATAGCAGGAGAAAGGGTGAGCAGGAGGAGGGCCATGGGCCATGGGGGGATGCTGATTACGATGATGACGGTGATGATGACAATGATGATGATGATGATGATGATGACGATGATGATGATGATGACGACGATGCTGATGATGATGACGACGACGATGATGATGACGATGACGATGATGATGCTGCTGACGACGTCGACGATGATGATGATGGTGATGATGATGATGACGATTAGGGCTCACATGGAACTCTAATATAGCATGTTAGAGCTCCCGGGGAGCTCTAACATGCTATGTTAGAGCTCCCTGGGAGCTCTAACATGCCATGCGCGAGTCATGCTCGAGCTACTTGGGAGCTGTAACCTGCCATGTTCGAGCTCCCAGGGAGCGCAAGCCTGCTATGTGAGAGCTCCCATGGAGCTCTAACATAGCATGTTAGAGCTCCCATGGAGCTCTAACCTAGCATGTTAGATCTCCCAGGGAGCTCTAACATAGCATGTTAGAGCTCCGATGGAGCTCTAACATAGCGTGTTAGAGCTCCCATGGAGCTCTAACATAGCATGTTAGAGCTCCGACGGAGCCCTAATATACGAGGTCAGAGCTCAGCCTATCATGTTGCACCTCACTAGCCTTCATGTTAGGTCTCACACCGAGTTCTAACAAGGGAGGTTCCACTCTTCCCCCGAGATGCCGTCGTCGTGCCCTCTATCCCGCCCTTCCCTCCAGGGGGAGCTCAGTCCCGTCGCTCCCCTCTCTTCCATCCGCCCCTCTCCGCAGGTGGTGATCGGCGACCTCGGCTGTGTGGAGATGGCGGATTCCCACGACAGGTTGAGGAAGAAACTGCGCTAGAGCCCGACCTGCGATGACCTCGGAGTACGCGCGCCCGCTTACAGAGCGGTAGACGTTTTCTTGGGGAACCAGCGCTACTCAGAGGACCTGGACATCTGGTCCATCGGGTGCCTGATCGCGGAGTTGCACACGCGCCAGGTGTTGTTCCAACCAGAGCCTTTCGGCGCGATCGGGCAGCCATGGGTGCACCCGGAAGACTTCGTGGATACCTTCAGGGAGGTCTTGGGGATCCCAGGCGAGGAGCCAGGGTCCGGAGACTACGGTTACGAGGACCCCGCCCCGTGGCTGGACAACCTGCCTTTCTTTAAGAAGTGGTTCAAGCGGTCGGGCGAGGATTGGCTAAAGGCTGAAACAGCGAAGCCACTCGACGGCCGAGGGCGCTGGCCCGTTGCCGAACTTGCAGGCTGCCCCCCAGACTTGTTGAAGGCCGCCGAGAGCTGCCTGCTTTGGCACCCTGGCGCCAGAGCGACAATCAGCCGTCTAAGGGCGCGTCGCTTCCTGCAGCTGGCTGGCGCCCAGCTCGACGTGCGCATCTCCATGGCGCAGGGGAAAAACGGCGCGGGCACGATGGCGGAGGCGGAGCTGGACCCAGACTTGTTCCGCTTCTTGCAGAGAGACCCGCGGCGGCACAACTGTTGCACAACTTGGCCGAGGAGCGCCTGGACACGGGGGCAACCGTCTCCAAATGCGTCCGAGGTGACGAGGCGGCAAAGGGCTTCAAAACAGAAGTCCCAGGCATCGTGGACGACGAAAGCCTCCCGAAGTGCCGCAGCCTCAACAAGGACACGGAATTGAAGGTCGCCCCCTCGGCCCACCTCGCCGCCTTCGCGCGAGCGGCGCGGAAGAAGGATGCGCCCGTGGCTGCAACAGCTGGGGGACAAAATGCGCGAGGCAGTCATAGCCGACGGCGTGCCAGATGCCATCGCCGAGCAGAACGGACAGCCCATCATGACAGAGCACTTCGCCGACAACGCGTTCGCGTACGCATCGATCCAGCTCATGCAACCAGGCGCACGGGACGATGGTTTGCACACAGATGGCGGATGATCCCTGTTGCACGCGGCCGTGACGCTTTTCGGGACGCGCTCCGTGCAAGTGAGGATGCCAGGGGTCCTGGGAGCACATGGGGCGTCACCCTCGAGCACAGCCTTCTGCGGAAGGTTCGTCACCCTCGAGCAAATGCCTGGGTCCTTCTACATGGGCACCCTGTCCTCCCTCGAGCACAACGTGCACCACCACGCCTCCGCGGCCTGCCAGGACTGTTTCGCGACCCACCACGAGCTGCAACAGCACGTAGGAGACCGCAGGCTGCAGATCGCCGCGATGATCCGCTCCGACGTCTTTCGGGAGTACAGGGCGCGCAGGATCGACGCCGCGCCTGGCCCGAAGGAGTTCTTCACCGCCGTGAACCACGTCGTGGCCGATCACCTGGCACGGGCCCCCGTGGCGCTGCCCGACCTCACGGAGGTGCTTGACGAAATGCGGTGGCCCGCTTCCACGGAGGCTGAGGTGCTTTCCGATTCCGATTAGACTGCAACAGCATCCGAATCCGATTAGAATGCGACAATACTCCGCGCGGCCCGCGCAGCCCGAAAAAAGGTTATCGTCATCCTCATCATCGTCAGCGTCATCATCATCATCGCCATCATCATCACAATCACCGGCTTCATCATCACCGTCATCATCAGCATCATCATCAACGTCATCATTCGATCATCATCACCACATGATGATGACGACGACGAGGAGATGATGATGGATATAATGATGACGACGACGATGAGGAGATGGTGATGATGATGGCGATGACGCGGACGATGATGAGGATCATGACGACGATGATGACGATGATGCAAAAACCGAGCGAGTCAGTTGAGCTCCAAAACCCCGCCCTAAAGGCAGCCAGCAAGAGAGCCCCATGAGCGACCCAAGAGGGCCCGAAGAGCGCGACATTCCATGTCTCCGGCCTTAGAGGCTCCTAGGACGCCCCCGGAGGCCATCAAGAGGCTCCCAAGAAGCCCCGTGAGGCTCCCAAGAGGCCCCCGGGAAACCCCAATAGGCCCCCAAGAGGCCCCCAAGGAAGCCCGCTGCGGGCCCCCAAGGCACCTCGGTAAATCGTATTTCCCACACAGCTTTCCAGGAACATGATTCCTTGGGCTTCCGCCCACCGCCCCAATTTTGTTTCCAATAGGCTTGCCGACAAAGCCAAAAGGGGCCCCTCGGTCAGCCCCCAGAGACTCCCCTCTTAAGAGAACCCAGCAAATCATTCTCCCGGAAAGATTACTGGGAACATGATTCTCGGGTTGCCGCCCTCTGCCCAAACCGTGTTCCTTAAACGCCTGCCAGGAAAAAAAACGAGAGTCCCAAGCAGCGCTACCTGCCGCCACACTTAAAAACGCGTCAGGCCCCGAAGCCTCCGGAGGCGCCCAACGACACCCCCAACAAATCATGTTCCCAGGAAACCTTGCGGGAACATGGCTCCTCAGGCTTACGCCCCCCGCCCCAACCATGCGTCCGAAAATGCTTGCCGGGCAGCTCCCCGATAGGCCCTCATACATGATGACGATGATGATGACGAAGGTGACGATGATGCTGGTGATGGTGATCCTGATGGTTTTGATGATGTTGACGACGATATCTACGACCACGCTGATGATGAGATGTCGGTGCTCATGATGATGTATGTATATGTATATGTATAGGTACAGGTATAGGTTATAATGTATATATGTATGTATGTGTGTATGTATATATGTATTGATGCATGTGTTTATACATGTATGTATGTATGTATGTATGTATGTATGTATGTACCTATGTGTGTATGTGTATGTATGTATGTATGTGTGTATGTATGTATGTCTGTATGTATGTATGTATGTACGTAGGTAGGTAGGTAGGTAGGTAGGTATGCATGCATGCATGCACTCATGCATGCATGCATGTATGTATGTATGTGTGTATGTATGTATGCATACATGTATGTATGCATGCATGCATGTATGTGTGTATGTATGTTTGCATGCATGCATGCATGTATGTATGTATGTATGTATGAATGAATGAATGAATGAATGTGTGCATGCATGTATGTTTGTATGCATGCATGTATGTATGTGTGTATTGATCGATGTAGGTATGTGTGTATGAACGGCCTGCATGTATGTATGCACGTATGTATATGTGTATATATGTCTGTATGTCTGCCTGCCTGTCTGTATGTATACATGTATGTATGTGTGCATGCATGCATGTATGTATACTTGTAGTGTTGCAACTGCGTATAGACAGGTATGTGTGTACACATGTACACATACACAAGCATGTGTATACAATTATATATATATGGTCGGTTCGGACGTGCGCTCAGGGAAACCTTTGGGCACCACTGGGCACCAGAAAGCCGGGCGGGAAGTTCGGGGCAGCTTTGCACCTGCCGGCGGCCCTCACCGGGCCCCAGGGGCCGCCACAGAACGGCTCGGGAGGAAAAGCCGGTCCAGGGAAGGGGTCGGGGGTCTTTGGGGGTCCACGTCGTAAGAAAAAACACTGCGTCGGGGGTCTGGGGGCGGCCCAGGCGTTGATCAAGAAAGAGTGTCTCCTCGAGGATGCCAGATCTCAGCGCGCTCCACAGAAGGAGCGTTTCCTCCCAGCGGAGCCCCGAGTTTGGGAGGAGGAGTTTCGGGCGGGAAGAGGAGGAGGAGGAGGAGGAGGAAGGGGGAGGAGGAGGAAGGGGGAGGAGGAGGGGGGGAGGAGGAAGGGGGAGGAGGAAGGGAGGAGGAGAGGGGGAGGGAGGAAGGGGGAGGAGGAGGAGGAGGGGAGGAGGTGGGGAGGAGGAGGAGGAGGAGCAGAGGAGGAGGAGGAGAGAGGAAGGGAGAGGAGGAGGAAGGGGGAGGAGGAAGGGGGAGGAGGAGGAGGAAGGGGGGAGGGAGGAGGAGGAGGAGGGCGGAGGAGGAGGAGGAGAGGTACTCCTCGGACTGTGACCCTTTTGGGCCTCGTGGGCCCCTGCTGGGGCTGCAGGGCACCACGCAGCAGCTTGTGGCCCGTGGCGCCTCGTCCCCCCCCTGTGCGGCCCCGCTCACGCTCGCGGCCCCTCCGTGGACCCTCCTCCTCCTGCTCCTCCTCCTCTTCCTCCTCCTCCTCCTCCTCCTCTTCCTCCTCCCCCTCCCCCTCCTCCTCCTCCTCCTCCTCCCACCTCTCTCCTCCTCCTCCTCCTCCTCCTCCTCCTCCTCCTCCTCCTCCTGCTTCTCGCCGAAGCAACACAAGGCACGCTGCTGAGGGCTGCTGGCCGCTCTCTCCCTCTCGGAGGCCCCCCGGCGCAGCGCCTCGGAGTCCGTGGCCCGTTGTTGTTCGTGCTCGACCTCGTGGTCCCGCGAGTCTGAAGCAGGCGGCCGCGAACTCCATGATGATCGGTTTCTAATTCCTTGTTTCGCTGTGATCGGCGCGGGCTCTGGTCCCCCCCCCCACATGGAGTAGATCTTGGTTGGCTGTTGTGGGTGCGTATTTCGAGCAAGTGGGGTCTTCCCCAGAGGACGCACGGTTCCAAACTGTCGCATCAAGCAGAGGTCCAGAGCCAGACCCCCCCCCCTTCCATCCAGTGTCGAAACGCCGAAGAAGAAGGCGCTCACGTCCGCGGCCTCGCCTCGGCACCCCGTGGTGAGTCTTCGGGAGCGGCCTCGGCAAACCACGGCCATGGCCTGCCCAGTGCCATCGGGGCGCGGCTGGCGGCAGCAGCGGACCGCAGGCCTGGTAGCAGCCCCCAGATGACCCCAAGAGGCAGGCTCCGGGAGGGCCCCGAGCGGGCCAACGAGGGCCCAAACAGGGCTTCGGGATGGCTTCTCAAAGCTGGAGCTACTTTCGATCGACGAAGGAAGAAGCCATAAACATAAACTTGTGGTGCTCCGCGCGGATTTCTTGGATCCGCGCTGGGTCCCCCCTGGCGGCGCTTCCGGCGCCGCCCCTGGCGCGCTCCGCGCGCATGGGGGGGAGTCCAGCGCAGATCCAAGAAGTCCGCGCGGAGCTCGAAAAGTTTGTGCTTATGCTTTTTGTTTCTTCTAAGTTTGACCCTCCGCAGCCATTCTGACTCAAGCTGGTCTGGGCCGAGCCGCGCGCGGCTCCACGGACAATGAGCCTTCAGGGGTCCCTGGCGCCGGTGGCGGCCAAGCTGCCGAACGGCTTGACCTCCAAGAACGCCTTCCACGGCACGTACCTCCCAGATTTGGTGAAGGTGGGGCTCCTCTCGGGGCCGCTGGAGTGTGCCGAGGACGTCAATCACGCGCTCCAGCAGGAGTGCCAGCTCGAGATCGACAGCAGCATGCACGACATCGTCTCTACCAACGTTGACCCTTCCAGCGTTGGCTGCATCAGCGTTGGCTATCCCAACGCTCCTGGTCATGCCGTCGTCAGGGACAACCACGACGGCAAGGCTGCCGATCGAATCTCAGCTCCATGCACAGGTACTTTTTCTTTCAATTCGGATTGCACGGTCAATTGCAGCATACAGGCAGCTACTGAGCCTGAATTCGACAACCACGCCTTCAGCGAGCGTGGCATCCTCAGGAAGGGCGCGGCCTCCCGCCTGCTGGGCGGCGGCCGCAAGGCCACGCAGCCGAAGGCCGAGGACATGAAGCTCCTCGAGGGGCTGCGCCTACTCTTGGGCGCTCCAGCGCAGGCGCCCCCCAAGCAGCCGCCGCAGCAGCCACAGCAGCCGCAGCAGCGACGGGGCAAACAGACCTTGCGAGAGGCGTTGCAGGACGCTCTCGGCAGGGCTCGGACGGACAACGCACTGAAGGGCAAGCTCGTGAAGATCCTCAAGGCAGTGGACGGCGGGCACATCACCCTGAGCGCGGACGGGAACAGCAGCGGCGCCCCTCCGGCGGGCGACAACAAAGGCAAGGGCGCCGCCGCGGCTCACAGCAGCGGCGGCGGCAAGGGCAAGGGCGGCGAGGCCGCCAACCTCGGCGCCACGGGCGCCAAAGCCAAGGACAAGACCGCCTCCGGGAACCCCAACGGCAGCGGCAAAGGCAAGGACAACGGCACCGGCAAGCCTCCCGCGAAGACTGGGAGTGGCGCTTGGTCGCTCTGGCAGCGCGACTGGCCGGATGCGACGCTCAGCCGGGCCGGCGCCGTGCTCGGCAAGCTCAGGCAGGCCGAGCTGCCCAGCAAGGGACAGACAGCCACCCTCGCCGACACCGTCGAGGAGGCCGACGAGATGCTCGCGCTCTGGCGGCAGCACTTCGGCGAGAACAGCGCGGGCGAGGAGGCCGCCAAGGACGCCAGCCTCACCGTGGGTGTCGTGGTCAATCCGGTGGCCGGCGTCTCCTGGAAGCCGTCAGGGGCGGCGCGCGCCGCCACCAAGCACATCACCCTGTCCAAGATGGAGCCGAACGAGAAGCTTCAGATCAAGCTGGTCGCCCTGGCCACGGTCGGCAAGGAGGTCACTGGACCTGCCGGCCCGGTCGTCCAGAGCGCCGCGAAGCTTCCAGTCAAGGTGGACACGATCACCGTGCGCCTCACGGTCTTCGATAAGTACATGGACGCCCTGAGCTTGGGGAACGCCAACGCCCTGCTCAAGCAGGTCTGGCCGGCCGGGGCGAAAGGCATGCAGTTGGGCAATTGGCGGCCCACGGGCTCGCACGACGAGGCCCAGAGCTACAACATGTACGTCACTGGTACCAAAGAGCAGGTCGACGCCCTCATTGCCATCAGCGGCAAGAAGGGCGTTTTCGTGGGGCACCTCGCCACGAACAGGAACAAGATGGCGCGCACTACGGTGTCGTGGGTGCCGCGGCCAGCGGACAGCACGGACAAGGAGTACCTCGAGATTGCCCTCCAAGCCGCAGCGGGCGCCCCGCTGGTCCACCGGATCGGCGGCGGGCCAGACCTCGGCTTCGAACGAGCGGGGATAGACGTCAAAGCGTCCCCGCCTTTCGTCTGGAAGGCCACGACTCCCAAGTGGTGGCGTTCAGATCAACTGGAGAGTTTCCTGACAGGGAACGGCTGGACGGAGCCGCAGGTGACCGGCGACCTGGGGCACGGTGTCTGGCGGTTCCGCGCCAAGGCGCGGCCCGCGGAAAGCACTTCGTACATGTGGGAGGGCGCCGACCCGTCCGAGAAGATCACTGCTCTGCCAATGCCGCGGAAGGTCAAGCAGGAGACGGTGGGCAAGCAGCTCCGCAGGCCCGCGCTCCCCTGGCTCGACGACGAGGACACCAAGCCAGACGACGACGTCGCCATGGACGACGCGGACAAGAAGGATCAGCCTGGCGCTGGAGGCCCTCCCGCGCCGGCAGCGGCCGCGGGCGGTCAGGGCGCCGACCAACAGGGAAAGCAGCAGGGCCAGCAGCCGCCCCGGGACCCAGCCACCAAGCAGGGCAAGGGCGCGGACGACGGCGACCGGGCCCACAAGCGGCTCAGGCTCGATGGCAACAACGTCATCAAGGACAAGACGTGCATCCTCGACGGCTACGAGGTGGTCGAAACCGGCGGCAAGGGTGCATGCGGCTACTGCGCGGTGGTGGGCTCGGGCAAGATGGCCAAGGACACCGCGGCCGATCTCAGCTCCCAGGAGGTGCTGGACAAGATCATGAAAGAGGCCGGCACCCTCCGGGTCCAGACGGTCCAGCAGATGACCAACAACCCCGACGTGTGGGAGCCGTACTGGTGCTTCGACCCTAAGGCCGCGAGCCACACGGGACGCACGTGGGCCGAGTACCTGAACAAGTGCACGGACAACGCTTTCTACATGGACGAGCTCCAGCTCACGGCGACCGCGACGCGGCTCAAGCGGATGATCACGGTCGTCTACCGGGACGACAAGAACGGATGGGCCAGGAGGACCTTGGGCGACCAGTTCCGCAAGAAGGGGTGGTTCGTCTTGACGCTCGTGAATGAGCACTTCCAGGCAGTCCGCCCGGTGGCTTCTGGCTGGCCGGAGGCTCTCGCCGAGGACGTGGGGGGAAGCATGCCTTGCAAGGGCAGAGGAGGCGGCCGCTCGGTGCCACCCCCGGCCTCCACGAGCAGCAGGGCGCGCTCGCGACCCCCCGCCGGCGCCGGCCGGCACGCGCAGCAGGCAGCCTCACCAGCTACGGCGTTCTCCTGGGCCACGCGGAGCCGGGCTGGCAGCCGCGGCAGCAAGGCGGCGCGGGCCCACGCCCCGGCGCCTCGGCCACGAGCATCAACAACTTCCTCCTCTACTCCTCCCCTCCAATCTGGACACGACGACGTACGTGATGAAGGCGGTCGTGGCGGTGGAGGGGGACGAGCTGTTCCAGGGAGCGCGAGGACGCCGGCGCAGGCCCCGCAGTCGCCGGCCTTCTCCTGGCTCTCAGAGGACACCTTCGCCAGGGACGCCGCGAGGCCGGCCAGCGCGGCGGGCCGTGGCCAGCCCGGCGCGCGGACGTCGCGGGCTGCAGGGGTTTCCTCGGAGCCACGGCTGGACGCAGCTCGAAAAACTCCACCTGCACTGTCGACGGCGGCTTTCTCGTGGCTCTCCGGAAGTGCCTCCGAGTGCAACAGCAGCATCAAGGGTGCCGCGCCGGTCGGTGCACGGACTACGAAGGCGCGGAGTTCCGCGGGCGCAGCTTCGCCCCGTTCTACGGCAGCTTTCTCCTGGCTCTCTGGCCGGCCGTAGGCCTCCGAGGGCGGGCCGCTGGCGCTGGCTTTGGCTCCCCCTCCGCCTCGAGGCCGGCAGGGTGGCCGACGCAGGCTCGCGAGGGCCCGCTCAGACGATCAGATTGCGTGCGAGGAGTTCGAGACGTTCCTCTGCTCTGCACGTGCGGCGTACTCGCACGAGGACCGGGCCCTTCCCGCAGCCCAGAAAGCGGAGATGGACGGGCTGACTGCTCAGATGCATCAGTGGCTGGACTCCTCGAGGGCCGGCGGCCGGGCCCCCACTCGAGCAGCCGTCAATGAGAAGCGCATCGAGTACGACGCGGCGCTCACCAGGTGTACACTTGCACACCCGCTCCGGGGAGACAGCTATGCCTGCCCCTGCGGCTGGCGGCCGAGCCCGGGCGCGGACTGGAAGACCAGCAACGACCTTGCACGTGCACATTGGTCAGCGTGCCAGCCTGGGCGGAGGTGGCCCCGGCTGCCGGCGGAGAAGAAAAGAGCCCTACTCACCAAGTATCGGGGCAACCACGTGGCCGGCTGCAGCGCAGCCGCCTGGGCGAAGTACGACGGGCGCATGGGCACCATGACGGGCGACTTCAAGGCGAAGTGCTGCGACCTCGACCGCACGGACCAGCAGTGCACCAAGAACACGATCGGCTGCAAGCTCACGGCCTTCAAGTGCACGCGGTGCGACGCATACGTCCAAAGGAACAGGGTCTGGGAAAGGCCGTGCCCTGCGGCGGGCAAGAGGCCGCTCGGGCAGAAGAAAGGCGGCGGGCCCTTGGACCTCCCCACGCTGTGGGAGTGGCGGGCTGCAGCCAAGGGCTTGTCTGGGCAAGCCGCCAAGGACAACGTGGCCGGGCAGGCCGCCAAGTCTAACGCGAAGAACTTGGCGTGGCAGCACAAGCGGAAACTCGACCGCACGGACGCGGAGAGGGCCGAGGACAACCGCAAGCGGAGGCTCGCGGCCAGGGCGGCGGCCAGCGGGGCTGCCACAGCGGCCGGCTGCTGACAAACGGCCGGCCGGCGCGTCCACTCCAGCAGGCACGTCGGCCACTGGCCGTGGCACCACGCCACGCGCGTGGGGGAGGCGTCCAATCCTGGACCGCCCCAAGCAGGGAGGCCGCGGCAGGCTTCCGACGGACAGCTCCGAGTGTGGTCGTGCAACGTCAACGGCCTCAAAGACCAAGGCCCGGACCGCTGCCAGCAAGGCAGTGTGAACACGGGAAAATGGGACAGGGTTTTGGGCCAGCTCGCCGAGCATCGGGCCCAGGTGTGCGCGCTGCAGGAGACGCACATGGACACTTTCAGCTCCAGACGCTTCGTGGCGCAGGCCAGGGCGGGGGGCTTCGACAGCTGCTACACGTCCGCGGGCACAAACAGCTCGGCTGGGGTGGCGCTCCTTGGCCCGCCAGAGCTCCGCGAGGACCCCTGGGCGTGGGGCGGCAGGCACCAAGGCCGAGTGGTCTCTGGAATCCTCAGCGTCCGGGGCCAGGCCGACGTCTTGATCGTCGTCGTCTACGGAGACGTCAACAGCCAGGACAACCGCGCAAGCCTCTACGACGACGTGGCCGCGCGAGCCGCCCAGGCAGGACTGCCGACGATCGTTGTGGGGGATTTCAACTGCGAGCCCTACGACTCCGAGCTCTTCGCTTTCCGCGACATGAACTACTGCCACGAGATGCTGGACATTCAGGACATTACCACCCACGGGGAGAGGCTCCTGGACTTCGCCTGCTTGCAGCAGCTGGAGGCCCAGACCTTCGCCACGGACACGGCCATTAGCGACCACGACGCGATCGTTTTTGAGCTCTGGCGGGAGCTCCGGACGCAGGTGCAGACCGTGGTCAAGTTCGACGAGCTCAACCCGCCGCTCGCGACGGAGGACTGGGACGAGACCTTCTCCCAGACCATGGACAAGCGCAGAGACGAGTGGGACGGTGCAGCGGCCCGCCAGGATGTGGAAGCTATGTGGGCCCTCTGGTGCGACATGCTCGAGGACTCCGCCGGCGTCCCGGGCAACAGGCATCGGCGCAAACATGGCACCGTGCTCAAGCGCTGGGAACGGGTCTGCAAGGGCCCAGACGGACAGCGGCAGACGGTGGTCGAGAGACGTCTCCACAGGCTGCTCCGGCGTGTCCACCACGCCCTCGAAGGGCCCCGGGCCGGCTCCGACGGCCTCTCCCTCTTTGGCAATATCCGCAGCGGGGTACAGAGCCTCGTCGACGACGGCGTCCTGGGCGAGGGCACCGCGGCCGACGGCGAGGATTTGGCAGCGCTCCGCACAACGATCCTCGCGAAGCTCCAGCAGCTGGCCGAGGAGAACAGGCAGCGCCGGCTCGCGGCGTGGAGGGAGCGGCAGCAGGCTGGAGACCTCAAGGCAAATTTCCGTTACGTGGCCGACAGGCCCCCGCTCTCTGTGAAGGCGGCCTCAGACCAGCGTGGCCGGCCCACGGCCGACCCCAAGGCCATCGTCGCGGCAGCTGTGCGACAGTGGAAGAAGAAGCAGCACCCGCGTCTGGAGCAGCACCAGATCGGCGACTACCTCCGGGAGGTGAGGGACGTTGTCGAGCACGTGGAGCCGCCGGACATTGGCTGGATGTTCGAGGCGCCGGAGCTCCGGGCCGCCCTCCGAAAGACCGCCGGCACTGCGGCGGGCCCCGGGCAAATCAAAGCAGAGCAGCTCGCCCAGGCCCCTGGCATCGTGCTGGACCTCCTGGCAGACCTGGCAAACGCCATCAGAGACACGGGGACTTGGCCCGCGGCCCTCAAGGCGCAGGAGGTGACCATGATCCCAAAGACCAGTGACAAGCCCGACTTGCGGCCTATTGGCGTCGCCCAGTCTGTCGCCCGGGCCATCAGCAGGGTCGCTGTCAGCAAGTACAAGCAGTGGGCCAGCCAGGTCCAGCCCACGGATGCGCACGAGATCCTGCTCACGGTGGACCTCGCTATCGAAAAGGCCGCCCACGAGGGCACCCCGCTGCACATTCGCCAGAGCGACCTCTCGAACTGCTTCACGCGGATCCAGCCGGAGCTCGTGGTCGAGGTTGCCGTGCTCTTCGGCATGCACCGAAAGGACGCAGTGCTCCTCTTCATGAACAATGTCGGCCGCGACACGGTGGTCAAGGTGAGCGGCTACGCCAGCGACTTGCCCCTGGTGCTGCGCGGCCTGGCACAAGGCGACCCCGCCTCTCCGCTCGGCGCAGCTATCCTGGCGGGCGCCCACGCGCGCAAGGTCTGCTCCGTCTTCGATGTGGGAATGGGCACCTACGTGGACGACCGGACCACCTACGCCAACGACAGGGACACCCTGGACGGCGCCGAAGCCCTGCTCAGGCGCCTGGACGAGCTGAGCGGCCAGAAGGAGGACGACAGCAAGCAGGACAGGGCGGCGGTGAACGTCGCCGGCGGCCAGCACAAGGACCACCTCGACTTGCTCGGCGTGCGGCTGGATCTCACTGGCCGGAAGCCGCCAGCGGCCGCCCCGCGAGCCAGGAAGCGGGTGGCCAACCTGCTCGACAAGCTGCGTCGGCTGCGCACCGTGGCCAAGGCAGCGCGCCTCGGGCGCAGGGCAAGGAAGCGGGTCGTCATGGCCCTGGCGGGCAGCATTCGGTGGGACGCGCCGTGGTGCTCGTTCCCCAAGGAGACCGTGACCCGCGTCCGGTCTGCCATGGAGTTGGCACTGGAAAGCAGACGCAGGCACGCAGCCTGGCGCCACAAGGGCGCGGCATGGTGCATGGAGGACAAGGCCTGGAAGTTCGAGCCCGACGGCCTCGCGCTCTCCAGCACCGTGAGCATGCTCAGACGCGTCGCCCGCACCCACGTGGGGCCCGCGGTGGAGGCGCGGTGGGACCACTGCGACGGCAGCGGCCTGCGCTGGCTGGACCGGGTCCGCGGGGTCCTGGAGACCATGGGCTGGCACCCCGGCCCGTCGCCCTTCGAGGTCGCCTTCGGCGGTGACGGCTTCCACCTCGCGGAGGTGTCAAAGAGCTTTCTGGACCACTGCGTCCGCGAGACGTGGCGGGCCCACATGATGCGGACCTGCAGAATAACCGCCAGGAAGGTGCCGGTCGAGGTGCCGAGCTTGGACGTCAAGACGTTGCGGCGCTTCGTGGAGGAGGCGCCGACGGCCGCGGAGCAGAGGTGGCGGTGGCGATGCTGTGTTGGCGCCGAGCCTTCTCCAGACCGCCTCAGCCACGTCACGGACGAAGTGGCGCATGACTGCCCCATCTGCCACACTGCTGCGACCACGTGGCACTTGATGTGGCGGTGCGACGCCACCGAGCATGAGCGGCAGCGCCGGGGCCTCCACGAGGCCACCATCGGCAGGCATCTGCCTCAGCACGAACGGTCCGCCCTTCTTCTCAATGGGTGGGCGAGGGCCGAATGGGACCCCCCTGACGGCCAGTCGCATGATGCGCACCGCGCGGCCGCCAAGGGCCAGGGGAAGCTCGCCTTGAACATCCTGCGCTTGAAGGACCGGGTCCTGAAGCGCTACTGGGACATCTTCGTGGGCATCGCGCCGGAAGCGGGCCACGGCAGCAACCAGGCCGCGAGGCAGGGCAGACCACTGCCACGAGCAGGCCCTCCCTCCTCCTCCCCCCTCCTGCCTGCACGAGGAGGACGTCGAGGAGGTCGAGGAGGAGGGCGAGGACGACGAGGACGAGGCGGAGGAGGCAGGGCGGCGC
>CAUYUJ010005428.1:54343-59343 GCA_963575745.1 Prorocentrum cordatum | reverse complement strand
CAGCGTCGGCACCGCACGAGTTTGGCACAGCACACCCGAGACAGAAGTAGCCTGCACACCCTGGCCGATCGCTTTAGCCCGAGACTGGTACTTTTTGCAGGGCCCCTCCCAAGAGTCCTCAAGAGTGGCACCAGGCCCCACGAACATGCCCAAGTAGAACAGCTTCGACGCCACCTCGAAGGACGTCCACTGCGGAAGGCAAAGCCAAAGATATTGTGCAACTCTCTCTTGCAGTGCGGGCGTAAACGCAGAGGCGACAGGCACCAGGAAACACTTGGGCGGCTTGAGAGCGAGGTGAGCGACCCGCTCCGAGACTCTCATGATTCTGGCCAGCGTCCGCAAGCTCTGAAGCCGTTTAAGTACTCCCCCAATGTCATCGGCACAAGCTCTGCTAATCCCCATCCTCCCCTTCTCCAAGGACACATACAAGTCATGTAGAGTGGGAGTGAGAGCAACAGCAAAAAGCGATCCCGATAAGGCGCCACCCTGGATTATCCCAGACCGAATCCAGAAAGCAGAAGCCATAGCCCAACGGCATGACATGGTCCCCTCGATGGCAGCGCACAGGATATGCACGAACATGAGCAGAGCAGCAGGGCAACCCATACGCTGGAGCACAAGATATAGATACTGCTGAGACAGACTTGGGAAGGCATGTCCATAGTCCAGAGCATATAGTATAGGGCACTCTTCATCAGCTCCAGGTCGGCACGAGTATGCTCGGGCAACAGCATCAACTTCAGCAATATTCATTGCAAAGTTGCGGCCTCTCATAAAACCTCGCTGCGAAGGTGGCACAACAGCATCCAGTGGTTTCCGAATCGCATAGTTGGCCGAGGCGGTGATGATCTTATAGCTCGTGCTCCTGAGGCCCAGGACCATGACGGCATTGACACCCCTGGAGCATGCCCCAGCCTGCGCGTCACCATCGCATTCTCCTTTAGGTAAAAAGGCCTGTAGCGTCTTGCTCTCGCTGGCAAAGGGGGCGAAACCGCAGAACATGTCGAGCATCACGTCGTGCAGGAGTTCCACTCCGCACGGGTGTGCTGCCCACGCAGCATAGCACAGACGGTCACATCCAGGAGCAGAACCCGTGGCACGTGCCAGAACCTTCTTCATCACATAGAGGCTAGGAGGCGCACACGACGAAAAGCCAACGGGCTGGACGAACTGATCCACGCATTGTTCTGCAGCCGCACGCGGCCACGACTTGCGAGCGAAGATGTTGCCCCAATGTTCCCCAAGAGCTTTGCACCGAGCTTCAGGACCACCCACAGGGACTCCGTCGATCAGGACATCCCGAAGAACGAGTCGACGAGCGAATGGGGCCCAGATACGAGCACGACGTTCCAGGGCCAGTAGGCGACGGCGGATCCGAGCAGCTGGCACCCCTCCTCCATCCAGACCACCTCCTCCAACCTGAGCCTCGAGACGGATACGGAGTTGCTCTCGATCCAACTTCGCGGCATTGAGCTGCTGCAAATTGCACCACTGCATAGAGGATGCCGCGTGCACAAGCTCAACCCGTGAGCCATGAACTTCAAGAAAATCAGCCGCAGCAGAGTGAGATCCCAGAAGCCGCTCCGCAGCTTGGACATCTTGTCTCCGCACTGCGCGTTATATGGCACGAGCCACCAGCAGGAGAGTGCGAGGGTCGCGCGGACGACGGAACATGATACGATCACGCGCCTCACGGCTGGCCTCTGACATCAGATACCTGTATCTCTCGAGTCTCGGGGCGGAGCTCACATTCTCAAGATGGGATTTTTCGGCTTCCAGGAAACTCTTCAGAATCGTTTTGAACTCAGCCGACATACATATATGCATGGGAATGGGTCGTTCCTCATCTGCAGGAGGACGACGCTGACGAAACAGGACAACATGAGCGGCATGGTCACTGATCTTCTGCCTCGACAAAACCTCTGGCGCCCCCTCCACTTTGGGTGCAATCGTCATCTGCGTCAGAGCCCAGCCAGGCCACGAGCACCAAAATCGGTCAATGGCGGCAACAGCATCGGCCTTGGCATCGTAATGCGTCGCAGCCGCGGATGTAATCTCAACAAGGGAATCGAGTGTGGGAGACCAAACAGGGGCACGGGCGTGCAAGGGCCTGGGAACCCGCTGGGCCTCAGATGGCTGCGAGAAGCTCAACTTTTTCTCAGCGGCAAAGTTGAAATCACCGTGCACGATCACTACGAAGCTTTCAGGGGAGGCCTCAGACAACATACGATCCTGGGAAACCGCACCGCGCACATCCCGAATTTCATTCACGGTTAAATCATGGTTGCGAACATTCCAATGGACGAGAGTGGTCTTCCCATCCGAAAAGCGAACTCTCAAAACCCGGCCAGCAACATACGTGAGGGGGGTGGCGGTGACACCATCAGGTGGAGAGGGCTGGCCATTTTTGATCACACCAGGCACGACCGTGGCCACCCCACCTCGGACGCGCTCAGCGGGATCCTCCCCACAGAAGCTCGAAAAGATCAGAGCCCCAGGGAGAGCCTTTTGGAAAAAGCTAGTTAGCTGGATTTGATCCTGTCTAACCTCATGAATTGCCGAAATCGAACAGCCTAAACACAGACGCTTCAAATAACCCAACTTCACTGAAGCATGCTTACCTTCATACTGGAGCAGAGCCCTACAATTCCATGAGTTAAAGCGAAGACCACCCAGCGCCTCGGCGTCCTGGAGAGAGGGCAGAGGACAGACAGCAAAGAGGCGTGCAAATCTGCTAAAGACACCACTGCGGCTCAGCATCAGGCTCAATTGCGCTACTGATCGCGGTGGCCAGCACCTGCTTGTCGAGGCCGAGCTCGGTGAGCGTGGCGGCGTTCCAGTGCACCTTCGTCGGCGCACGACCCTCAAACACCTCCAGCTTGAGGAGCGGGTCCCACCCCACAGACAGCCAACCCCTCTCACGGTCGAAGAAGAGGCGGTGGGCTGCACCCACAACAGGAGCCAGGAGCGACCTGACCTTGCGCCCCGTGATCTCGAGCTTGATGGTGCGCGGGTTCTTGTCCGCGCTGACATGCAACTTGGTGACTCCCTCGCCACTGTGCGCATCCACTTCGAACTGGCGCCACCGCCCGCCCACGCGGAGCATAGAGAGTGCTTTGGCAACGCGACGAGCCGCCAGGCCTTCACCACCAGCGACACGAATGACAAACACCCGTGAGAGGACATCACGGCATTCAATGGACCACCAGTCGTCAGCAAATCCAGCATCCTCAAGCCACGGCTGCAGCACCTCCTGCACCTTGACCTTCGACACAAGCTTGCCCGCGTTGACTTTGATGATCGAGTAGTCGACCTCGCGCTCGAACGACGGCGAGAACACGATGGGCTTGTTGGGCTTCTGGTTGACCGTGACCAGGGCCTCCTGCAACAGCTTGACACTCCCCTTAAGTGCGGCAGTATCTTCTGAATGGGCCTCGACCTTCGTAGCACGGCAAGCGACGTCGCCATCGCTTTCTTGCTGCGCAAGACCGCCCTCTGGCGCTTCAATCAAGTCCTTCTGGCAAGACGCCGCGATGGTCACCGCGAGCGAAAGGACCGTGCGCACCGTCTCTTCCGAGTCGTCCTCCTCCTCCAGGTACTGGGCGGCAGTCGCGATCACGTCGCGCAGCGCGACGTGCGCGTTCTTCGCGCCCGACATCCCGCAGACGAGCTTGTCCTTGCGGGCGGCCGCGCGCCTCTCGACACCCTTCTTGCGTGCGTCCGTCGCGATCGCCTCCTGCCACGCCTCCGGACTCACCGCGTTGTACAGCGAAGTGCACGCACCGAGGTCACCCTCCAGCCCCAGGGCCATGTCCATTGTCTTCAGATCGGTGTCGCCCGTGACCGCGCCCTGCTTGAACCTCGACACCGCCCTCTGGTAGTTGCGGAACGGGCCGAGCCGCGCCGGCTCCTCCATCGCGGCGCCCGCTCCCTTGATGTCCTTGGCTGCGGCCTCGACCTCCTTCACCACCGGGACGTACGCCTTCTGGTCCTTCAGCCTGCGCTCCCGAAGGATCACCGCCACGGGCGCGAGCACCTCGAGGCCCGGGCACTCCCCCTGGAGCTCGCGCAGCACCTCGACAGCCTCCTCTGTGCCCGGCGACACGCTCATGCGTGTTAGCGGGCCGGAGACCAGAACTGACTCGGCGCTTCGCTTGGCGTTGTCGAGGGCTGCCGCGTTGGACTGCTTCTGGGTGGCGTTCTGCGCCTCGACGGCGTCGAGCATGGACGCGGCTGCGCCCGCGCCTAGCATCTTGCCCGTGTAGCTCCTTGTCACGGCGGTGGAGCTGAGCTGCTCCCCCTAGATCGCGCTTGGAAAGCCTGCGTGAAAACTGGTCTCGCTTGAGCCAAAATGGCTACGGAGGGAGGAGGCGGAGGAGGAGGAGGAAGAGAACGAGGAGGAGAAGGAGGAGGAAGAAGGGGAGGAATGATTAAAAGCAGGATGGATGAGGAGGCGGATGACGACGACGAGCAGGAGGAAGAGAGGAAATGACGCCCGTCCTGGAGCCTCTTGGTGTCGCCTTGGCTCTCTTAGAGCGTGCTGGGGGTCCTGTGGCCTGTTTGGGCTCTTCGGGGCCTCTTGGGGCCTCTTGGAGCCTCCCGGGCCCTCTGGAGCTCCCTGAATGTAATTCAAAGTGGATCCTCCGGGGGGCTCTTGAGATCTCGTGGGCTCTCCCGGGGCCGCCATGGGCCGTCCTGGAGCCTCCGTGGGCCCTCTAAGAACTCCCTCGCGGGGGCGGAATGACGAAAACAGTTTCACGCATGGGGGCCTTTCTGTTGAAAAGGGGGCGCGGTGCAGAGTAGGTCCTCCTGGGGCCCTCCGGAGATCTCCTAGGCACTCCCGAAGCCGCCATGGGCCCTCCTGGAGCCTCTGGAGGCCTCTAAGAAGCTTCTCGCGGGGGCTGAAAAATGACGACCGTTTCACGGATGGGAGCCTTTCCGTTGAGAAGGGGAGCGCGGTGAAAGGTAATAAAGTGACGACAGTGTCGCACTTGAGGCCC
>CAUYUJ010005428.1:36843-49343 GCA_963575745.1 Prorocentrum cordatum | reverse complement strand
CTGCTACGACTTTTCAGGAGCCCTCGCTGATACACCTCAGCAACATCAACAACAGCAGCACCAGACGGCACCCAAATGGCAACAACGCAACAACAGGTGGCAACAGTACGTGGCAATAGCAATTGTTAACAACGGGTGGCCACAAGAAAGGGCAACAGCGGATGGCCACATGAAGTGGCAACAACTGATGGCGGCAGCAGGTAGTCGAAATAGGTGCAAACAGCATGTGGCAATATCAAATGGCAGCAGCAAGTGACATTAGCCAATGGCCACAACAAGTGTCAACAACAAGTTGGAACATCGGGCGGATCAAGTGGCAACAAAAAATGGGGAAAACAATTGGCAACAACATCGTGTGGCAATATCAAATGGCAACATCAGGTAGCAAGAACAAGTGGCAACAGCAAGTGGCAACCGCAAGGAGCAACAGCCGGGGCGTCAAGTGGCAACACCAGGTAACAACAGCAGGTGGCAATCTCAAGTGGCACCAGCAATGGCGACAGCCAGTGGAAACAACAAGTGGCAAAATCAAATCGCAACGACAGGTGGCAACAGCATGTGGCAACAGCAAGCCCGCCCCGCAACTCCAGGCAAACCTAGGACCGGGGCTCACAAAAGTCCAAAAAGCAAACATGTCGGCCACCGTGAACCATGTGGTTCTGAACGGACAGACCTCCGCCCAAGCAAAGAAACGAAACGTTCGAGACGACATCCCGACAATGTAGGCGCTAACGGGCCCGTGACACACCCTTGGTCAGCAGAGCGCCGGACTACTACTACTACTACTACTACTACTACTACCACTACTACTACTACTACTACTACTACTACTACTACTACTACTACTACTACGACTACTACGACTGAGCGAGCTACGCTACTGCTGACTACTGACTAACTACTACTAAGTACACTACTACTACTACTACTACTACTACTATTGACTACTACTACTACTACTACTTGACTACTACGACTAACTCAGCGGACGACTACGGACTGCGACTGACTACTACTACTACTACTACTACTACGACACCTACGAATACTACGACTACTACGACTACTACTACTACTACTACTACTACTACTACTACTACTACTACTACTACTACTACTACTACTACTACTACGACTACTACTTCTACTACTACTACTACTACTACTACTACTACTACTACTACTACTACTAATAGCACTACTACTGCTACTACTATTACGACCACTACCACTACTACTACTACTACTACTACTACTACTACTACTACTACCACTACTACTACTATGACTACTACGACTACTACTTCTACTACTACTACCACTACGAGTACTACTACTATTACTACTACTACTACTACTACTACTACTACTACTACTACTACTACTACTACTACTACTACGACTATTATTACTACTATCACTACTACTACTACTACTACTACTACTACTACTACTACTACTACTGCTACTACGAATAATAATAATAATACAACCACTACAACGGCTACTACTACGACTACTACTGCTACTACTACAGCTACTACTACTACTACTACTACTACTACTACTACTACTACTACTGCTGCTGCTGCTGCTGCTGCTGCTGCTGCTACTACTGCAACTTCTGATACTACTACCACGGCCTCCAGCGCCACGAACACGACCAAGACTACAACTACAATACGACGACGAGTACGAGCGCAACAGCTTCCATGACCGAGGGGCGCCGTTTCCCCAATGCGGCCACTGCAACTGCGCCGAACAGCGTGGCTTTTAGAATTCGCAGCGCCTTCAGGGGTGGAAAGGAAGGTCAACGTGGAGCTCTCGCCTTAGCGCCGCGCGCACTGGCCCTCATTTCTCGCGACAGTGACAAGGACGGGTGGTAGTTCAAGAGAAGCGGGGCGCGGTGCTCCTTTACCCCACCACTCCGCGTGAAAAAAGGCACCCATACTATGGTGGACCGAGGCACCCCACCGCCCCCCCCCCCCCCCCCCGTAGCACCCACTATGGTGGAAGCGATAGTCCTGTCCATCTAGCAACCTTAAAAGCAATGCAGCCCTGAAGGGGCGGCTACTTCCAGATGGCAAAATAGCACAGAAGAGCCTATTCCCAAATCGGCGACACTTCCGCCCTTCTAGCAACCTCAATGCAGTTCAACCACAAAGGAGTTGCCACTTCCAACGGGCAGAGTAGCACAGCAGAGCCTCTTCCCAAACTGGCGATAGCGCTGTCCTTCCGGCAACCTTAGAGCAATGCAACCCTGAAGGGGTGGCTACTTCCAAAGGGCAAAGTAGCACAGGCGAGCATATTCCCAAAGTGGCGGCAGTTCTGCCCCTCTAGCAACCCCACAGCAATGACGCCCTAAATGCGTTGCGACTTCCAAAGGGCAAAGTAGCGCAGGAGAGCCCATTCCCAAATAGCTCTGTCCTTCTAGCGACCTTAAAGCAGCGCAGCCCTGCAGGGGCGGCCAGTTCCAAAGTTCTCCCGAAGGGCAACGTAGCGCAAAAGAGCATCTTCCCAAATTGGCGGTAGCTCTGTCCTTCTAGCAACCTTAACGCAATGCAACCCTGAAGGGGTTGTCACTTCCACATGGCAAGGTAGCAGAGAAGAGCATCGCCCCGAATCGGCGATAGCCCCGTCCTTCTAGCAACCTGAAAGCAATGCAACCCTGAAGGGGTGGCTACTTCCAGAACGCAAAGTAGCACAGACGGGCATATTCCCAAATTGGCGATACTTCCGTCCTTCCAGCAACCTCAAAGCAATGCAACCCTGAAGGGCTGGCTACTTCCACAAGGCAAAGTACCACAGAAGAGCCTATTCCGAAATTGGCGATAGTGCTGTCCTTCTAGCGACCTTGAAGCAATGCAACCCTGAAGGGGTGGCTACTTCCAAAGGGCAAAGTAGCACAGAAGAGCCCATGCCCAAATTGGCAATACATCCGCCCTTCTAGCAACCTTAAAGCAATGCAACCCTGAAGGGGTGGCTACCCCCAAAAGGCAAAGCAACGCAGAAGAGGCGATTCCCAAATTGGCGGTAGCTCTGCCCTTCTGGCGACCTTAAAGCAATGCAACCGCGAGGGGCGGGTGGGATGGGACACGTACTATGGTGAAAAGGCAAGCACCAGCACACGCATAAGCATAAGCAAAAGCATAAGCATAAGCGTAAACAGAGGCATAAGCATAAACATAAGCATAAGCATAGGCAGAGGCATAAGCATAAGCATAAGCACAAGCATAAGCACCAGCATAAACATAAGCATACTTATAAGCATACGCATCAGCATAAGCATAAGCATAAGCATACGCAAAAGCCTAAAAGCATGAGCAGAAGCATAAGCAGAAGCATAAACCTAAGCATAAGCATAAGCATAAACATAAGCATCAGCGTAAGCATAAGCATAGCATAAGCAGATGCACAAGCACAAGCACAAGCACAAGCACAAGCACAATCATAAGCACACGTACCAGCAAAAGCATCATTATAATCATAAGCATCAGCATAAGCATAAGCATAAGCATAAGCATAGGCATAAGTATAAGCATAGGCATAAGCATAAGCATAAGCTTCGTCGAGCAGTGCTGCTGTAATGCGTGACAGCGAAGGATAAATATTCGGTGAACAGCACGCCCGGGGCCGCTGGAATTTCCAGAGACGCTGGAGGCGGACCGAAAAGCGAGAGAGGCTACTTGGGGCCGACGGAATTACCAGAGACGGCTCGGACACAACAACCGCTCATTTGTGCGTTCTTCTCCGTAGCCATTCGCGCTCATGCGCTTCGGCATATACACGATGGCGCCTGATCCAAAGCGCCCTAGGACCCTCGACGGTGCGATGCCGCCGAGGGGGGCATATCTCGTAGCTGGCATCATGGCCGCCTCCTACAGGTTCGGTCGACGCCGATGGGGCTGCGGAGAGGGGCGCGGACGGCGCCGCTTCGCAAGGGTTCGCCGCGGAGTTGCAGCAGCCGAGCAGGGCCATGAAGTTGCAGCAGTCGCAAGGTGAGACACTGGAGGCCGAGGAGTTGCAGCAGTCGCATGCGAAGGCGCAGAAGGCCGTGGAGTTGCAGCAGTCACAAGGGGAGGCGGCCGCAGAGTCCCAGACGGAGCTCGCCAACGGGCTTGGCGCCGAGCCCGAGGACCCGCAGGCTGATCCACCCCCCGTCGAAGTCGAAGAATCACCGACCGTCGAAGAGTCGTCGCAGGCGACTGCCGATGGCACGGGCGCCAGCACCGCAGCGAAGGCTGCCAACCTTGGGGCTTTGAGCAAGGTGACCACCGCGAGGCTGCTCAAGATCCCAGCGAACGTGTGCACCAGCGACGCGCGCATCAGCATGGAGAAGATGATCATGGATATCAGGACCCTCGAGACCTGGCTGGTGGATGGCGACCCTGAGTCCACCGTGCCTGCCAGCTACGCGAGCATCATGAGGGAGTGGAGTGAGCTCGAGCCGTTCATCGATGGCGCCGCAAGCTGAGGGAGCTAGCACGGCGGCGACGCGGCGGAGCCCTAGCCTCGAAGCGCGATCTGGCTCGCAACCAGTGGCCCCGAGTCGCTCCCAATGCATCCGGATTGCACATGGTTTGCGATTTCTGGTCAGGCATGGGAGGGCGTGGAAAAATAAACAAATCATCCCTCACCTCCTCCTTGCAGTCTAGCTTCAATCGGGTAGGAGAACAGCTTACTCGGGAACTCAAGGGGCGCAACTTGCTCGGAGATTCCTCGAGCAAAACATTTTGCTCCAGGAGCGCTCGCCCCGGGAGCGCTGCTCCAGGAGTGTTTGGGGGGAAGGGGCGTTCCAGGGGCGCGCGGCCATAAGCATCAGCGTAAGCATAAGCATAAGCATAATCATAAACACAAGCACAAGCACAAACACAAGCATAAGCATAATCATAAGCATGAGAATAAGCATGGGCATGCTCATAAACAAAAACATAAGCATAAGCATATTCGCAGGCATAAACATAAGCATGCGCATGAGCATGGGCATGGGCATGAACAGGATCATAAGCATACGCAAAAGCAAAAGCAAAAGCACAGCTCATACGCATAAGTATAAGCATGATCATGAGCATGAGCATGAGCATGAGCATGAGCAGAAGCATAAAAATGAGCAAACGCATGAGCATAAGCATAAGCATAATCATAAGCATAAGCATAAGCATAAACCTAAGCATAATCATAAGTAAAAGCAGAATCATAAACATAATAACAAGTAGAAGCATAAGCATAAGCATAAGCATAAGCATAAACATAAGCATAATCATAAGCAGAAGCATACTCATAATCATAATCATAAGCATAAGCATAAGCACAAGCACAAGCACAAACACAAACACAATCACCAGCACAACCATAAGCATAAGCAGACGGGCGACAGAAGCCGAACATGACACCACGCCCAAGCGTCACGTCGCCTTCGTGAATTGAAAACCATCATGCGAGCATGCGGTTTGCACGAAGTTGCATATGAGCCCCCCCGCTGCACCGTAGACGTTTGGCCCAGAGTGCTGAGGCACCGAGGCCAGCCCCTGGTTTGCTAGACTACTGGGGGGCCAAAACTTCTCGATACAAAAAGAACTTGCCAAGTTGAAAACACCATCCCCCAGCAACCGTTTTGAGCGCAAGTTTCCCATGGCGGCGGGGCGGGGGGCTTGTTCTGAGACTGCACCTCCGTCTGAGAGGTGAGGTTTTCATATTTCGGTGGAAATTCAGACGCGGAATGCGTGAACGATCCAGTCTCGATCAAAGATTATGATGGACGGCGCAAAAGGCATCATCATGAGCACGCCCATACTATCGTGATCGCGCAGCAGCTGAATGCCCACACGTTAGATACATGTGAAACACCAAGCAAATACTGATTCGAGTCAGACCAGCAACTGAATGCCCAATCTGCGAACGACACATGTGCACACCCAAGCAGACATGCGCCCCCGTGCCCGCAGAGCGTCACTCAAGGATGCGAGAAGAATCTGACGGGTGAAACAGTTGGGCGGCTTGAAATACGGCGGGGCCTCCGCGCTACGTCTATGTGCCGCGTTGAACTGCCGCGCCAGGTGCAAGATAAATGCCCCCACACATGCGCGTGGGAAACGCCCCCAAGCTTTTAATTGCAATACTGGAGACATGATGCAACTCACACAATTCAAATGATACAATTCACAAAACCAACGTGCAAATATTCTGCAAACCGTCGATCTCGACCCCGCCCTTTTCCTTGAAGTCAAGATCACCAGATTCGGCGAAGCCGCGGCGGAATGTTTTGCACGGCGGCACGCAATGCACAAATTTGACGGAAGGGCCCCCGCGCTTGTTGTCGGCGCCCATGACGTTCTGGGGGGAAGGCGTTGCGGTTTTAACAATTACACAATATGAATATACTCTCCCACTTTCCCTGATGACGCCCCGAAGATATCCGACCCCCCCCCCCCCCGCGCACTGTTTTTTACACGCGCAGGATTCCCGGGAAACGGGTTTTCGCCTGCGTTGTTTTCCAAAATGCTGCTCTCGCGGAGGCGCCGGCCTCATTTCTGCCCCCGAATCGCTCCGAATCGTGTTCCCGCTGCAGCGCGGGCCTCATTTTCGGATCGGTGTTTGGCCTCCGTCGTTCAGGATGGCGTTCTCGCCCCAGCGCGGGCCTCTTTCTCGCGCGCCCATCCGCCCGCCACCACCGCGCCGCACCACCGCCACCGCCACCGCCACCACCACCACCACCACCACCACCACCACCACCACCACCAGCACCACCACCACCACCACAGCACCACCACCACCACCACCACCACCACCACCACCACCACAACCACGCACACACGCACGCGCGCACGCACGCGCACCACCACCCACTACGCACGCGCGCGCGGAGCCACAGGTCCGCTACGACACGCGTCCGCGGATAGAGAAAATCAGCGCCATGGTAAGGGATGGGAGGGAGGGGTAGGACGTCAGATATGACGCGAGCGCACCTAGCTTGACCCCCCCCCCCCCCCCCCCCCCCCCCCCCCCCCCCCCGACCCCCCCCACCCCCCCCCCCCCCCCCCCCCCCCCTCCTCCTCCCCCCCCCTCCTCCTCCTCCCCCCTCGTCGCCCTCCTCCTCCTCGCCCTCCCCCTGCTGCTGCTCTCCCTGCGCATCCAGGTGGCTGCGCCTGGAAATCGGGCTTTGATGTTGCCCTGAGGGGCGCTTGCTTTTTGCGCGCACTGCAAGCGATCTCTGTCGCGCCGCCCCCCGCGACGAACATGGGGAACTTCGCGTGCCTGGCGGCCACCTCCTCCGCCATCGCCTTAACTGCGGTCTCGGACGCGCCCTCGATCGCGGGCGCGCAACGCTGCTCCTTGGGCGGCCCGGCCAAGCCGTCTCAGATCATGCCACTGGCGCCGCTGCGGTTGCGAAGGGGCGACCGGGCGCTTGACTTTAACTCATATTCACAAATAACTTCCCTCGTGGCTTCACCCACCCCATCGGACCTGAGCCTCCTGGGCTCGCGATTGCGTTCTGCCACTTTATCCGCGGCCAACCGATGCATTCTGGGTGCTTTCTTCGCCAACCCCTCGGGGTTCCATGCGCGCAACACCCCCTCCCAAAAAAAAACTCCCAGGGCCCTCCGAACCTCGACTTTGGGGGGGGGGGGGGGGCGGGAACTATCATCACCATCAGCATCACCATCATCATCGTCAGAATCATCATCGTGATCATCATCGTCGTCTGTCATCATCATCACCATCATCATCACCATCATGGTCATCATCATCACCATCATCATCACCGCCAGCATCACCACCATCATCATCACCATCATCATCATCACCATCATCATCCTGTTCCTCCTCCTCATCGTGCTCGTCCTCCTCCGTCTCCCCCTCCTGCTCCTGCCCCTGCCCCTGCCCCCCCCCCCCCCCTCCTCCCGCGCTATTGGAAATGGATCTGGCGGCGCCAGACTCGCCCTCCAATTGGCACTCGCAACAGGATGTAGCTTCTACTCGTTCCAATTACAAGACAATGATGCCCTGTATCGTTGTTTCTCGTCGCTACCTCCCTGCGCCATGATCGGGCTCCCTCTCCGGAATCGAAGCCTGATTTTGCTGCTCCTCCTCCTCGCCATGCTCGTCATCATAATCATCATCACCATCATCGTCGTCATCGTCATCGTCATCATCATCGTCATCATCACTAGCACCTACTACCTACTAGCACCTACTAGTACTACTACTACAAGCTAGCACTACTACCTACTAGTACTACCACCTACTAGCACTACCTACTAGTGCCACCTGGTAGTACTACTACCTACTACTATTACTACTCGTACTACCTAGTATTACTACTACCTACGAGTACTGCCTACTAGTACTACGACCTACTACTCCTACCGACTAGTACTACCTAGTACTACCTATTAATACTACCTACTAGCACGACCTACTACTACTACTACTACTACTACTACTACTACTACTACTAGCTACTAGTACTACTACTACCACTACTACTAGTGCTACCTACCAGCACTACCTACAAGCACCACTACCGACCAGTACTACCTACTAGCTTTTTACTAGCACTAAACCCTACTAGTACTACCTACTAGCACGACCTACTAGCACGACCTACTACTACTACCCACCGGTAGTACCTACTAGTACGACCTACTAGTGATATGTACTACTAGTACTACCTACTGGTACTGCCGACTAGAAATACTTACTAGTGCCTATCACCATCACCATCGCCATCACCATCACCTTCAGAGGAGGTGCCAATCGACACGGTTCAAGACGCCTCCAGAATGTTTTTTTTCGGCCCCATTTGGGGGCCCCTTTAGGCCCCAATACGGAGCCCAAACGGCTCCAAGATTGCCCCTTGTGGTCCTGTTGCCCTGCCTGCTTCCCGAGCTTGGTCAGCGAGTCCAACGATAGAAGGGGTTGGCGGATGTGGCGCAAGGCTCACGAATGTATGGCGTTCTTCTTGTCGACGAGGCTTGCGCCGCAAGTTTTAAATCACTGCCGGTTGTCATAGAATCCAAGGCGGAGTGCGCGATGCGCAAAAACGCCTAGTCCTGAATCTCACCTGCTACACACCGGTGCCAGAATAAGTGCGTTGCGCCGCTGTCGGCGCTGGGGCCGCAGGAGTGTTCATGTTGCTTCATCTTGTCTAGGCACCCCCTGCATGAGCAAATGATACCGCACGCCGCGCAGCAAAGAAGGCAGGCGCATAGCTCGCACGCGCGGGCGCACTTCTTGCGCGACACCTCGGCCAGGCCCATAGCCGCATCGAAGATCCACGGGGCTCTTTCGAACCCAAAAATGCCCCGGGAGGCCCTTGGAAAGGCCCTCTTCCTCCTCCTCTTCCTCCTCCCCTTCCTCGTCCTCTTCCTCCTCCTCCTCCGCCATTTGCTGCTGGTGCCCCCCTCCTCCTCCTCCTCCTGCTCCTCCTCCTGCTGCTCCTCCTCCTCCTCCTCCAACTACTACTACTACTACTACTACTACTACTACTACTACTACTACTACTACTACTACTACTACTACTACTACCACTACTACTACTACTACTGCTGCTACTGCAACTGCTACTGCCACTGCTACTACTACTCCTACTACGACGACGACGACGACAACGACTACGACTACTACTACTACTACTACTACTACTACTACTACTACTACTACTACTACTACTACTACTACTACTACTACTACTACAACTACCACTACTACCACTACAGTTACTATTACTACTACTACTACTACTACTACGACTACTACTACTACTACTACTACTACTACTACTCCTACTCCTACTCCTACTCCTACTCCTACTCCTACTACTACTACTACTACTACTACTACTACTAGTGATATTACTACTACTGCTTCCAGTACTACGAGTACTACCACTATTACTACGACTACTACTACTACTACTACTACTACTACTACTACTACTACTACTACTACTACTACTACTACTACGACTACTACTATTACTACTACTACTACTACTACTACTACTACTACTACTACACGACTACACGACGACTACTAAAATTACTACTACTACTACTACTACTACTACTACTACTAACTAACCTACCACGACCACTACTACTACTACTACTAACTACTACTACTACTACTACTACTACTACTACGACTACGACTACTACTACTACTACTACTACTACTACTACTACTACTACTACTACTACTACTACTACTACTAGTGATACTACCACAACAACGGCTACTATTACGACTACTACTGCTGCGACTACTACTACTACCACTACTACTACTACTACTACTACTACTACTACTACTACTACTACTACTACTACTACTACTACTACTACTACTACTACTACTACTACTCTTCCTCCTCCTCCTCCGCCATTTGCTGCTGGTGCCCCCCTCCTCCTCCTCCTCCTGCTCCTCCTCCTGCTGCTCCTCTTCCTCTTCCTCACTACTACTACACTACTACTAACTACTACTACTCTACTACTAACTCCTAACTACTACTACGACTACTACTACTACTACCACTACCAACTACTCCACACAGTTACTATACTACTACTAACTAAACTACTACTACGACTACTACTACTACTACTACTACTACTCTAACTCCTACTCCTCTCCTCTCCTACTCCTACTCCTACTACTACTACTACTACTAACTACTACACTAGTAGATATTAACTACTACTGCTTCCAGTACTACGTAGTACTACCACTTTACTACGACTAACTACTACCTACTGCTACTACTACTACTACTACTACCACTACTACTACTAATAATAATAATAATACTACCACTAATACTACTACTACTACTACTCCTACCACTACTACTACTACTACTACTACTACTACTACTACTACTACGACTACTACTACTACTACTACTACTACTACTACTACTACTACTGCTGTTAGTACTGCAACTACTGCCACTACTACCACGGCCTCCAGCGCTACGAATACGACCAAGACTACAACTACAATACGACGACGATTGCGAGCGCAACAGCTTCCATGACCGAGGGGCGTCGTTTCCAAAATGCGGCCACTGCAACTGCGCCGAACAGCGAGGCCTTTAAAGTTCGCGACGCCTTCAGGGGCGGGGGGGGAGGTCAACGTGGAGCTCTCGCCGTAGCGCCGCGCGCGCTGGCTCTCATGTCTCGCAACAGTGGCAAGGACGGGCGGTAGTTCAAGAGAAGCGGGGCGCGGTGCTCCTTTCCCCCACCCGGAGGGTGCCTCGGCCCACCATAGCATGGGTGCCTTTTCACGTGTAGAGATGGCGGAGGGGTGGGTGGGGAGCGAAGAGAGGGCTTCCTCCGCGGGGGATGGGGGGCGAGTTTCACGTGTAGGGATGGGGGAGGGGCGGGCGGGGGGCGAGACGAGGGCTTCCTCCGTGGGGGATGGGGGCCAGGGAGGGGCGGGGTGGAAAAAGGAGGATAGGGGAGGGAAGATGGCGGAGGAAAATGGAGGAGGATGACGAAACAGCGAGGACCGCGCAAGAGCAGGGTGCGGCAAGTTAAATGATGCGCGGAACTCCATATCGAGGTCTGGAAGCACTGCGTCTGCCTGCGTCGCGGGTTCGCACGCCGCTTCCGCGCCGACGAGGACAGTCAGCAGCAGCTGCGCAGACGGGCCCCCTGATCGCATCAGGCTCAGCACCCTGGCCTGCTCGAATCGCTCTACCGTGGATCGGCCGGCGAGGGCAGGGGCGGGCGCGACGGCGCCGCCCAATGACAACGGCCGATCGGAGACTGAGGAGACCACTCTCCCGCCCGTGAGGAGGGCTAGCGGGTCGTTCAGGCCACCTCGCTCTGAATCTGCAAAGATCAGCTGCAGCTGCAAAGCGGGAAGGCCTGCCGCCCGCGCTGTCAGCTTTGACCACCCCTGTCTGAACGCCGCCCGGATGGCGCTGAAAAGCCCGCACGCGGCTTTGAGGTGGCCAGACAGCCGTGACATATTGGCAAGCGGGCCTCCGTGTTTGAAGGAGGCAGGGAACGCTGACGAAATCGACAGGTAATCTGAATGGAACTCGGAGAGATACGGAATGAAGGTGGACTTTGGCGGCACTGCGACGTTGCCGGGCCGCGTGAACAACTCGCGCAGCCCGTCGGCGAGGCTGCATCCTTCACGCAGCTCCACAAGCATTTTCGCACGGAGGCGGACCGACATGTTGGTGTCTTTGCCATACCCCCGAGAGACAGACTCCGCTGCGGCGCTCAACTCCTCGGCCACTTCCTGGATCACGGACGGGGATGGCGTCGGAAAAGGGAAAAGTTTCAAGGACTGCTTGTCGTCAGGCCCCAACTGGGCTCTTCCTGAGCACTTGACCCCCATGCGGCGGAGGAAACGTTGAGGGGGGTGAGGAGCACGAGGAGGAAGAGGAGGAAAAGGACGAGGAGAAGACGGAAGGTGGATTTGGAGGGCGGGGGGGGGAAGAGGAAGAGGAAGGGGGGGAGAAGGAATGGGAGGAGGAGGAGGAG
>CAUYUJ010005428.1:16843-26843 GCA_963575745.1 Prorocentrum cordatum | reverse complement strand
GGCCTGCTCCTGCTCCTCCACTAACTCCTCATCATGTCCCTCGTGAATGTGATCCTCCTTCTACTTGTCCTCGTCCTCCTCACCACTGCTCCCCCTCCACAATTACTCAATATGAATACTACACTCCCTTTTTCCCTTGATGACGTCTTTTGCGTATTCGCCCCCCCGCGTATTGTTTTTACACACACGATTCCCCGGAGTTGGGTTTTCGCCTGCGTTTTGTTTTCAAAATGCTGCTCTCGCTGAGGCGCCAGCCTCATTTCTGCTCCCGAATCGTTCCGAATCGTGCTCCCGCTGCAGCGTGGGCCTCATTTTCGGATCGGTGTTTTGCCTCCGTCGGTCAGGATGGCGTTCTCGCCCCAGCGCGGGCCTCTTTCTCGCGCGCCCATCCGCCCGCCACCACCGCGCCGCACCACGCCCCGCCCCGCCGCACGCACACCCACCGCCACTTCCACCCACCAACGCACGCACGCACGCACGCGCACCACCACCGCGCACCGCCACCAACACCGCACTACCCCACCCACCACCACCACGCAACACCGCGTCACACCACATCACACGCGCGCACACACAGACACACACGCACGCACGCACGCACGCACGCAGGCACGCACGCACGCACGAACGCACACACGCACACACGCACACACACACACGCACACACGCACACACACACACACACGCACACGCACACGCACACGCACACGCACACGCACACGCACACGCACACGCACACGCACACGCACACCCACACGCACACGCACACGCACACGCACACGCACACGCACACGCACACGCACACGCACACGCACACGCACACGCACACGCACACGCACACGCACACGCACACGCACACGCACACGCACACGCACACGCACACGCACAGGCACACGCACACGCACACGCACACGCACACGCACAGGCACAGGCACGCGCACACGCACACGCACACGCACACGCACACGCACACGCACACGCACACGCCACGCACACGCACACGCACACGCACACGCACACGCACACGCACACGCACACGCACACGCACACGCACACGCACACGCACGCGCACACGCACACGCACACGCACACGCACACGCACACGCACACGCCACAAGATCACGCACAAGCACACCGCACACTACACGCACACGCACACGCACCCGGCACAGCACACGCACACGCACACGCACACGCACACGCAACGCACACGCACACGCACACGCACACGCACGCCACACGCACACGCACACGCACACGCACAGCACACGCACACGCACACGCACACGCACACGAACTACGCCACTACGCACACGAATCTCGCTCACGCACACGCACACACACACACACACACCGCACACGCACACGCACACGCACACGCACACGCACACGCACACGCACACGCACACGCACACGCACACGCACACGCACACGCACACGCACACGCACACGCACACGCACACGCACACGCACACGAACACGCACAAGCACACGCACACGCACACGCACACGCACACGCACACGCACACGCACACGCACACGCACACGCACACGCACACGCACACGCACACGCACACGCACACGCACACGCACACGCACACGCACACGCACACGCACACGCACACGCACACGCACACGCCCACGCACACGCACACGCACACGCACACGCACACGCACACGCACACGCACACGCACACGCACACGCACACGCACACGCACACGCACACGCACACGCACACGCACACGCACACGCACACGCACACGCACACGCACACGCACACGCACACGCACAAGCACACGGCACACGCACACGCACACGCACACGCACACGCACACGCACACGCACACGCACACGCACACGCACACGCACACGCACACGCACACGCACACACACCACCACCGCCACCACCACCGCCATCACGCACGTACGCACCTGGCCCACCACCAAACCACCAAGACGCCACACCACGTCACACCACAGCACACGCGCACACACGCACACACACACACACACATACACACCACCACCACAACAACCACAACCACGCACACACGCACGCACGCACGCGCACCACCACCCACTACGCACACGCGCGCGGAGCCACAGGTCCGCTACGACACGCGTCCGCGGATAGAGAAAATCAGCGCCACGGTAAGGGATGGGAGGGAGGGGTAGGATGTCAGATGTTGACGCGAGCGCACCCAACTTGCCCCTCCCCCCTCCCCCCTCTTCCCCCCCTCTCCCCCCTCCCCCCCCCTCCCCCTCTCCCAGGCCCCTCCTCGGATCCTGGAAAGGCCACGGCGGGAGAGGTGGCTCGCCGCCGTCGGCCTCTGGTGGGGCCCTGGCGCCGGACCTCGGGGCCGCCACAGAGAGGCCCCGGGCACGAGAGGCTGGTCCCGGGGAAGGGGTCGAAGATCACGACGTCGTGGGTCTGGGTCTCCTCGGGGGAGGAGAGGGAGGAGAAGGAGGAGGAGGAGGAGAAGGAGGAGGAGGAGGAGGAGGAGGAGGAGGAGGAGGAGACCTCGGCTGGGGCTCAAGACTGCAACAATGTCTGCAGCCCATGTGACCGCAGGGGGGAGGGTTCGCACATGGTCGCAGGCCACGGTGGGGGGCGGACGGCCCCTGGAGGTCGCAGGCCACTGGGTCGGCGTTGGGAACGAAGATCACGACGTCGTGGGTCTGGGTCTCCTCGGGGGCGTCTCCGCATCCAGACCTCGAAGCCGCGCCGATTCCTCTTTGCTGCGTGGGCCCCTGGAGGTCTCGACCACTGCCCTGGGGCCGGTTTTTCGTCCGGAGTCGTCTCGTGACAGTCCGGAGGCCCGGCGAGGGCCCGAGACGATGCCCACAACTGTGGTATTCCCAATTGCATATCGTTGGGTCCTCCGCCAGGCTAACTTTCGGTGTGTGGGCCCCTGGAGGTCTCGAGCACCTCCCTGTGGCCGATGTTTCGTCCTTGCTCGTTCTGTGTCGGTCCTGAGGCCCAGCGAGGGCCCCGGGCCCCGGGGGCGCCGAAAAGGGCCCAAAATTTCGCCGCGCCAATTTGTTCGGCGCGTCGGATCCATGGGTAAAAACCACCGCCTGAGCTCGGGAGTTGGTCCTCGGGATCCTCGGCGGGCGGTGTGCGTATGTTCTGACTCCACTCCCCGGCCACCACCCTCCTGGCCCGAGTCCTCGAGCAATTGAGGGATCGACTACTACGGAGTTGTTTTACTCAAAATTGAGCTGTTCGCCGAGTCTGCGAAAAATGCGTGGAATGTTCCGTAGAGCATTCTACGCATTCGTTCGTAGATGCGACGGAACATCGATTACCGGGTAAATCAATTCTGAAGCCGATTCCCTATTCGAAATACAGCCACACCTATGCGACCACCCTTCGGGTGATAAGGAGGTGGCTGGGAGGGGGAAGGATCTTACACAATCGATCTCGCTATCGATCCCATGATCGATTTCACCAGCGACCTCACTCGCGATCTTGCTATCGAGCGACTTGGCTATCCATCTAAATCAGTGGCTATCGGCCTCAATAACCGTCGATTCCACTACCCAGCTATCGATCTAACTATTGACGCCGCGATCTATTTCACTATCGATCTCACCATGGATCTCACTACCGATCGGTATCACTATCCGTCAATTTCACGATCTGTCGCTCTCACCATCCATCGATCCCACACCTATCTGTCGGTCTTTCCACCCACGCTGGTGATGGTGCCACCGCCGCAGTCGCGGGCACACACTGCCACCTCCACCTGCAGAGAGGTGGCATTCCGTGGCCCGCGGCCCCTGTGGCGCGCCGGATGAGCGAGGGCACTCAGTCACAGGGCGGCTGGCCAGCTCGGAAGACCAGAGCGGCCCCCTGGCGGGCGTCACAGCGACCTCGCAGCTGGCTCGCTCAGAAGACAAGCGCTCGCCCTCTCGGGCACGACCGGCGAGCACGGCGCAGTACAGCACGCGCGGCCACGGGTTTCGGTACCTCACCGATACTGGCAGGGCTTGGTGCGGTCATCAAGCGCCCCATGACAGATGCACACAGTGCACATACTTGTTGCCTGAGGGAATTGCAGCGTCAGCGCATTCGGGGCCATACGTCGCGACATTCCACTGCCCACGCGCATTCGGCGGAGTGCGGAGTGATCGCGATGCGAACGGCCAGCTCCACGGCGACGCACGGGACCGCCGACTCGGCGAACCCTTTGGTGGCCAGCTCCTGGACCCAGCGATGGCACATCGCCTCGGTGCGCGCGGCGTCCCCGACAGCCAGGCCAGCGAATGCCTGATGGATCCTGGCCGTCATGACGGCCCTGCAGAGCACCGCGGCGTCGCCGCCGCAAAATCATGTCCAGCGACGGAGGAGGTGGTGGAGGAGGTGGAGGAGGAGGAGGAGGAGGAGGGGGAGGAGGAGGAGGAGGAGGAGGAGGAGGAGGAGGAGGAGGAGGAGGAGACCGTCGGGAGGCCGTTGGACCTCTGGGGAGGCCGTTGGACCTCTGGAGAGGCTCCGCCACGACGCCCGGCGGCGGAAGGCGCACGCCGGAGTCGGCGCCCACCGCCTGCCGAGCCCGACTCTCGCCCGGCAGAGCCTCTGGGCCGGAGCGCGCGGGGAGCACTCGGCCAGAAAACGGCTGCAGGGCACAAGCAGACGCGAGCATTCGTAGGGGGCCACATGCGAACCCTACCCCATACCCCCCACGATTTCCGAGGGGGAGGGTGGGGTTCACTTCGCTCAGGAGCTCCCGAGCGAAGTGAGCCCCACCCTCCCCTCGGAAATCGTGGGGGATAGGGGTAGGGTTCGCATGTGGCCCCCTAATTCGGCGAGCCGGGGGCGCCCCAGGCTGCATCTGCCGGTCGCTCGGCTGGCTCTTGCACGCAGTCGATGCAGGCCCCGCCGCTGCGAAGCGCGAGCGAGCTGGTGCGAGCGTTGGCAAAAGAGACAACCAGACGCATCACTTCGCAAGCCAGCTGAAGTTCCACACTGGTGGGTCGAACTTGTACTCGGCGCGAGCGCGCTGCGAATGCTACGTTAAGATCTGGTCTTCGTCCAGCTTCTCGCAGTTCGCGCCCCGCACATTTTTACCTAACAGCTTTTGCTGATAGGTTTCTAGTGGGGTCAAAAGAGAGCAGCAGATGACTCCACAGGGGGGTCGGGGCGGCATCCGGGGAGCTGTGTCCGAACTCGTGTCCGAACTCGTTTTTCGCAAACAGTCACACACTTCGTGCTCTTCGACCTCCCAGAACTCCATTCCCGGGCCACATTCTGAATGCCTGGAGCCAACTGTAGGCCACTTCGTGCTCTTCGACTTCCCAGAACTCCATTCCCGGGCCACATTTTGAATGCCCGGAGCCAACTGTAGGCCACTTCGTGCTCTTCGAGTTCCCAGAACTCCATTCCCGGGCCACATTTTGAATGCCCGGAGCCAACTGTAGGCCACTTCGTGCTCTTCGACTTCCCAGAACTCCATTCCCGGGCCACATTTTGAATGCCCGGAGCCAACTGTAGGCCACTTCGTGGTCTTCGACTTCCCAGAACTCCATTCCCGGGCCACATTTTGAATGCCCGGAGCCAACTGTAGGCCACTTCGTGTTCTTCGATTTTCCAGAACTCCAATTCCAGGGCCACATTTTGAATGCCCGGAGCCACAACTTTTTTTTTTTTGTGTCTTTTTTTTTTTTTTTTTTTTTGTTTTTTTGGCTGATGTGTTTTGGTTTTTATGATTTTTTTTTATGTTTGTTGTTTTTTTTTTTGTAGGCCACTTCGTGCTCTTCGAGTGCCCAGAACTCCATTCCCGGGCCACATTTTGAATGCCCGGAGCCAACTGTAGGCCACTTCGTGCTCTTCGAGTGCCCAGATTCATTCCCGGGCCACATTTTGAATGCCCGGAGCCAACTGTAGGCCACTTCGTGCTCTTCGACTTCCCAGAACTCCATTCCCGGGCCACATTTTGCTGATGAGGCTGAGGCAGGCTGAGGCTGAGGCCGAGGCTGAAGGCAGGCTGAGGCAGACGCTGAGGCAGGCTGAGGCTGAGGCTGAGGCTGAGGCAGGCTGGTGCTGAGGCAGGCTGAGGCTGAGGCTGAGGCTGAAGGCAGACTGAGGCTGAGGCAGGCTGAGGCAGACGCTGAGGCAGGCTGATGCTGAGGCAGGCTGAGGCTGAGGCTGAGGCTGAGGCGGATGCAGGCTGATGCTGAGGCAGGCTGAGGCACCAGAGGGCTGAGGCTGTAGGCAGACTGAGGCTGAGGCTGAAGCAGCTGAGGCTGAGGCTGAGGCAGGCTGAGGCTGAGGCTGAGGCAGGCTGATGCTGAGGCAGGCTGAGGCTGAGGCTGAGGCTGATGCAGGCTGAGGCTGAGGCAGGCTGAGGCTGAGGTGAGGCTGAAGGCAGACTGAGGCTGAGGCTGAAGCAGGCTGAGGCTGAGGCTGAGGCAGGCTGAGGCTGAGGCAGGCTGAGGCTGAGGCTGAGGCAGGCTGAGGCCGAGGCTGTAGGCAGGCTGAGGCTGAGGTGATGCAGGCTGAAGGCTGAAGCTGAGGCAGGCTGAGGCTGAGGCTGACGCAGGCTGATATGAGGCGGCTGAGGCTGAGGGGGGGCGGCAGGCTGAGGCACAGAGGCTGAGGCTTGAAGCAGGCTGAGGCTGAGGCTGAAACAGGCTGAGGCTGAGGCGGATGCAGGCTGATGCTGAGGCTGAGGTAGGCTGATACTGAGGCAGGCTGAGACTGTGACTGCGACTGCCGCTGCCACTGCGACTGTCATCGCGAATGCGATTGCGAATGCGAAAACAGCAGAACTCTACAACTGGATTCTCGTCTGAATCTTAAGGAAAATGCTTCCATATATGCTTCTACACATCGCTGTTAGGTTGCTTTGCCGGGATAATTCCAAGCATGCGCCTGAGCCGACTGTGTTGTGTCGTACTGGTGCGCTGTGCGTCAGGGCCGTTAGCAGCAACAACAGGAGGTGTGCGCCCGAACGACGTCGCTGCCCGAGGCGCGCGGGTGATGTCCGCTTCTTACAAGCTCATTTCGATCGTAGTCTGCGCCGCGCGGCGCTTCCTCGGCCGCGCTCTCGCCTGGGCGTGTCTCTGTTTGTTCTTCGTCGGCGCAGGTCTTGGCTCCGGCTGCTGCGGCGGAAACCCTTTGCGACCGTGCCTTTGTTCTCCGCGCTAAGCGATGCCACAAAATTCCGCAGCCCGGCGGCTTTGTGACCCGACTGCTCCTCGCAGGCTTGTGTGGCTCACGTGCCGGAGGACTGGCGCCGTGCCGCGCAGAAACTGCATCTCGTCGCGTCCGCGAGATCAGCGCGGTCCGGCTCGCGCCCGTTCGTCGCTCGCCAATTGGCACGGCTCGGGGGCGCCTTATCGTGCTCAGCTAGCAGCGCCGCAGAAGAAGCGCCGGTCTCGTGCTCGAATTCTGCTCTGGCGGAGACCTCGCGGGTCAGGCGCGCGTGTGTAGACGCGCGCGATGGTGGGCTCTTATGTCACCGAACGCGTTCCACTACTCTCAAAGTGCCTATTCGCAAACGCCTGAAAAATACATGTCTGCTTCGATGTAATTTATCGTAGATCACCCGCGGCGGACCCAGGCCATGTGCGAGTAGCCACTTTGCGAGTAGTGGAACGCGCTCGTCTATTATCAAGCAGTGGCGAAGCGTCATGGTTTGCCTATAGGCCTACCAAATTATGTTCCAATAGCCTTTTGTGGTTTGCACGACGTGCTCTTAGAACATCTCTGGTGGAGCCTGTCTGGTTTCAGCACATCGGGTTCAGGTTCCAAGAACATGTTCTGTTCTCAGAACGTCTTTGGGTTCTGAGAACTTCTCGTGCTAGGACTACAGCACTGCCGGGACGGTCGTCAAGGGTGGGAAAACCACCCCGACCCCGACAAATCGCGTTTACTAGACAGCCCTGGGCGTTTACTAAACAGCCCTGCCCTTTTCGATTCCTTCCATGGGTGCGTTTACTAAACGGCTTCGCTTGTCGGGGTGCTTATTATGGGGGTGGATGTTCTGCTCTCTAGGTCGGTCCCTGCTCCACGTTGTGAGTCGCCGTCGAGTGCCAGCTCGCGGCGCGGGTCGTCCACGCCGCGGAGGCCGCCCCGAGCTTTTCCCGCCGGCGCAGGCCCCGTGCGCCCGGCTCGGGGGCCTCGAGACGGGGGTCATCAGGAGGGAAACCAAAGCACACACAGACGCAGTGAACCAGCGACTCCCCAGAAAATATGGGAAAGCATGGGAAGGGGGGGGGAAGGCAAGAACCCAGAACATGTAGGAAGATGTGGGGGATCCTGTCATGTGCGTCTGTTTATTTGTGTGTCCCAGGGCCCCTTCAGCGAACGGGGGTCAGACAGAGCGCCCCGATCTTGCAGGATCCTGCAGGGCCAGGTCGATTGACCCGGGTTTGGGCGCAGGATCTTGCAGGATCCTGCAGGATCCTTCGCGCTGACCCGGGCTTGGGCTCGGGCTGGCAGAGCCCGGCCCAGGCCCTTCAAGCGTGTCCAGCTTCCAGCTCGTGGGTCTTCTGGAGCTCGTGGCCCTTCTTTGTAATCCCAGACCCCCTCGCGTTGTGAAAAAATCACGACAGGAAGTTTTTCGCTATTTTCGGCCTCCAGGGGCCCCTACCGGGCCTCGGGACCGTCAAAAAACGATTCAGAACGAAAAACCGGTCCCAGGGAAGGGGTCCAGACCTCTGGGGGTCGCGCCATGAAAAAATCATGACGTCGGGGGTCTGGGATCGCCGCTTTTTTCGGAACCTCATGGTGGACACTTTGAGCGTGTCGGCACCCTTTTGGCGGTGAAGGCAGCGCAAACGCATGTCGCCTTGAAACTTGGCGAGCGTCTGCCGCGGCTCTCACGACGGGGCCGCCCGCCTCGACAAGAGGCCGCAACTCAAACAGAAGAGGGGCGTGCTTCATGAGCTCGTGATCGTTTTTCTATTCATTGATTTGCCGATCGGCGCGGGCCCTCGCACCCCCCCTCCCCCTCCCCTCCTGGAGTGGACCTTGGCTGTTTTGAGCGCCTTTTTCGAGCAGGTGGAGTCCCTCCCCCGTAGGACGCACTGTCGCAAACAGTCGCACTAAGCAGAGGTCCTGAGCCAGACCCCCCCCCCTCCCCCCCCTTTCCGCCCCAATGTCGAAACGCCGACTAAGAATACGCTCGCCTCTATCTTCCGCATCTCGTCTGCATTGCCATCCTCGGAAATCTCTGGATCTGCATAATTTACTGATGGTTTGAATTCTTTGCGCTTCGCGTATCCCCACCAGCCCATCTCAAAACAGCAACTCTTGCGAAGCATGCCGACAGTCGTGTTTTTCAGGCGTGTTTCTGCCTGCCCCCGCATATCTCCCCTGTTCCTCCTTCCTCCCGCCTCCTTGTACATCCTCCTTGTGGTGGGAGCGGGAGAAGGACGAGGCGGAGGAGGAGGAGGGAGAGAAAGCGCTCCTCGTGGTTTGAGTCGTTTGGGGTTTCTTGTCCTGGTGTGAGTCGTTCGGGCCCTTCTTCCTGGTGTGAATCGTTCGGGCTCTTCGTGCTGTGAGTCGTTCGGGCTCTTCGTCCTGGTGTGAGTCGTTCGGGCTTCTCGTGGTGTGAGTTGTTCGGGCCCCTCGTCGTCGTGTGAGTCGTTCGGGCCCCTCCTCCTGGTGTGACTCGTTCGGGCTCCTCGTGGTGTGAGTCGTTCGGGGCCCTCGTCGTGGTGTGAGTCGTTTTGGGAGCCTCTTGGAGGCCTTTTGGGGCGTCTTGGGGGCCTCTTGCGGCCCCAGGGGCTTCTAGGAGCGTCTTGGGTGCCTTGGGGGAGCCTCTTCGGGCCTCTTGGGAGCCTCTTGGAGGCCGTTTGGGGCGTCTTGGGGGCCTCTTGGCAGCTCCAGGGGCTTCCAGGAGCGTCTTGGGTGCCTCGGGGGAGCCTCTTGGGGCCTCTTGGGGGCCTCTTGGGGGCATCTGGGGGGCCTCTTGGAGGCCTCTTGGGGCCTCTTGGGGCTCTTTGGGAGGGGTCTGGGAGGAATCTTGGGGCCATCTGTCGGGCGATCGA
>CAUYUJ010005428.1:0-16743 GCA_963575745.1 Prorocentrum cordatum | reverse complement strand
GTAGTAGTAGTAGCAGTAGTAGTAGTAGTAGTAGTAGTAGTAGTAGTAGTAGTAGCAGTAGTAGTAGTAGTAGTAGTAGTAGTAGTAGTAGTACTAGTCATAGTAGTAGTAGTAGTAGTAGTAGTAGTAGTAGTAGTAGTAGTAGTAGTAGTAGTAGTAGTAGTAGTAGTAGTAGTAGTAGTAGTAGTCATAGTAGTAGTAGTAGTAGTAGTAGTAGTCGTCGTCGTCGTCGTCGTCGTCGTCGTCGTCGTCGTCGTCGTCGTAGTAGTAGTCTGCATAGCCACCCACTGCCCGGGGCAGCCGCCGAGGGGGGGGCGAGGGGGAAGGGGGTCGCAAGTTCCCGAGCTGGCGCACAGCGGGGCACCTCGATCCGAGATTCCATCGAGCGCAGCCTCGAGCAGATTGTTCACCGACCGCTCCTCGCATTGCTGCGTGGCACTGTCGGAGACTGGCGCCGCGCCCGCAGCAGAAAGCATCTCCGCGCGTCCGCGAGCTCAGCGTTGATCGGCTCGCGCCCGTCGCTCGCCAATTGGCACGGCTCGGGGGCGCCTCATCGTGCGCAGCCAGCAGCGCCGCAGGAGAAGCGCCGGCCTCGTGCTCGAATTCTGCTCTGGCGTTATGATGTTCCAGCCTACTTTAGCCTTGATCACCAGAAGAAATGCCGAGCACCAAAAAAGTACCGAAACTCGAGGGTTTTCACGCGTCGGGCCCTGGGAGACACTGTTTCGACACTGCTTCGGCACTGTTTCGACACTTTTCCGGGTGCTCGAAATTATTTCTGGGATGTGGTCCTCAAGTCCGATGGGAGCTACGTAATCCTGGGGGCGAAGTAGTGCCACCAGGATGGGGAACCGTCGGGGAACGAGATGGAGTCATTTATTTATCCGTGGAGGCATCCAGCGGGAATCGTCGGGGCAACCAGCGGACCAGGTGTTTTTTTAGCTGCCCGCCCCGTTTTTTTTGTTGCAGGACATGCTAAGAGCGTGGAGGGTCTGCCTGTTTGCCCACCCAAGAAGCATCGGGGCAATAAGCGGAAACACATGGCATTCATTTCCCCGCGCGTTTTTTCTTGACAGCAGCACGCTGAGATCCTCAAGACAACAGGGAACCACGAACCACCACGGGGCGCCACAGGACACTGTTACTGACTTCACTATGGACCCCGCGATCGATCTTACTATGGATCTCGCTGTCGGCTTCACGATCGATTTCGATCTCACTCTCTCTCTCTCTATATATATATATATATATCTATGCGTATAAACGTGTTTACCAACCCCCATACCTCTCCCACCTTCGATAGCACTGTCGATCTCACTATGCATTTCACGCTCGATCTTACAACAAGACACCAGCTCATCAGGGGTACCAGCGGAACCAGGTGGCATTAATTTGTCCGCGCGGTCTTTTTGTAGACGTACATAACAAGAACAGGCAAGACCACGGGGCACCACGAGGCACCATGGGACATACTTATCGATCTCACTATCGATCTAGGTGGCATTTATTTTGCACGGCCCCTCTGTCCCTGAGGACGTACTAGGCAAGTACGGGGCGATCTGTTTGGCTATCTCTCTCTATATATATATATATATCGATCTCCCTCTATTTTTGGATCATGCCATCTATTGGTTTCGCAGTCGGCTTCACTATCGATTTCACTATCTGTCGATCTCACTATCGTTCTCTTCACCGATCTCGCAATCGACGTCGCGGGACACCACGGGACGCCACGGGACACAGCGCCTGGGCCACCGCAAGCCAATTGGGGGGAGGGTAGAGTCATTGGATTCAGTTTCGCCTCATCAGCGGGGCGGGATTTCCCCGGGTCGCCGCTGGCCAACGGGGGGCAGACTCGCTGGACTCAGTTTCGCCGTAGCAGCGGCGTGTTCATTCCTCTCGCCCGCCCACGCAGCTTCGCCTCGCCCGCGCGCGCCACACGAGCACCAAACTGAAACCGACTTCTTGGTGGGGGCTCTTGGCTTCACTTCGAACTCACCCCCGAACCTCCGTATATCCATACCCATACGACCACCCCTCGGGCGACAAGGAGGTTCAGGGGTGGGAGGAACCAGCGTCTGACATAATCGATCTCAGTATCGCTTTCACTACGGATGCCATTCTCGATCTAAGTATCGATCTCATTATCGATCTCACTATCGATCTCGCTATCGATGTCACAATCGATCTCATTGTTGATCTCAGTATCGACATTACTGCCGATCTCACTCTCGGTCCCATGATCCATCTCACTATTGGTCTCACGATCCATCGCACTATCGATTTCAGTATCGATCTCACTCGATTTCAGTATCGATCTTACTGTCGATTTTGCTATCGATCCCTCTATCGATTTCACTATCTATCTCACTATCGACCTCACTATCGGTCTCACTATGGATCTCATCACAGGACACCGACGGGATGCCGACGGGACGCCGACGGGATACCGACGGGATACCGACGGGACACCGACGGAACACCGACGGGACACCGACGGGACACCGACGGGACACCAGCGGGACACCGCCGGACAACTCGGGAGGGGCGACCTTTTGGCCCCGCGGCGCCCTCGCCAGCAGAGAGTTCATTCTTCTCGCCTGCCCCCGCAGCTTCGGCTCCCGTATCTCCGGCCACGGCTTCCGCCGGCTCCTGCTCCATCTCTTGCCGCCAGCGCGTCACCCCGCCCGCACGCACGACGCGAACACGAAACCGGAACATATGTTTTTTTTTTGTGTGTGTGTGTGTGTGTGTGCGTGTGTGTGTGTGTGTGCGTGTGTGTGTGTGTGTGTGTGTGTGTGTGTGTGTGTGTGTGTGTGCGGGGGAGCTCTCCGCTTCACCCGCGACCTCGCTCCTCCGCCTCCGTTCCGCGGCTTCTCCCGAGGTGCCCGAAGGCCGCTTTTTTCCCAGGCGCCCAGGCGCTGGATATGTACACTCCCCGCCACGGGGAGTGAGGATCGAGGACCGACCTGAGATCGGGGACCCTCCTCCTCCTCCTTCTCCTCCTCCTCCTCCTTCTCCTCCTCTCCCTCCTCCTCCTCCTCCTCCTCGACCTGAGGTCGGGGATCCTCCTCCGCTTCCTCCTCCACCTCCTCTTCCTCCCGCACGCGGCAACCAGCTTCAGCAACGCTCGAGGATTACACGATTAATAAAGAATTACTATACGACCACCCTTCGGGTGATAAGGACGATGGGTGAAGAAAGAGCCAGCTGAGGACAACTGCGATGACTGTGACGGAACACCGACGGGACACCACGGGACACCGACGGGGCATCGACGGGGCACCGACGGGACACCGACGGGACACCGACGAGACACCGACGATATTCCGACGAGACACCACGGCGGGACATGTCTCCGGCCACCGTCCGCGGACACGGGCGGGACACCGACAGGATACCACGGCGGGACGCCACAGCGGGGCACCCCTGGCCACGCCAGCCCACCAGAGGGGCGGTCTTCTGTCTTGACCCGCCGGGGCCACGGCGGAGCCATTCCCCTCGTCCGCCCACGCAGCTTCGCCTCGCCCGCACGCGCAACACGAACCCGAAACCGAAACCGACTTCCCGATGGGGGGGCTCTCTTCGCTCCCCTGCAATCTTACCCCCCAACTTCCGAGGAACATTGAGCGGTCCGTGCGGATTTCTCGTGTCGGCACTGGACCCTCCTGGCGGCTCCTCCATTGCCGCTCCTGGGCGCGCTCTGTGCGCCAGGGAGGGGGCCCGGCTCCGATCCCACAAACCCGCGCGGACCTCCGACTGTGTATGCTGATGCCGATGTTTGTTCCCGATGTCCCGAGTATGGGGCTCTTGTTAGCCGTGTCACGCCGCTGCCTCACTCACTCCCGCCTCCTTCACCCCTCTCACCATCTTCAGATCCTCACTCACGGTCGGAACACTCAGCTCACACTCAGACACTCAGATCACTCATACTCTCAGTCACTCCCCCCCCAGAGTTATCCACACATATCCGACCATACCCAGCCGCGTGGTACTAATACTCATACGCGCATACTACTCACAGTATGATGCTTCGCGCTCGCAGCATGATCACCGCGACATAGCAGTGCTACCGTCTGAGCACCTGAAGGGGGGGGCGCCAGGGGGCTCGACGCTCGTCCGTTCGCGATGATGCTGACGACGATGATGATGATGATGATGATGATGATGATGATGATGATGATGATGATGCTGATGATGATGATGATTATGATGATGATGATGATGATGATGATGATGATGATGATGATGATGGTGATAGTGATGGTGGTGATGATGGTGATGCTGATTCTGATGATTATGATGCTGATGCTGATGTTGCTGCTGAGGATGATGCTGAGGCTGATGCCGATGGTCATGCTGATGATGATGCTGCTGATGCTGCTGATGCTGATGCTGATGATGATGATGTTGAGGCTGCTGATGATGCTGATGCTGATGATGATGGTGAATCTGGTGACGATGATGATGCTGATGCTGATGATGATGATGCTGATACTGAGGATGATGATGATGCTGATGCTGATGCTGATGATGCTGATGCTGATGCTGATGCTGATGATGTTGAGGCTGCTGATGATGTTGGCGCTGATGCTGATGCTGATGATGCTGATGCTGATGGTGCTGATGCAGTTGAGGCTGCTGATGATGCTGATGCTGATGCTGTTGAGGATGGTGAATGTGATGATGATGATGATGATGATGATGATGATGATGATGCTGATGATGACGATGATGGTACTGAGGATGATGCTGATGCTGATGCTGATGATGATGCTGATACTGATGCTGATGCTGATGCTGATGCTGACGGTGATGCTGATGATGATGATGATGATGATGATGATGATGATGATGATGATGATGCTGATGCTCATGCTGATGATGCTGCTGCTGATGATGATGAGGATGATGTTAATGATGATTATGATGGTTATGCTGATGACGATGGTGATGCTGATGATGATGTTGATGATGCTGACGGTGATGATATTGGCGATGATGATTATGATGACGTTGACGATTATTCTGATGATGCTGACGATGATGGTGCTGATGATGATGCAGATGATGATGATGATGATGATGATGACGATGATGATGATGCTGATGATGATGATGATGATGATGATGATGATGATGATGATGATGATGATGATGATGATGATGATGATGATGATGATGATGATGATGATGGTGATGGTGGTGATGGTGGTGATGCTGATGATGCTGATTATGCTTATGATGGAACGTCCCATGATCTTGGCGACATGGCCTGCGTGGCACTTGGGCACCCGAAGGTGGGGCCGCCAGGGGGCGTGACACTCGCCCCCGTTCGCGCCCAGATTCTTGGGATGCCCCCTGCGGTTTGCTCGCTCTGCCACCCAGAGCGTTCTGTGTTGGAAAGCCCCGCGATCACCACCACACAGCAGGCGCGGCACTTGGGCACCCCAGGGGGTGGCCGACGTGGGCGTGACGCTCGCCCGCTCGCGCCCCAGTTTGTGGCGATGTCTCGGGCGGCTTGCTCGTTTTGACTTGCCAGTTCGCGCCCAGACCGGGGGACCTCTGCGGCGAAGCGCTGGGTTAGGCACCCCCGACCCCTCTCCTTTCAGAGTCCCAAGATCATGCCTACTTGGCAGGCGTCTCGTTAGGGCACTCCTGGGGTGAGCCGCCAGGAAGCGCTCAGTCACCACAGGCTAGGACTCTCGCACTCGGATGCTCACAGTCGGGAGTGCCCAGAACTGAGATGCCCACACGGGAGTCTCCGCGCCGAGCACTTGTTCTAGCTCAGGCTCGTGCGCGCGGAAACCAGCGCCAGCAGCATGTTCAGCGCTGCCGGGTCGGGTACCCTGCACCTGGTAAAGAGCACCTCGGCAGTGCGCAGGACAGGTCGGACGGGGCTAGGACGAGGATAGATCTGTCCCAGGGCGCTCTGGAACGCCCTCAGAGCGTTCCAGAACGCTCCGAGAAGGCCGCGACGCTCGATACATCCTCCAGAGCTGCCGGATCTCAGAGATTCTCGAGTTATCCTCACCCAATTTTATCTTCGTCCTGGCTTCACATTACCGCCCCGCTCGGTGACAATGATAATGGTGATGGTAATCACGATCTGGGCCTCCCGGCTGGGTTCCGAGCAGATGGGGTCGGAGGATCGTGCCGCATCGCCGAGCCGATGCATCGGGGATGCAGCTCGATGTGGAGCCCGACTTTCCCCACGCTGGCGTCGCCGATGCGTCGCCGATTCACTGGCGATGCATCGGCGATGCTGCGCGGTCCTGGCTTCGTCTTTCAGGAGGGGAAAAAACACACAGACACAATTAATCGTCGATTCCCAGAAAATATGGGAAAATATGGGAAGTGGGGGGGAAGACAGAAACCCAGAAAATATTGGAAAATATGGGGAATCCTGTTATTTGTGTGTATTTATTTGTGTGTCCTGGGGCCCCTTCAGTCTTGCGAGGGTGGCAGGGCAGCGTGCCGCTCTCGCGCGGAACGTGGTGCAGGAGAGCGGCAGGAGAGCCCCGCCGCCCTGCCTCGACCAGAGAGTCCCCGCACACCGGGTGGCCACCGTGGTGGTGGAGGGTTTCTCCGAAGGGCTTAGGCGACCCGTCCTCCCCCTCCTCCCCCTCCTCCTCCTCCTCCTCCCTCCTCCTCCCTCCTCCTCTTCCTCCTCCTCCTCCTCCTCCTCCTCCTCCTCCTCCTCGTCCTCCTCCCTCCTCCTCCTTCTCCTCCCTCTCCTCCTCCTTCCTCCTCCTCCTCCTCCTCCTCCTCCTCCTCTCCTCCTCCCGCCTCCCTCACCTCCTCCTCCTCCTCCTCCTTCTCTCCTCCTCCTCCTCGCCTCCGCCTCCGCCTCCGCCTCCGCCTCCACCACCTCCTCCTCCTCCTCCTCCTCCTCCTCCTCCTCCTCCTCCTCCTCCCCTCCTCGGGTCGCCTACGGCCCCGGGGGAAACCGTCCACGGGATGGAGCGGCGGCGGGCCCTTTTCGGGCCCCAGCGGCCTCCCCTCCTGGGGCCCTGCAGAGGGCTTCTTGCGGGGCCCTGCACGGCTCCCTTTCGGCGGCCCTCGCCGCCCCCCCCCCCCCCCCCCCCCAACTTGTCGCCCCCCCATTTACGCGCCCCCCTTCGGCCCTGAAGGGCTTCTTGCTGCCCCCCCACTTGTCGCCCCCCTCCCCATTACGCGCCTCCCAGGACCCTCCGACCCCACATGCTCTGGCTCCATCTGGGAGGCCTAGACTCGGCGGCGAGCGAGGGGGGGAAGCGAGAAGGAGAAGGCCTTCGCAGAAGGCTCGGAAGCCCCCTGGCCTTCTGAGAGGCTTCCTGAGGCTTCCCCGAAGACGCAGACGACTTCTCAGAAGGCGCGAGGGCTTCTGAGAAGTTCCGCCGCCTTCTGAGAAGGCCTCCTCCTTGTCTCAGGCGATCGCAAACCTGGATCAAGGTGGCGTGGATTAGCGACGGGTCCCGTTTCCATTGGAAATCGCGGATTTCCGCCGCCGAAGAGGCGGCACCGGCCGCATCTTGGAGAGGGCACCTCCCCCGATCCATGGATTTGGCGATCGCGCGCCAAATCAATGGATCGCTAATGCATGTTTGCGCGCCCCCAGATGGCCCCAAGACGGCCCAAGAAGCTTTCGAGGCGCCTTCAGAGAGCCCCAATTGCCTCGACAAGAGCGCCCCGAGAGGCCAACTGCATTGTTGTTCTCCAGGTGTTCAACATGTTTGGGGTTCTCCAGTCCTTGAAGTTCCGACGCTCCAAGACTTTCCGGTAGGCCCCCGATGAGAAGGCCTTCTCCTTGTCACTTCCCCCCCTCGCTCGCCGCATTCGTGGAGTTGACGCGCCCGACTCGTGTCGGCAGCGTGCCGCCTCGACCCACGGGGGGATGCGCAAGAGAGCCGCAAGGCTCGGACTCTCCAGCACGCGGCGGCTCTCGGGCTTGCAGCAGCAGCCCGCTCGCCTTGCACCGCCCTCGTTCCCCCTTCGAATCTCGAAGAAGAAACAAGCACATAAACATAAACTTTTGGCGCTCCGCGCGGATTTCTTGGATCCGCGCCAGACCTCCCTGGTGGCGCCTCTGGCGCGCTCCGCGCGCCGGGAGGGGGGTGTGGCGCGGATCCAAGAAACCCGCGCGGATCGCCAACAGTTTATGGTTATGTGGTTTTTCCTCTCCTAGAATCGTGCCCGCGTCGCCGCTGCCGCGCTGGCGTGGCACAGCGGTGCATGGGGGCCCTCGCGCCCGGCGCCCGGGCCACGCTGGAGCGGGGAGCGGCTGGCATCGGATGGAGGAGCATCACCGCCACCTGCAAGAGGGGGGGCCGGCGCGGTAACGCAACATCCTTCACATCCTTCTGGGGTGGGGGGCGCCTCCCCGGGGCCGCGGCGTGCCTCCGCTGCGTGCGGGATCCTACACGCTCGCGGTGGCGGCGGTCGAGCGCTCCCGCCTTGGGTTCGGGAGTCGGGCCCCCCATCTTTTCAAACGCAGAGCGCGCATTGTGTCGAAGAGAAAGTGGAGGGGATGTTGAGGAGGAGGAGGAGGAGGAGGAGGAGGAGGAGGAGGAGGAGGAGGAGGAGGAGGAGGAGGAGGAGGAGGAGGAGGGGGGGGGAGGAGGAGTAAGGAGGAGGGGGAGGAGGAGGAGGCAGGGGCGGCCCTGGGCCGAGGTGGCCGCGGCTTCTCTCTAGGGAGGCCCGGGCTGCCTCCGGAGCGCCTGTCGAGAGGCCCCCCGGGGGCCCCCCGGGGCCCCCAGAGCGGCGCGGAGGATCCTGGGGACGTCGGGAGCCCGTCTGCCAGGAGCGAGACAGGGACGCACGCGCACAGGAGCTCGCATCGGGAGGAGGAGGAGGAGGAGGAGGAGGAGGAGGAAGAGGAGGAAGAGGAATACTACTACTACTACTACTACTACTACTACTACTACTACTACTACTACTACTACTACTACTACTACTACTACTACTACTACTACTACTACTACTACTACTACTACTACTACTACTACTACTACTACTACTACTACTACTATACTACTACTACTACTACTACTACTTACTACTACTTACTACTACTTACTACTACTACTACTACTACTACTACTACTACTACTACTACTACTACTACTACTACTAGTACTACTACTACTACTACTACTAATGATACTAGTCATAATAAGACTAATCATAATAATAATAACAATACTGCGAATAAGAATATTAACACTAATAAGGACAATGGTATTGATACTAATAATATTACTACTCGTAATAATAGTGATAAGACGAAGAGCAGCAATACTTATACTAATATTAAGAATAATAAGAAGACTCAAACGACGAATAATGATAATGATAAGAATGCTAATAACAATGATATTATTAGTAGTATCACTAATAACAATACTAACAATACTAACAAGATTTTAAGGCTCGCTTCGCTTCGCCTTTCAATCTTGTTCCTCTACCCTTGTTTCGCAATACATGGAGCAAGCGCGTTGCGATTGGGGCCCCGGGGACATGGATGGATGCGTCGGGCAGTGCTCGCCATTAGTGGGCCGCGTATTGGTAAGACGCAATCTACCACCATTGCTTATTTGGAAAAACGAGAGCGTGCTTCCACACGCTGCGTGCTCCTCCTGTGACTCTCCCCTGTTCGGGGTCTGGGGAGTCGGCGCGGGCATCTTCAACTGAAGGTGCCCGATCTCTTTAAGAAGGCTCTCGTCGGGGAAAGGGCGGATGGGAAGGGCAGGAGGAGGAGGGGGCGAAGGAAGAGGGAGGGGAGGAGGGCCGTCTGGGGGTCCGTAGCCATTTTGGCTCAAGGCTAAACGTTACGAAGGCCGCGGGCCGAGGTGTAGCGATTAGCTTTGGGAGAATCCGTCAGCTGGCTCAGGCCTGCGGGCGGCTGCCCGTCAGCGCGATCTCCCGATCACCCCCCCTGTCCTGGTGCAGAGGCACCTTCCTTCTGTTTGTTTGGGTGCTCTTCCGAAGTAGATGGGGCTACCTCCCACAGAGCGAACAACAGAAGCCATGGCGACCCAGTTCTCTGGACACAACCGTGGTGCTAGTGGCGGATGGGTGGCAGTGGACGCGTCCTCGTCGGCTGCCGGTGGAGGTGGCGACCAGGGCACCAAGCGTCATCAACCTGACGAACCTGACAGGATGGGCCATCAAGTATTGTCTGCTGCACAGCTCAAGGACTACGTGGACCAGGTGCAGTCGGACCTACTGGACGAGATCCAGAGCATCCAGGCGAATGTCAATTCGCAGCTGGGCGAGATCGGCAAGAAGGTGGCAGCATCTTGCGGATCGCTCACACACACGCTCGAGGCCAGGCTCACCCCGATGCAGAACTCGATCAACAACCACACTGAGAGGATTCAGACCCTGGAGACCGATGTCAAGCGTCTACGTGACCTCCTCCATGAGGCGAAGAGCTCGACTCCTGCACCAGTACTTCGTGCGTCTGGAGGTGGCGCTGGATTCAATCGTGACATCGACCCGTGCATCATCGTGGCCAGATGCAGGCACCAGACCAGCATGTCTGAGGTCAAGACCGCGCTCACGCCTTGGTTCCAGGAGGCCTCGGTCCCCGACGGCGAGTGGGCGGTGGAGGGCGACCCGACGAGCAAGCGATTCACAGTGCGGCTGGCTGGCGCCGTGGGATTTGCCAGTCGACGTGTTCAACATCTTCTCACCCTCCTTCGGCCGACGACCCCACAGGGACAGTGGCGGCGCTTTACGGCCCCTGCTGTCAGTGGTGAGGTGGCGGAAGTATATGTTGGTCCAGACAAGAACCCCGCGATGGTGCAGAAAGAAATGGCATGTAAGACCATCAAGCGCATCCTTACCGACGCGTACCCTCGCAATGTATTCTACGTGGACAAGCTCAAGGGCTCGGTCAGCACGAACTGGAAGCCGCTTGTGCACGTGCAGCCGCAGGCGGACCAGGAGACCCCGACCGTTCTCTTCGCGGAGCAGAACCTGCTGGCCGAGAACATCGAGAGAGCTCGCATCGAGCAACCTATCAAGATGGCGCTGCGTGCTGCTGGCAGCGCCCCTGAGTGGAGTCTTTAGCGACGTGAACGTGCTGTGGGGAGGCACGTGCAATCCATCCCTTCCGTACCGCATCGCAACTTGGAATGCTGCGGCGCTTCTACATCATGTCCCCCAGTGTCGGGCTGACAAGTTGCAGTACCTCAAGAAGCTTCTCCGGCCTGGAGCTCTGACGGCTGTGCAAGAGGTGCATGGCACCGATGCAGAGATTGGTGAGTTTCTTCACCAGTCAAACCTCTCGTCGGCTCTCTCTTTTGCCTCCTCCTTCCACCCCTCTTCTGAACGCACTGGTGGCGTCGTCACCTTCTTTCCTAAATTCACCCCCTCTGAGGATCGCCAGACCATTTTTGGTGCCCCCCTCCCTGTAGTCTCCTCCATTCCTTTGGTTCCTGGGCGCATCCTTATCACACGTATTCGTTCGCATGATAACCGAGCTAGCATTGATCATTACAACGTTCACAATCATGACTTATCTCGTGCACATATACTTTCGCTCATGGATCACATTAAAGTAGACATCGATGCAGCCGCTGCCGACCCACTGCGACGTCTCGTGGTGCTAGCTGGCGACTTCAATTTTGGTCACTCTCCTCCTCGTCCTCTCTCTCCTGACGGGCATGTGCCGCCACCGCAGGTTCCTCCACCTCGCGCTTGGCAGGAAGTGCTAGGCAGGATGACGGAGCTCCAAGTGGAAGACCCCACGCACTACCACCCAGGCACTAAGTTCCTCTCGTTCATTGACAGGATTTGGGTTTCGCTTCCTGGTTGGGTCCTATCGCAGTATTCCAAGGGTGGAGAAGTGATCGGGTTCCCTGAGGTCCTCCAGGCGAAAGGGGTCTCTGACCACGCTGCCGTCTCTGCTTGCCTCCAGGTGCGTGCTCCTCCGAGGCCCGAGGATAGGCCCATTCCCAAGGACTTGTTCTTTTCCGATGAATACAGCGAATTCCTGACTATGGCTATCGAAGCTGAGCCTGCCGAACACCTTCCCCCTGGACGATTACACCAGTATTACAAAACTCTGATGATTGAAGCGGCCCGTTATGCGAGGTCGGCGATCATCTTCAGGAAACCAAGGTCCCTGGCAGCTCGCTTCATGGTTCTCAGGAGCGTCGCCCGCGCAGTGTTCCGCCAGGATGTACAGCTGGCCCTCAAGCTCCGCAGGTCTCACCCCCTGGCTCGCGAGATGGTCTCAGTTGACGTTGAGCTGTCCGAGGTCACCCTTTCTGACCCAGATCGGTTCACTGTCATGTCGAATCAGGTGCACAGCGAAGTGGCGACCCGTCAGAGGCACCGTGTTGCACGAGCAGCTGAGCAGCAGACCAATGAGCTGAAGGAGCGGAGGATGAGGGAGAGACTGAAGAGGATGGTGAAGGTGGAGCAGCTTTGGAGTCCTTTCGACAGGAGGGTGTACTTGACGGGGATCAAGGATCAGGAGGGAAACGTTCACAACACACCGTCGGAAATAAACCAGCAGCTGAAGCAGCACTGGGGCCAAGTGTTTACAGGTCAGCCATTTGACGCTGAGCGAGCCCGTGCTTTTCTTCGCGAATTTCCCGTGCAGGTGCATGCTCGTGACATTCCTCCTCCTACTTACGCTTCGCTCAAAGCTCACCTTCATCGACTTCCCCACTCTGCTCCAGGACCTGACCAACTCCCCTACGCTGCATGGCAGCGCGCACCGCACGGAGTTGAGATTTTGTTCAACAGCATGCAGCACATGCTGGCAGGCAATGTCCTCACGGAGGACTACAACTTCTTGCTGGGAGTTTTTGCACCCAAGGGTGAGGAGGCCAATGACGTCCATGGTGCGATCCGCACCCCGGCTGAAACCAGACCCCTGGGATTGAAAAACAGTGATAATAAGATCATCACGGGGGCGGTGTTTGCGTCGTTTAACCGAAGGCTCCCGCAGGGGCTCGACACGATCCAGAAGGGGTTCGTCCAGGGGCGGAACTTTGGGAACAATATCATCGACCTCGACGCCTCGGCTCGGATCTTTGGCCTCCAGAACCCCCAGAACCAGCCTGTACTAGGATGCTACGACTTCGGCCAAGCCTTCCCGTCCGTGTCCCAGGAGTGGATCCTAGAGGTGACTAACTCGATAGATATGCCTGACCCGCTCAAGTTCTACATATCCTTACTTTACATCAATGTGATGTGCTTTGGGGCCCTGGCTGGCCAGGTCTTGGAGCTCTTTCTGGTGACCAGTGAAATCATTCAGGGCTGCCCTGGTTCTGGCTCTCTGTTTTCGCTTGCGGTGGACCCGTTCCTTCAAAAGTTCAGGGCCGTCACAGACGCATGTAATAAGGGTCGTACCCGTGCCTGCGCAGACGACATAGGCATGACGATCCGAGACCTCCGACACCTTCGGCGAATCCACACTGTGTTTAAAGAAGCTGAAGCGATCGCCCGTCTCAAGCTGAAACCTGCGAAGTGCGTGTTGGTCCCCTTGGGCTCGGTTCTCACGGACATTTTGGCGACGAGGATCAAAAACTGGCTCAGGCTGAACATCCCCGACTGGAGCGACTTTCGGGTTGCACCGCTGGCCAAATACCTTGGCCTCTGGATAGGCCCCTCGGCAGAATACGACTCTTGGGCGTCGCCTCAGCTGAAGTATTTTCATAGGTGCAGTGGAGTTGCCCGCCTGGGCGCGAGTACTGAGGTTTCTGCTAGGACGTACAACAGGCGCTGTGTGACGGTGCTGTCGTACGTCGCCCAGTTTCTGCACCTGCCGCCTGCCCTCCTCGGAAGAGAGTTCGTGCAATTCTCCAAGATATTCCATATGCCCCACAATCGCCTCAAACACTCTGACTGGATGAACTTGGAGAAGTGCGGCGGCCCGAGGCTCACCAGCATGCAGGCGCTCAGTTTGGCCTCGCTCATGCGAGCGAGCCTTTACACGTTCGACGCCTGGCGCTCCGCCATGCAGGAGCTGCGGGAAACTGCTGATTTGTGTCTTCCTCTCCCTGAGGTCTCCAGAGGCTGTCTGTCTCCCGACTTCTGGAAGTCCCAGCCGATTGCCCTCACCCTGGAGCAGGCTTCGAAAGGTTTCCCAGAGCACCCGAAGTTTGGTCCCCCTTGTCAGGTTGCCTTGAGGACTTTGAAGCAAGCACATCGGGACCGCCCAGAGGTTCATGATAAAGCTCTGCACCCCCAGCGGATTCTGTACCGCACCATCCGTGAGAAGTTGTACCCAGACTCGCTCCACCTCACCTTCGAGAAGCGTCTCAGAAAATGGTGTCCAGATTATGTTCAGGAAATCGCGCAGATCGACTGGCAACAATTTCGTGTCGTGATGGCCTCGCTCCCTCCCTCGTGGCGGTCGGCGGTCCTCAAAACTTTAAGCGGGGGGTGGTGTACGGATAGCAGTTTCCAGACTCAGTCCAGATGTATGTTAGGATGTCATGGTCTTTCGGACAGCTTCAGACATTACTGGACTTGCCCCAAATTTGAGGTTTGTTGGTCCAGTTCCTTGGGACGGCCGGTCCCCTCAGGAAGCTTCCCTAGGTTTGGCCTTGTCAACCCCACCCCTCAGAAACTGGAGGTAGTGGTGCATGCGTTCCTGCTCTTTAATGGTCTGCATTCCGTCTTTGATCCCTCTCCTTCGGCTCCCCCTCTCTCCGCCCAGCAGATCCGAGCCCAGATCCGTGCAGCTAAGTAGGCTGCTGCACGCCCCCGTCTCGGCCGGTGAGACGGACCCCGAGGCGCGCCGGCCACGCGCGAGGAGGGCCGTCTGGGGGCGCTCTTGGTCCTCGTGGGTCCGTCGTGGGCGGCTCCTGGGCCGTCTTGGTGCCATCTTAAGCCGTCTTGGTGTGCTTTGGGGCCGTCTTGGGCGTTGGGGTGGGGGCTCACGAGGTATCCTCTGAAGTTCCTAGGCGTTTTTGGGGAGATGCAGGGGAAATCATGGGTCCTGTGGGCACGGGCGCCATTGGAAAGCTCGGTGTTGTGCGATCTCCTAGGATCTCGCGTCGGCCTCCTTCAATGAGGATGAGCATGGGAGACGTTCGCAATGAAGCTGGAGCAACTGGAATACCCGACGGACATGGACAGGAGGGAAAGGGGCAAGGGAGCGAGGGGGAAGAAGGAGCAGGAACGCCAGCAGAGCTCGTGGGTGACTTGGGTGGGGGAGGCAGTGTTGGTGCTTGCCCGAAGACATCGAGGACTGCATGAAGAGGCGCGGGCAGCCTGACAAAGATGTCGGGGCCCTGGAGCGCTAGGATAATCAAAGAGCTTGGAGCCTCGGCAGCACGTTTGGGGTAAGTACGCGTAGGTTTTGGTCAACAGGCCCCAAGAGGACGGCCTGGCCAACGAAGTGGTAGTGGACGCGGTAGGAGTAGAAAGAGAGGAGGTCCTGCCCCCGCAGTTTCTTCTGGGGCGGATGCCCCGAGAGAAAAGCGCCCTGGCCGTCATGCCGAGAAAGCAATGGGCTTCAGGTTTGGGCGCATGAGAACATTGAACGTGTGCTTTTGCTGGCATTTGAGGGTCCTGGGGCCTGTGGTGGGAGTGCGGGGTCTGCGCCGGCCTGCACGCGTTTTGGAGGAGCGTGTCTGTCTCGAGTTGGTGGGTGTCGGTGGGGCCGTCGGGGCTGTGTTGAGGCGTGCTCGGGAGCTTCTCGGCGCCCTCTGTTGTCTTAGGGGCCCCCTGCTTGGACATACGTGGGCTCGGGTAGGGTTGTGGTAGCTGTGGTTCCTCTTGGACCGTCGGCGGGCGAGCATGGGATCCTAGCCCATCCAAGATCGTCTGACCCTCAGGAAACAGGCTTCGCACTTGCTGCAGTTAGGAGCCGTCTGTGACGGCACCTAAATCTGCCCGAATTGTCGCATCTCTGCCGTTAGCCTGGGGGTTCGTGGTGAATGCGTCGTCGCTGGAACCTTTGGACAGGCGTCTCGGGAGCTCTCTGGACGCGCATCTTTTCAGTCTTGGGGCCAGCTCAGGCCGTCTGGCGGCTCTGTCGGGCGTCCTTGGGCCGTCCTGGGCGCCTCTTGGGCTCTCTTGGCGCCGTGTTGGGGCCATCTTGGGCCTGTCTTGGGGCGCTTCTGGGCCCTGACGGGGCCGGCCTGGGCGCGTCCTGGTTAAGCGTTGTGGCCATCTTGCGTCGTCTTGGGGTGCGGCTCGCTTGGGCTGGTCTCGGGAGCGTCTTGGTGCATCGGGTAGCCGGAAAGGCGGGAACGCCCAAATATGTCAAAAGCAAGAGAAAAAACAGTGACTTTCGCCTCTTCAGATCCGCTTGGGCGTGTTCTTGGAGCAGTGTCGCGGCCTTCTTGGGCCGTCCCCGACGCCTCTTGGGCCGTCTTCGGGCCCTCCTGGGCCCTCATGTGCCGGTCCTGGGCGCTGCTGGTGTGTCTTGTGGCCATCTTGGGCCGGCTTGGGGCGCTCTTGGGCTTGGGCGCTCTAGGGAGCCTCTGGGGCTTTCTTGGGCTGTGATTCGGGGCGTCTTGGGGCGTCGGGTGGCCAGCAAGGTGGCCATGCCCAAATCGGTTTAAACCCAAGGGGAACACAATGATTTTCGCCTCTTCGGATCCGCGTGGGCGTGCTCTTGGAGGATTCCACGGCGTTCTTGGGCCGTCCTAGGCGCCTCTTGGGCTCTCTTGGCGCCTCTGCGGCCGTCTTGGGGCAACCTTCGGCCGTCTTGGGTCGTTCCTGGGCACTCATGGGGTCGTCCTGGGCGCCTCCTGGTCCGTCTTGTGGCGCTCTTGGGCCGTCTTGGGG
>CAUYUJ010005427.1:0-61490 GCA_963575745.1 Prorocentrum cordatum | reverse complement strand
GGCACGGAAAGGCCATTGTTCCTCAGCAGCAAGGCGAGAAGCACACATTCGTTCCAGGCATGGCCGCGCGCCTTGTTGGCCTCAAGGCTAGGCCGCTGCTAAACGGTCGCGAAGGCACCCTGTGCTTCTACGACGACGCTGCTGACCGCTGGGCCTTTAAGACTGGTGCGGAGGCCATTCGTGTCAAGGCATCTTGTCTTGAGCCTATCGGCTCCCATACGAAAAAGTCTCTCGGCATGGCGTTCCAAAAGGCCGCTTTCGAGTGCCAACATGTGGACCCAGTTGCTAACGACCAGGTGTTCCAGATATTCTACGACCTCGCTGCTCAAGAAGGGCAGCCTGGGGTGGCCGCTGTATTCCTACCGTTGCTCAGCGACAAGACAGCCTTCGACAAGATGTACTGCCACACGGCCGCCAGGAGTCCTGATATCGTCTACCAGTGAGTGGCGCTTAGCTGCATTCTTGGTGCGCCTAGTGCATCCATTCTTGTGCCCCCATTCGCCATTCCTTGCGCCCCACGTCGTCCGTTGGGTTGCGCTTCTCGTCATGGCTGCTGGCGCCCCCATGTACGTTGGGGCTGCGCTTCCCGCCTAAGGTCCTGGTTTCATGTGCTACTCGTTCCTTCGGGCGAGTGCAGTGTTGCCAGGTCTTGCGGGCGAGATTCGGCTGCGTCTCTCGTGCACGTTGCTGCTCTCCTCGTCCCCCGCTATACTTGCCGCCTATCTCACCGCTGACGCATGCATGTGTGGACACCTCAGACATTGGTCCCTCAGGGCTGCGGGAAGCAGAAAAGGAGGAGGATGAGGATGGAGGAAAATGAGTGATTGGCGAGGAGGGGGGTGGAAATAGGAAGGACGACGAGGACGAGCACTAGGAAGGAGGATCCCGAGGATTACCCGTAGGACGGGGGAGGCGGAGGGAGTGTTGATGAACACAATAATATGAAGGATGTAGAAGAGGAGGATCAAGAAGAGGAGGAGGGAGGAGGATAGAAGAGAGGAGAGGGGAGGACATCAAGTCAAGCTTCTGTCTCCCCGACTATCAAGACAATCGCCAGCAGGCGACATCGGCCAGGGATCGGAAAGTATGCCCAGCGGTAGGAGTGGAGCAGTACTAGCGATGGTGATGACGACATGTTGGCGATGGTGATGGCTGTGGTGGTAATGATGGCCTCGACGATGGCCATGAGGAGAACAGGTGGAGGCAGTACCTGGCAGGTGCGTCAACGAGGAGACCAAGAGGCGCGGATTGATGGACATCCTCTGCGCCGCGTCCGAGTTCGACAGCGTGCCCGTGCGTTCGGGGGAGGACACTCCCCTCGCCCCCCTTGCATTTATAATACTAGTTCGCCCGTCTCTCGATCGCATCTAAAGGCAGCTGATGTTGGCAATCACACCAGCGATCGCAGGCAATGCTCGTGGGGAGGAGGAGGGACATCATGGGGTCGAGAACACCACCTCTCTCCCCACCGCTCTCCCTAGCTTGTAGTCCCTTATCTCTTCGTCGTCCTCCCTTGTCTGTCTCATCCTCGTGCCCTCGCTCCCGGGAGGCGCTGCCAGGCCTCGCGTCGGAAGGGAGGGCCGCCGCGCTGCCCTGGGAACCGCGCATTGACCACACCAGGCATCGGGATGTTTAAGTTGTACGGACTTTCCGATCTCAGAGTAACGATGTGGTTATTCACCAGTGTTGTCTTTGCATGCTTGCCGATTGGACTGAAGAGTCTTCTGTCCAATCGGGTCCAGTGTTGCTGCCCCTCTGCCGCTGAGTGTGTCTCGTTTGTCTCAAGATGGCTGTCCAAGGGCTCTACGCCCTTACACTACACTGTGCCACTACACCAGGGAGGGTCGTGGCTCTGGATGCGAGGAAGGAACCGTTCGTATTCTGCGAGGCGCCGTGGCCCTGATGGGACTCGTGGATGCCTCTCCCCTCCCCCCTGCCCTCCCTTCCCAGGCCCTCTCCCTCCTCTCTCCTCCTCCTGCCCCCGTTGCTCCCCCCCCTCCTCCCCCATCCTGCTCCTTGCCACATGCGCGTTGCCGTTGCAGACATGGCCGCCCACTTCGCTGTAACGCCGCGAGAGAAAACACACCCGTCCTGCTCCCTCCTCCGTATGCTCCTATTACGTATCCGCCTTCCGTCTTTGGACCGACCTGCGAGGCCGCGTGGGGCCGTGGGGGACTGGGTGGCCGCGGGAAGGCCTGGGGGGGTTCCCCCGCCCAAAGTTCAGACACTACAGGACAAGTTGATCTCACTCACGGGATCTGCCTGGCATCGAGCCCGATCGGTCCCCGCGGCCCCCGAGAAGTTCGAGACTTGACGGGATGCCGAAACCGCAGCAGCAGCAGCAGCCGCAGCAGCAGCGCCAGGCGTGGCCAGAGCCGCTTGCAGGCACATTTGTTTCGAGCGGTCATCCGCTCGCCCCTCTCGTAGAGTGGTTGGGGAGCTTCGGAGGCTGAGACGTTCGAGGACACACACTGAGAAAAGGTGTATGGGCGAGGAGAACTGAGAGAAGAAAAGTGAGGTTGAATGGGGGCGAGGGGTGGGAGGGGAGGAGGGGAGGAGGCTGAGGAGGCTTGAGGCCGAGCAGGCTGAGGCTGAGGCAGGCTGAGGCTGAGGCTGAGGCCGAGGCAGGCTGAGGCTGAGGCTGAGGCAAGCCGAGGCAGGCTGAGGCTGAGGCTGAAGCTGAAGCTGAGGCAGGCTGAGGCTGAGGCTGTGGCTGAGGCTGTGGCAAGCTGCGGCTGAGGCAGGCTGAGGCTGAGGCTGAGGCTGAGGCAGGCTGAGGCTGAGGCCGAGGCAGGCTGAGGCTGAGGCTGAGGCAAGCCGAGGCAGGCTGAGGCTGAGGCTGAAACTGAGGCAGGCTGAGGCATCCGTAGGAATCCATAGGAATCCTTAGGAATCCCTCGGAATCCTTAGGAATCCGTGGACATCCTTAGGAATCCGTAGTCATAGTTAAGCATCCTCAGGAATCCTTAGGATGCCTTGGGAATCCCTAGGAATCCTTAGGAATCCATAGGAATCCCTAGGAATCAGGATTCCCAAGTTTTCCTAAGGATTCCTATGGATTCCTAAGGATGCCTAAGGATGCCTTGGGAATCCCTAGGAATCCTTAGGATTCCATTGGATCCTAAGGCCGTTGCCACTGCGACTGTCATTGCGACTGCGACTGCGACTGCGAGAACAGCAGAATTCTACAACTGGATTCACCTGAATCTTAAGGGGACTGCTTCCAGATATGCTTATACACATCGCCGTTAGGTTGCTTTGCCGGGATACTACGGCTTTTCGCCTTTCACGGCGTTGACGACGGCCCAATTGGCCCCCAAGACCGCACCAAAACGGCCCAAGAGGCTCCCAAGAGGCCCCCAAAACGGCCCAAATGGGCCCCCAGACGGCTCCAAGAGGGGGACCACGGACCGAAAAGTTTAGCCTATCGCCCCAAGACGCTCCCGGAAGGCCCCCACAGCCCCCAAAGAAGCCCCAAGATGCCCCCAAGAGGCGTAAAACGGTCCAAGGGGGCCTCCAGACGGGCCCAAGACGGCCTAAGAGGCCCCAAAGATCATCCCAATACGGCCCCAGAGGCGCCCCAAAAGGGCCCCAAACGGCCCAAGTTGACCCCCAGACGGAGGGCCCCAATAGGCTCCCAAGTGCGCCCGAAGAGGAGGAGGGGTGGGGGTGGGAGGAGGAGGAGGAGGAGGCGGAGGAGGAGGAGGAGGAGGAGGAGGAGGAGGAGGAGGGGAGGAGGAGGAGAGGAGGAGGAGGAGGAGGAGGAGGGAGGAGGAGGAGGAGGAGGAGGAGGGAGGAGGAGGAGGAGGAGGAGGAGGAGGAGAGGAGGAGGAGGAGGAGGAGGAGGGGAGGAAGGGAGGAGGAGGGAGGAGGAGGAGGAGGAGGAGGAGGGGAGGAGGAGGAGGAGGAGGATGGAGGAGGAGGAGGAGGAGGAAGGAGGAGGAGGAGGAGGAGGATGAGGAGGAGGAGAGGAGGAGGAAGAGAAGAGGAGGAAGGAAGAGGAGGAAGAAGAAGAGGAGGAGGAGGAGGCAGGAGGAGGAGGAGGTGGATGTGGAGGTGGGAGTGGAGGTGGAGGTGGAGGTGGAGGGGTGGAGGAGGAGGAGGAGGAGGAGGAGGAGGAGGAAGGAGGAGGAGAGGAGGAGGAGGAGGCGGAGGAACGAGGACGAGGCTAAAGGGAGGAGGAAGGGAGGGAGGTAGAAGGGGGAGGGGGAGGAGAGGAGGAGGAGGAGGAGGAGGAGGAGGCGGAGGAGGAGGAGGAGGAGGAGGAGGAGGAGGAGGAGGAGGAGGAGGGAGGAGGAGGAGGAGGAGGAGGAGGAGGAGGAGGAGGAGAGAGGAGGAGGGAGGAGGAGGAGGAGGAGGAGGAGGAAGGAGGAGGAGGAGGGAGGAGGAGGAGGAGGAGGAGGGGAGGAGGAGGAGGACGGCAGAGGAGGAGGAGGAGGAGGAGGAGGAGGAGGAGGAGGAGGAAGAGGAGGAGGAGAGGAGGAGGAGGAGGAGGAGGAGGAGGAGAGGAAGGACAAGGAGGAGGAGGAAAAGGGGGGGAGGAGGAGGAGGGGAGGAGGAGGAGGAGGAGGAGGAGGAGGAGGAGGAGGAGGAGGAGGAGGAGGAGGAGGAGGAGGCGGGGGAGGCGGGGGAGGAGGAGGAGGCGTTGGCGGAGGCGGAGGGGCCCGCAAGCACAGGCGCTACCCGGGCCCGGCCCTGGTCGCCTTCGCCTTGGAGGCGCAGGGCCGAGCCCGGAAGGAGGCGCAGGCGCTCCTGCGGACTTGGGCGGCGGGCGACCCGGCGACGCTGACGGCGGCGCGCCAGAGCCTGGCCGCCGCTCTGCAGCGCGGCAACGCCGAGGCTCACCGCACGGCCACCCTGGCCGCTGGCGCGGCGCGCCGCCTGCCGGGCCCCGACGGCCCCGCCCCGCCCGAGCGCCGCGCCAGACTCAGCGCCGGGCCTGCGGCGGCGCTGCCCTTGCCAGGCCGACGGGCTGCAGGGAGGCGCGCCCGCTCCTGCGCGCCGCCTGGCCGCCCCGAGCCGCGCGCCCTGCTGGGCGACCGCCGCTGAGACGCTGGCGGAGGGTGGCCTGGCCCCCCGGCGCCGCTGCGGCTGCCGGCGCTGCCCAGCGGCCGCCCCGCGCTGCGGACGCTGCGGCGCGGCCGCCGCGGGCGCGCATCGGGTCAGGTGGGGGGGGATTCAGACCTCCAGCGTCACAGCCGCCTGGCCCGCGGCCCGCGGCGGCCCCTGCGCCGCTGCCGGAGTTGGACGCAGCGGCGCTGCCAGGCGGCGCCGCGGCCTGCCCGCGCCCCGCGGCGCGGCGGCGGCGGGGCGCGGGGCGCGCGGCGCCGGCCCGCGGCGGCGCGCGGCGGCTCGCGGCTCGCGCGCCGCGGACCGCAAAGGCGGCGGGCCCCCCACCGGACTCCGGGGGGCCCCGCCGCCGCGCTGCCAGGAGGAGGAGGAGGGGGAAAGAAAGAGGAGGAGAAAGAGGAGGAGTACGAGGAGGAGGAGGAGGAGGAGGAGGAGGAGGAGGAGGAGGAGGAGGAGGAGGAGGAGGAGGAGGGGGAGGGGGAGGAGAAGGGAGGAGAGAGAGTGAGGAGGAGGAGGAATATGAAGAGAGGAGGAAGAGGAGGAGGGAAAGGAGGAGGAAAAGGAGGACGAAAAGGACAGGAGGAGGAGAAAAAGGAGGAGGAGGGAAATGAGGAGGAAAAGAAGGAGGAGGAAAATAAGGAGGAGGAAAAAAAAGATGAGGAAAAGAAGGAGGAGGAGGCGGAGGAAGCGGAGGAGGCGGAGGAGGCGGAGGAGGCGGAGGAGGCGGAGGAGGAGGCGGAGGAGGCGGAGGAGGAGGCGGAGGAGGAGGAGGATGAGGAAGAGGAGGAGGAGGAGGAGGAGGAGGAGGAGGCGGAGCGCGGGGTGACCAACAAGCTCTCGACGCCGAGGCTCCCTGCACGAACGGTGGTGTGAGCAATTTCGGACAAGTTCCTGCAGCGCTCTTTCCGTTTCCGTGTCGGCCCATGTTTCATGGCCGTTTTGGTGGTTTTCCGTGGGATGTTTGTATGTGTTGTTGGATTTCTCTTGGTTTCCGTTCCAGAAGAGCCCGAAACCGCCCAATACAGCCCCAAGACGTCCCAAGAGGCCCCCACGACGCCCCAAGAGGCGCCCAGGGGGCGTCCCAAGAGGGTCCCAAGAGGCCCAAATTTTTAATTTGTAATAAGAAAGCGTATACATTTAGCATATACGTATTTTCGCTTTTTCACGGCGTTGACGGCGGCCCAACCCCCAAGACCGCCCCGAGACGGCCCAAGAGGATCCCAAGAGGCCCCCCGAAACGGCCCAAGACGGCCCCCAGACGGCCCAAGAGGCGGCGCCCAAAACGGCCCAAGAGGGTCCCAAGACGGCCCCAAGAAGGGGACCACGAACCGAACAGTCTAGCCTATCGCCCCAAGACGCGCCCAGGAGGCCCCAATAACCCCCCCAAGAAGCCCCAAGAGGCGCCCCACGAGGCCAACAGGAGACCCAAATCATATATTTTCTTTGGAAAAACGTGCATTTTTTAGCATACACGGCTTTTCGGCTGTCACGGCGTTGACGACGGTCCAAGAGGCCCCCAAGACCGCCCCAAGACGGCCCAAGAGGCTCCCAAGAGGCCCCCAAAACGGCCCAAGAGGGCGCCAAGACGACCCAAGAGGCGCCCCAGACGGCCCAAGAGGGCCCCCAGACGGCCCAAAGAGGGGGACCACGAACCCGAAAGTCTAGCCTTTCGCCCAAAGGCGCTCCCATTGGGCCCCAAAAGCCCCCCAAGAAACCCCACGAGGCCCCCAAAGGGCTTCCAAACGGGTTCTAAAAGAGTAATATGCTCCTCTCCGCCTCACCGCAGCTATTTTGTGCTTCAAGGAGAAAAGGAAGCGCGCCAGCCCTCGGCCGCCGCGCGTCGTCGGTCGTCGGCCGGCCGGCCTCCTCCCTTACTACTCATGAGTACAATTGCTTACCGGTTACTTGTTGTTTCATTGATGTCGCTTCCCGTATCCTCTACTACTGAGCAGAGTGAACACGAGACCTTCAGTCCTTTGTCATCTTACCCCGATTCTCAGAGGAAAGACTGGTTATCAGCCGAAACCCGCGACCAAGCCGCAACAGGGATGAGCTAAGATGAGACAGCCGAATTGATTGCCCGCCAGAGACGAGCTCATGACACAAGTTGTACAATGTGACGGGCAAGGACCACAGGACGGCGGCCCGGGAAGGGGCTGCCTTCCCTCTTCTTCTATCGCCACGCAGGTCTCTCGGGGAAGGAGTAGGGGAGATGTTGTAGATTCGTCTAGAGACTATTCTCTTTTTCGAATTCCGATCGGAGATCGTGAGCAGACCCCAGACCCGGCGAGGCGAGACGGCACAACAGCAAATATTAGACGAGGAGCTTTCTCGAGGTCGTCAATTGCCGTATCTTCGGAAACGATAAATTCCAGCCCGATTGCTACGCGGACTGTCGTACCGGCCGCTGGCCAAGCCAGTGGGTCAGGAGAAGCTGAAAGGTCCAGAGGCGCATGCCCCACCGTCCCAGACGGATGGGGGGACGCACGAAGAAGGATTCACCCTATTCCGATAGTCCTGAACGGACAGACCGGCCAAGACAGGGACGAACAGTTTGATGATGGAAACGATATTAATTCCGTGGAGAATGACATTGAATATGCCAATTATCAAGTGTCACTCGGCCGAGATTTGTCTTCAATAGTGGACGCAGACCACCCCGTCCAAAACGAGAGGTGGCCCCCCGGGCAGGATGCGATTGATTACGATCAACAAAACCCAGCGAGAATTTCTGGCCCGCGATGCTCAGAGGGCCGAGAAAGCCCGACTGGATAGAGAAGAAATGAATGCAGTCGTTGAGGACTTTCGGAAGGCGTTCGAGGCTGAGAGACTCGCCATGGCCCAGGCGGCCAGAGAGCGGGACCAGGAACTGGCGGAACAGATGCCCCATCAGACCGCGGCCGCCAAGCGGTACGCGGAAGAAGAAGCTGAGAACAGATGCCTTGAGATGATGGCTTGCGAACGACAAGCCGTCATGACGGCAAACAGACAGTCTGTTTCAACGCAGCGTCCGCAGCTGTAGCAGCGGCAGGAATTGAAGGAGAGAGGATCGCCGCAGCTAGGGCGGTTCAAGCAAGGCAGGAGTTCCAAGAACAAATTCAAACTGCCGGGCTGGAAGCGGCCAACGCCCAGATTGTAGCTGCGACGATAGTTGATCAGAATAATCAATATCGAGAAGAGCTCAAGTCACATGAGAACGCCAGAGCATCTCTTCAGCGCGTGCAAGTGAGCGACAGTGCGCGCCCGCCGGCCAAGCCGGCTGGGACGAGCAGGCGACCGTCGCCGGCGGCCCAGCCGCCCGGCGCAGCGTCCGCGCCGGCCCAGTCTGACATGATGACCGTAGTGAGTGCGGCGCCGCCAATGTTGCAGGCAAGGGCTGCAAAGCAGCCGCGGCCTGCAAAACGGGGCGATGCAGAGAGTTGCTCAGTTTGCGTCAACCCGAAAATATGAGATTGCGCCGCTTGTGAACTGCCGGGCACTAAACGGGCAAAGATCACTTCGATGTGAGCACTAAACGGCGTTCTACGTGCACTCGACAGAAGAGCTTGCCGGCATAACTGGAGAAGTGGAATGAGCAATGGCCAAAACACAGTGCTGATCACGAATTTCGGGCACAACAGAAGAAGCTTCTTGATGAATGTAGCGCTGACAAATTAAAGGTTCAGCGAATGACGGAGCAGGCTGGAGAGCAGATTAGACTGAGCTCAGAAAGGTCAGCCGCCGACATCCGAGAGGAAGATGAGGCCCTGGCAAACGCAGCTGCATCAGAGAGAAACGTGATGAAGCTCAAAGCTATCCTCGCAAAGCCATTTCCACATTGTGAAAAGGGACAGGGACAATTGCCCACCTTAAGTTCATTCGATACGCCTTTGCTTTCACAAGAACACAAGAAACGCCCGCGAGGTCTGTTGCGCGACCCAACTTTACTGTTCTTGGCCCTGCAATCGAAGGCCCGGCCAAGCCGAGTACCTCCGATAATGGCTTGCCAATCAACATGCAGTTAACAGGTACCAATGACGACGCCGGTTCTGTCGATTATCATCCATTCTCCAGGGGCGAACCTGTGAGACCGCCAGCGACCAAGCCGCCTGGCGGGGCGGGGCAGGACAAAGATGGGCGCGACAGGAGTGTCGCGCCGAGTACTGAGATTATGTCGGCGCGTAATGACGCTATCTGGGACCGGCCAGAAGCCGCCTCCAGGGAGTCCGGGGGGGCCTGGATCCTCAGACGGTGGAGGCGGTCGTGGCGGACCTCGGGGCCCAGGAGGGCCACATGACCCGGGAGGCCGTGATGAGAGTACCCTGTTGGGCCAGTGGAGACAGGTTGGAAACAATCAGAAGGTCGATATGATGGACATTCCCGATGTTACAAACATGCGGGAGTGGCAGATGCATGCAATCCGCGCGATCGCTGGATCATCTCCTGAGATCCAAGCGGCACAGCGCTGGATCACGGAAGCTATGAACCCTGCGGTGGATGACGAACTGTTCAAAGAAGCAGGCCGCTTCCAACGTCTTGATATCATGATCGCCACAAATTTGATTGAGAAATTCAACCAAATGCGCAGGAATCGCAACCTGCCCAGTCATCACTTACACTTCCTTCAGCAGCAGATCACTCGAATGGAGTACAGCGCCCAGAATGAAGAGAGACTCTTGACGGGACGTGAGATGGTACGAGCCATTTGCCATTGGTGTTCTGTTTGATCGGAGTTAGGCCAACATCGCATTTCGCGTGATATCTTCACGGTAGTCATTGACCCCATTAAGCCGGACGCTGATCTGTATCATGTTTGAAATGAATGGACAGATGTTTACCAACAGCTCTACGGCGCCCGACATCGATCCGATGGGATGAGAACTTTGATTCATGCACCCTTCATCGAGCAATGCAGGAAGCCTGAGAAGTTTGACTTCGCTTGCCATCTTTATGACCTGTCCAAAGACAAGTTGGGGCAAGGCGTGAAATCTTACGAATGGCTCATGGAACATATTGAAGGGGCGATGTTGCGTGACAGAGAAGAGTGGAACATCAGCGTGCACGAGAGTACTTTGAACCAACGTGCACGACAAACGCGATTGGGCGGAGGTGGAAGCAACAGCTATGAACATCGTAGAAATGCCAACGGCAAAGCCGCTCCGGCAGAGGTGGCAGCACGTTTTGGGGAACCCACGGATGTGATGAAGAGTGGCTTGACTAAGGGCGAGACGACGTGCAAGTTTGTACGCAAAGGCCAGACTTGCCCGAACGCAGGTCAGGGATGTCCATTTAATCCTAAGAAGCCTAAAGCTGCCGCGCCGGCCCAGCCGGCTGCGGGGGATAAGTCAAATGCTGCTCCGGCTCAGAATAAGAATCCCAGAGGGAGATCTGAGAAACCTGATGGCCGAGGCCGAAAGGGACAGAGCCGATCGCAGACTCCGGCGGGTGGCCGCGGAAAAGGATCGCAACGGCGGAACAGGAGTCAACCTCGCCGTTCGCGCGGAAAAGAGAGCACGCCACCATGCTATGCTTATTCGCGTGACCCCAAGAATTGCCGCGGAGCTGAGGCCGGTTGCAACAGAGCGCACAGAGGCTTGACCGATGCAGAAAAGCTCAAGCGCGATAAATATGAACAAGCGAAGCTTGATGCTGGACAGTCTCTAGGATATGAGCGAACAGTTAAACGAGCCAATGCTGCAGCTGCCAATGTCTCCTCCACTGCTGGTTCTAGCGGTTCTAGGGCCTCTAGTAACAGTTCAGAGAAACGCAAGAAAAACGGAGACAGAAACAAGGGCAGAGGCAAAGGCAAAGATATGAGTTGTCGCTCTTACATGGAAACAGGCAAATGCACGCGCGGCAAAAAGTTTTATTGGTTCGCCAAGACCACGACAGGCCATCCGTGACATTGGTTTCTCACTGGCGGCTCAGCCGCCAGTGCTGGAAGACTCATTGGTATAATTTTGTCAAGGGTGCTTTTTCTCATCTCCCTCGCTCGGTGGATGCGGCGACGCCCGCGTCGGTCAAACCGAAAGCGGGGGGAGAGGGGGGTGCCCGCTGACCAAGTCAGCTCCGGTGCCATTGGCAGAAGCTCGGGGCCTTCCTGGGCAGAAGCAGGCCGGCCCTCATTTTCCAGAGGCCTTTGTAGATTCTAGCGGAGGAGTCGACAGGAATCCTTCCGGTGGAAAGTTTCACCACGAATGCAGGGAGCAAGCGGATGTAAATTTCCTTGCAAATATCCTGCATCTTCTTTCTCGGGGCGCTATCGAGATGTACTGGAGCGGCCCCCCTAGTAAAAGCTGCATTCGATCTCGGATGACGGGTCGGCGCAAGTTCCGCGCCCGATTTCGCCCCTCGGCTGAGGGGCCCGCCATCGCTTGCAGGAAGGCGCGTCTCCGCGACCTGGAAGAGTTGCCCTCGAGTGACAAAGACAGGTGGAAGTTCCCAGGAGAGATGCGCAGACAGATGTCTACTCAGTCGAGAGCGTCTGCTGTGGAAGCCCTAATCAGGGCGTCAGACCTCCAAGATGACGTCTGGCACCTTTGGTTGGGGGCTGAGGAGGGGGGCCCACGCGGCACAGCCGCTGCAGGATGCACAGACAAGGATGCTGCGTATCTTGGAGCGCTGAGCTTTATTATTGATACAGGGTGTGGGTATAACCTCATAGCGGAAACGTATATTAAAAGTGCAGGTGCAATGAGATTGATTCGAAAGCTTCCGCAATCGATCGCTCTGAATACTGCCGGGGGAGAGTCAAAAGCCCTCGCTTCAGTTCGCATCGCATGCCCTAAATTTAAGGGTGGTAGTTTTAACGCTTTGGTCATGCCGGAGACCCCGTGCGTGATCTCGGTAGGAGAGCGGTGCATGGATCACGGCTTTAGTTTTCTTCTGGCCAGCAGGCCAAAGGCCCTACCTATGGTTGCCCAACGGTCAAAAGTGGACCTGACCGTTGAGGGCAAGATACCATACTTGACCCTTTCAGGCAAAGAGGCGCTGGATCAATGGATGCGCGCGGTTACCGCTGGGGAGAGTGAACCTCCCGAGCGGTGGTGTTGCGTGACGCCAGGCGCCAAGGCATTTCTGGACAGCGTGGAATCAGCGGGGGGCCCTCCGCCCCATGCTGTTCAGATTCGCGTGACCATAGACCTGCATACACATGAGTTGATTGGCAACCACAGCTACGTTGACGGACGGCCGACTGAGTTCGCGCCCGTTTTTCCGTCCTCATTAGACTCCGCGGACACCATTACTTATTTCTTATTTTTATTATCCGCCTCGCAAGGCTAGCGAAAGCGGTTGGAGTCAGACGCCGACCGGTATCGCTGCCTCCAAATGTCTCTCGATTTTGCCTTGCCACGGCCAAGCCGTTGGTCAGAGCAACGAGCAGCCCGGCAAAGCCGAGGCCTGCGCAGCTGCATATAAAAGCCCTTGTTGGCACGGGGTCTCAGGACACCTCCCCTATGACATGGATCGAGGGTTGGATTCCAGTGCGTGCGACGCGGCCCCCGGGCCCGAGGAGGGCGAAGTTGGAGACGCTGACGGTGTCGACTTGATCGACGTCGACGCACCGCCAGAACTAGACCCAGATGATGCGGAGGTTGAGGTGTCGGGATCCCTTGCCGAGCGGCTCAAAAAGGCCGCAGCCTCCCTGCTGCATTTTCTGACTCATACTCCCAAGAACCCATATTGTTCAGTATGCAATTGGGCCAAAGCTATCAGAAAGCAGCAGCGCAAAGCGCGCAACAAAGGGCTGAGGGTTCCCCGCCCATACGCTAATCCCACTTCGTTTGGAGACCTGACGACGATGGACCATTGGTTTGCGATGGATGAACTCTCGCGGGGGCTCCACGATGAGACCGCGTGCGTGATTTTCCGCGACCGAGCAGCGGATTTCTTCGCCGCTCAGGGTGTACACGACAAGTCTGCGGCTCATGTTTGCAACTTTTTTAGTAAACCTCAAAGACCCGGGAGAGAAGTTTGAGTATTCTTACGCTGATGGTGCGCGTGAGCTTGCAAGGGCATGCTACGAGCTCAAGATTAGATTGCACATGATCCTACCATCCCAGGAAGTAAGAAACAACATGCTGTCGCAGAGCGCGCGAACGGCGCGGCACATATGGGGGCCCTAGTGCTGCTTATGCAGGCGGGTCCCCCCGCCGCCATATTGGACGCATGCCGTTCGATATGTTTGTCTTTGCTACAGTGCCAGGGCCCCATGAAGAAGGGAGGTCCAGTTGGGAACGTCGCTTCGGACATGCGTTTGAGGCCCCGCTTCTTCCCTTTGGGCCCCTCGCACGCCATGCGCCCCCGCCAGAGTCAATATTTAGAGCAGCCGAGACTGGGGGCGCAATGGCCCCAGGAATCTACCTGGGGTCTGTGCGCAGCGGGGGGCACGGTTGGTCCAGAACGTTATGTTGTGCCATTGAGGCAACTGGGCGGACTTAATGCGGAATCAGGGCGCACGCCCGAGGGCAAGCGACCCACCATAGAGAAGTCTGATCAAGTGTGCAGCAACATTTTGGACGGCACTGCGGAAGATCAATGTCCTCAATTTCCCCTGAGAAGCGCGCGAGCAGGCAATGGCCGAGGTGCGCCCCGTCGCAATCCATCCCGCAGGAGAGGCCGCGCCCGTCCCAGACGGGCCGCGGCAGGTGGCAGGAGTGCGATCGGACAATCTGTTTGGTGCAGATGAGCCCGCCATTATCATGCCATCGCCTCTTCGAGAAGGCGAGGGCGCTCCACTACGAGACTCCGAGGCCGATTCCGACGATGACGACGGCCCGGGGGGTCTATGTGTGGATGACGAGCCTGTGGTGATCGATGGCAGGGGCCCTTAGCGAGACTCTCACCCAGACGAAGATAAAGACAATAAGTTGGGCCTCGCACGCATCGGGTACCGTTTGGATCGACGATCGAAGTTCTCAGCGGCAGAGCCGCGTGATAAGGTCCCAGGGAAAGGCCAGCTTCTTGCTCGTGCGACGCAGAACCTTGATGCGATGGAACATTTTGAGGACAGGCGTATCGTCGTCGGTCTAACGAAAGAGGAGTTGACACAAAAGCTCTTGTTGACAGGTCGTCGGAAAACGTGCAGCATGCGAGTCGTACTCTATTATGATCCTGACTATGTCCCCGTGACCCGATTATGGGCCACCGACTCAGATCCCAAATGCTGTGCGCAATGGTTGAAGAAGTTGCCTGAATCCACCAACTCTGGGATTCATCCCGGACGCTGGTTCAGCATGGATCAAGCGCGACATAGGCAGGCCGTCGAGCAATGCAAGGCCGACCAGAGAGGTTTCTTTGCTATAGAAGATCCTGGTCCTTGTCTTGGCCCCCTGCGCGACATTGGCTTGGGCGCGGATGATCCACCGACTCCGCCCGAGCCCGCAGTGGCCCAGCCACTTGCGGTTCGTCCAATCCCTGCGGAGATCGCTGCCTACCTTGCGAAACATCCGAGGGCAAAAAGTGCCGCACCGTAGGTTGCTGAGCGGTTTCGTCGTCTGGCAGCACAGGGCGGCCAAGCCGCAGCTGTAGCTGCCGAGCCCTCTGAGGAGGGTGATTCCGACGAATATCTTTCGGAAGGCGAGGATGTTAGGTGGAAGCAGACATGGCGCGGTGTTACCGTAGCGCGCGACGGGGCCCCCTCCGGCCCAGCCGGCATGGACCCGTTATCCGAGGATGAATCTGAGGAGACACAAGAGGCAAGCCCGACCTCGAGTCCGGCGGCCGCCGCGCCGCGGCGAAGCGTGCCTCGGGCGCCGTTGCAGAGTAGCTCAGCCCCAGTGCCCAGCCATCGTGAAAAAGCAAGATTTGATTTGGATTATATTTACAACCCTTGTACTGATCTCATCTCAGTTGTCGACGAGCCCTTCCGACTTCCCAATGATTGGCAACGTGCCAAGATTGATGCCGCTGCAGCTCGATCTGTCTCCAAAGATGAGGCCAAGGCTAACCAAGATGCCCAGGCCGATCTTAGAAAAAAACGGAACAGACTGCGAGACATAGGCACATGGAACGAGGAAGGGGTTAGGGAATATGCCGACGTCGTTGCGGAACTCAATGGACAGACCTCTCACTTTGGTCGCTTACTTGCAATCCTTGCAAAGAAAAGCTTTGAATTGCCACTCGGACACAAAGATCGGACATACAAAGGACGAGTAGTTGTCGACGGCTCGAGCGTGAGAGATCAGAATGAGGATGTTGCGTTGTTCCAAGAACTTTCCAGCAGTCCTGCTACAATGCAGGCCAGCAAAGCAGCTGACACTTACGGGCTTTTCGAAGGCCATAGTATTGAACAAGCTGACGCCAGCCAGGCTTGCGCCCAGTCAAGGTTGGGCGGCGCCCCAACGTGGGTATTTCTACCCCGTGATGAATGGCCTAAAGAATGGTTGCACATGCGTAATCCCGTATGCCCGTTGTATCTATCGTTATACGGACATCCTGATTCGGGATTATATTGGGAGCAACGCTGCGAATGACATGTTACGGCTAAAGGATTTGTGAAGTGTAGTGCGTGGCGCAGCTGCTATTTCCATAAGGAGTTGAAGCTTTTCCTGATAATTTACGTTGACGATGTTAAGCTGTCTGGTCCCGCAGACAAGCTTGCTGAAGGGTGGACATTACTACAAACCCCTTCTGACAACTGTCCGAAAGGTATAGAAATAGACCCTCCGACCGCGGTCGGACGATATTTGGGTGGTGAACACAGACTATCTACACAGTTTGTTGAATGGCAAGGTGAGTTGCCCACGGTTTTGGACCCGCCGCCTCCTAAAGTCAAGAAGAACGCCTCCGTCCCGAACGAGAGCAGCGAGGGGGAAAAACGGGGGGTGACTCGGCGGCCCAGCCGCCCGAGCCATACCAACCGAGAAAACCCAAACAGGCCAGAGTCATAGACTACGACATGACTGAATTCTTCGAGTCCTGTGTCACGTTAATATGCACAACTCACGGATACTGACCCAGCTACTTATCCCGCTGCAGGTACCCCATTTGGCCCCGAACTTACTCACCTCAAAGACGGCCAAGGCGGCCCTAGAGGTGAAATCTGCTCTCCCGCAGAGGAGGCAATAGCCTCAGCGTTGCAAATTAAAGTTGCCGTGGGGCCCACAGATCAGGAAATTGAGGTTCACGGCCTTGATGCCGCAGCGGCTAGCCCCAACGACCCGGGGCCGCCGACCCGGGCGGGAGTGCTCCAGCCCATAGCGGCAAAAGTCTTGATGAAGACCCTTTACGGTGCAAGAGTGACACGATACGACTTGGTCCGCGCCGTGTGCCACAGGGCAAGTTGCATTACCAAATGGACAGAGCAACACGACATTGATTTTTCCGCTTCATCTGTTACATCAAGTGTACTTCTCACTACCGCATGTCCTCATGGGTAGGTGATAAAATGGATGATGTCTTGTTGAAGCAGTTCACTGACGTGGATCTGGCCAGTGACATTAGAACGCATAGGAGCACAAGTGCCAGTTATCAAGCAATTCGGGGCCCATGCGCCAGAGCTGGGCAGTCTATGGGCTCGCAGCGACAGACATGCGTTCCCCATGGCACTCTTGAGGCAGAGATTGTGGCCGCTGACCTTGCCCTGCGAAAAGAGCTGCTTGCGGCGCTCCCGCCTTGGGAAACACTGCTTGGGAGAGAAATGCGTTGTTTGTTCTTAGAAGACAACCGGGCAGCGTGTAAGGTCATCAAAGCTGGGGGGCCCATGAAGCTCGTGCATCTACCGAGAACCCATCGTATTGACGCTGCAGCTGCGTCCGAGCAATGCTCTCGGGGCATCGTTGAACTTCAGCATGGAAGGACCCAAAACGAAGCTGCAGACAATGGAACGAAGAGGTTCACAGATCCTTTGGTTTGGGTTAAAGTATTGTACCTTGTCAACGTTGTGACCCTCAAATTCTGGGCCGCCAAGCGGTGCCGGGACTATCTGGGTTCGACGTTTTCAGACGGACTTCCCCTGAAACCCGGGGGGATTCTAAAGCCCCGCTTAGGTCCGGATTCGGCTTTGCGGAGAGGAGCTGCTGCACCAGCAAAAAGATGAACAAGAAAAAGAAGCGCCCCAACAAGGGTGAGCCCGTTGCGCGCTCCCCAAAACCAATGAACATCCCGGCGGCACCTGGCGGCGCTCAATGCCCGGCTGGCGCCGAGGCTGCCCCCGGCAAAGCCGTGGCGGCGAACGCCCCCAGCCAAGCTGTGGTGGCGAATGCGCCCGGCCAAGCCGTGGAAGCAGGTGCAGCCGCTCCTATCACGACCGAAGAAGTTTCCAGGATAAACTCCGAGAAATCCAGAACGATGGAGGAGATAACCAAGAAATGCCCCGAAGTCGAGGTGAGCAATGTTTGATATAACTGATAGCGAATCCGAGTCTGATGCGTCGAATTTGGTAAAAGAGGTGCGTGAATAACGATCGAACGTTGAGCCAGTTGATGTCGAGCAAGATATGTTCGGACACAAACTTCTTCTCCCTCGCCTTCCGCCTGCTGCTGTTGCCGACTTCCGGGTAGGAAGGATCAATGGGCACGACGCGGACAGAGTCTTGAACGATGACACTTTGTTCCCAGACTTGTCGCGTTTATACCGGTAAATTCAGATTGCCCCGTTGACCCGGACAGATTAGATGATAAGCGTCGTATTTTTGCCACACACACACAACATGGTTTGACGGTAGACCGCGCGGATAGTTGGCGCGACCAAGATAATAAATATCATCACCCTTTTGAGCAGAATTCGAATGGCGATTCCAGCGATGGCGACTACCACCCGAGTAGATGGACCGGCTGAACGGAATTCTGGATCCGGGAAGACTGCGCTCCGGCCACCCAGGGGACCGGAGACCGACTCTTGTTAGAATATAGTTGTGGCCCTCAGAGCAGGATCGGAAACCCCAGGAATTTTGTTGACGATTCGTGTGAGGTAATTCGGTACACGGAGAAGGAAGATATGAGAACCGGTGAGGGTCCAAGGTTGGCACTGAATGACATAAAGACGTTCAAAGGATAACGCATCACGCTTTGGGGCTCTATGCCTTGTACAGGAGGCCCCCCCTGGCCACGCGCGATCGAAGCCCATTACTTTAGAACGGGAAATCATAGAGCGATGCGTAGGCTTCGAGGTATTAGGACATACTTTAGATATCTGTTTTGGAATTTCCGCGAGATTGCACGCGCTGCGCACAAAGCGGGGGGCACCGTTTGCATTGAGTGGCCAACCCATTGTAATTATTGGAGGTCTCCACAGGTGAAAGAATTCATGAGAGAGTTAGGGTTTGTCAAAACGGCTTTGCATGGATGTGCTTACGGATTGAGGGACAGTAAGGGTAATTCCGTGAAAAAGCATTGGACGATAGCATCCACGTCTCCCGACGTGACGGAGGGACTTGAGCGCAGATGCGATGGCGCGCACGAGCGTGTTGAGGCCAGAGGACGAGAGCGTAAGTTAGCTGAGGATTACGCGGACACCTTTGCCAATCAGGTTCATATTGTTGTTGCTCGTGCTGCGGAGGGCGCGTTGTCGTCTCGTCGTCGTCCCTTCCCATCCTCTGATTTCGCGTGTGCCGCTGCCGTTTCGTCTCCAGAGCTTGCGCGGGCTGCCCGGCGGCCGGCCCCCCCTCGGACCGCGCTGCCGCTTTGTTGCAGCTGCGCGGGCCTTGCCTGCCGCGGCCCCCGCGCGCCCGAGAGGTCATTGACCGAGCCCATGTGCCAGCCGCTGGGAACCCCGGCGGCCAAGCCGTCGGGGGAGGACGTGGCTTCGGTTTGCTCGGACGACATCATAGACGAACTTGCTCCCGACTCACCTGAGAAGGGAGAGCCCCAGGTCGGGCCCAAAGGAGAGGCTCTTCCTAACCCAATTCGAAAGGCAACCCCACCGGCCCAGCCGAGCGGGGGCGCCGCCCCGCCGGGCAAGCCGTCCGGGGAAGAGGCTAATCCTTTTAGTCCGAGCGATGTCGTGATGAATGAGGACATCGAAATGGAGGCTGGCGTAGAGTTTCACGCAGGAGAGATCGCAGCCCGTAAGGGAGCTGCCGACGATGCTTTCAAAGACAGCCAGCCTGCCAAGAGGACAGCTATCTCCTTGCAAGAGGACAACGATTCCCTCAAGGAGAAATCCATCTTCCATTGTTTTCCAGATAGGAAGAGAGAATGGTCCAGGCCCGATCATGCTGGGACCATCAAGTTTGTGCATAAACGGGGATGGAGTTGGCGCTTCACGATGTGGAGACACAACATATTATACAGACGGGGCGACCAAGTCGTTACCGCACTAAAGGCTGATTTCTCCGACACATCCCAGACGATCTTCGAGCGTCTGTTTACTCAAGTCTCACGAGACCCGTGGACCGTCCATTGGACTACGTTCGACAGAATGGCAACGTGCCGTTGCGATTGTGCTCCCCCGAAACTTGACCAGATCCCAGTGGGTGCCTTTTTTCAGTCGCACCCAGATGAAATGACGAGGTTGGTCTGCAGGTTGTACACACATGCACCGGGGGAGGCTCGACATCCCGTCCGAATTATTGAAGAGGGAGAGGTCGTGGGTCCCACCGTTGGCCCAGCCATGCGGCGGAAGACGATCTACGGAGACTTTGTGAGCGTCCCAGTAAGGGATCACAAGACAGAAGGCGCTCCCGATTTGTGGCTGAACATCTGGGGCCCTTCACCACGAACGCCTCCCCGTGGCCAAGCCATTGGGGGCGGTTGGGGCACGATATATGCCCTGCCTGTCGTCAAAGGTCTGTCTTGTACGCCAGTGCATGTTGTCGAGGAGGCGCTCGCCACAACAGCCAGAGCAAATTGCTTCGAGGTCTCCCCTCGACAGGCGGTACATTGGCGAAAGGAACAACCTTGGTGGACACGCCCATGCGACTTCGATGCACGGCTCGCGAAGGATGGCCTTAATGGCGAGGCTGACTTGGACGAAAAGCAACCCTCGCCGAAAAGGCCACGTTTGGCAGCGGAGGCGTCGACCGACCCAGTCGGTTCGGCAAGCCGCCAGGCAAACGTAGCCATCGCCCAGCCTTCGTTGGACAATCCTGGTGCCGGTCGGCAGGCTGCCGGCGGATCAGCCTCGAATCCGGCTGCCCCGCCCGGCCAAGCCGGTGGCGGGGCGGGCGGGGGTTCTCTTCCCGGCCCAGCCGGCGGTGGAGGCGCTCCGTCTGGCCCAGGTGGTTCTCCCTCGGGGGCGCCCCACCTCCCGGCCGACCCTCTGGCGGGGGCGGTGGAGGTGGACCTCCAGATGCGGGGCCAACGACGGCAAGTGGCGAACAGGACGACCCGCCCTATTTGGGGCGAGGCCCCTGGAACGTCCTTGACTATCATTGGCTGCAGGGAGAATTTGCACCGAATCCCGGGCCGCCGACGAATGACTGGCAATCCAAGGTGAACGAGACTCTTCAGCTTTATGTTGATATTACATACCCACAGTTGACAAACTGGGCACTACAGTTGACGTTCCTTCAGAAGTGTCAGGCCATCGCACAGATTGCCCGAGTGAGCGGGCATTCATGGATTCCATTTGTTGGCGAGGACGTCGCGGCCGTGATGGCCACAGGCAAGCCCGTGACGGACTTTTTCCATCCTCTGTGCTTGATGGATAATGGGGCATACAAGTTTTGGTCCTATTCCGTCCACATTGTCTCTGATTCCACAATCTCGTTTCGGGATGCGTCCAAGAAACACAAGCCCAGCGTGGAATCCACTGCCCCTCTGTTCCGAAGCAGTTGTATAGGAGGGGGTGCAGAGGACATGGTGTTTACACAGTTTGGAGGAATTAGTGAATTCAGTGTGGGTCGGGCTTGGCGCTCCTCGAAGAAAGCACGCGCACCCGAATCGCAAGCATGTGGCTATATGCGGGCCCATGACAGTTTGCCTCCCGTCGTCGTCCTCGCCCTCGCTCCGTTGCCCTTCCTTTCTCCCCCCTTTGGATGGCGTCGAAGGCGTCCGCGGCTCGGGCGGGGGAGTGCCCCTTTCCACCTCCCCCATTATTCCTCGTTCCTCTTTGCCTCCCTGCTCCACCGTCCGTCGTCCGACCTCGTCTTCCCTCCTTGTTCGAAAAGTGAAATCCCTGGTGCCGCGTGCCCGCGTCAGCAGTATGTCGCCTTTTCGATATCCGAGCCAAGCGGCGCAACCAAACAGAGGGGATTGCCGATGCGAGCGTTCGGGGCGCACTGCAAACGCGGGCGACACGGCCGCCCAGCGCAGTCGCATCGCTAACATGTAAATGTGTAGGTGCCTGCGGCAAGGTCCGCCCCCTTGCCAGCGCAGTGGTCTGTATGGCGACGCGTGGAGCTTTGACTATTGAGAGGTCCATGACATGTGACACCTCTCGTGCTCTCGGATTGCTGCGCGGCCTTCTTTGGAGTCCTTCGAGGCCTTTTGGGGCGTCTTCGGGCCGTTGGGGGCCGCTTTGGCGCCGCGTTTCGCCGTGGCCCCCTTGGGCCAGGGAAGCACGTTTTTGCAGCTCCTTCGGGGGCGCCCTGGGCCGGGGAAGTGGGCATTTGCATTCCCCCCTGGCTGGGCATGTCGACCTCGGTTCTGGGTTGGCAAAGTCGGGGCGCCCTCGAGGTGGCGAGCGTTCGCATTTTCGAAATGCACAGATCAAGGTGTGATCTGTGTACACAGCTTGCGTCTTTAACTGTGTATTTTCGTGTGCGGGCCCACTGTATGCACAGATCGTGGTGTGATCTGTGTACACAGATCTGGTTCCCATCTGTGTATTTGGAGTGTGCCCCTCGCGGGTGGCGTTGATTGGGCGGGAACTTTCGCGTTTCTCGCTCGGCTGGCCCAGGGGGGGGGGGGGGCGTCGTGCGCGGTCGAAATGCACAGTTCGTTTCTCGAGCTGTGCATTTGTTGCGCGCCGCTCGCTGGAGCGGCCACTGGGCGAGAGTTTCCGCGGGTCGCCCGGCTGGCCCAGCAGGGGGCCGTGGCCTGAGAGTGCGAAGGCGCGGGGGGGGGGGGGGGGGGGGATGGCGGGCCGTGGGAATGAAGAGGCTCGATAGGAGGGGTGGCCGAGGTGCCGGGGATGAACTGGATTGGACGAGACGGGAGGAAGTGGGCCCAGGAGGAGCTGCATCATCGGTGTCAGCATCACGACGACGAGGCAGGCGGGGGGGGCAGAAGGAGGGGGCATGATCTGCACTAGGGCGTGGAGGATGGGAGGAGGGCAAGCACGCGGACGATGGGGGAATTCATCCGGCGGAGGAGGGCGACGAGGAACGACGTGAATTGGCACATGGGGGGTGACAGTGCGGGCGAGGGGCCTGATGAGGACTGGGGGTAGTCGGAGGGGCATGAGGAGGGTGGGGCCACAGCGAAGGGATATTGGGAGGAGGCGGGGGATGGGGCCAGAGTTCGAGGCCGGCGCCCGCGAACGCTTAGTTGAACAGTGCTTTGCGTGTCCGTGCACCCCCAGAACACTGCGACCGGTTGCAGAGATTCATGATCTGGGTAATCGTGCGCCTCGTGCTTCCTGGCCGAAGTCTTGAGTCCACGACGCCCCTTGGCGTCGCGTCGATGCCGCCCCGATTCGCCAGACCGCATATGCACATATCGTCATGATATGTGTTTCAACGTTTGTTGCGTGACCCTCTCTATAGTAACAGACCCACGCTGGAATTCATTGCCCAGCCGTCTTCCTGAATGCCATTTGCGGGAACAAGTGCACGGCATTTCACAGGAGATCATGAGCGGGTGCATGGCCCCAGGGCTTCAGGAAGAGGCTAAGAAACCCAATTGGGAAGAGCGCAGTTATTACAAGAGAGGAATCCACACGCCGATGCGTTTCATCTTTTGGAACTTCAATGACACTGTTGACGGAACTGGTGAACTGAACGGAGTCGGCACTGGGTCACAGCGGCAAGAAAATCAAACGGCGTTCGCTGGAAGCCTCCGAATATTGGTAGAGGCGGCGGTTCACCTGGTGGATGACGCGATCGCCCGCGCGATAGACGGAGCGATAGAGATAATGTACGTTGGCGGGGGCCACAAATGCTGGCGGTCGAACGGGTCTGGCGCGAGCCAGATGTGGGATGATGACGCCACTCTCGTCAGGGCTCGGATGAACCGTCGGATTGAAATCTGCAAAACTATGGGGTTTTTTCCCGCGAGTAATGATTCTCGACGGTGTGAGCCTTTACCGCGAACTGCGGCACCGCCCAGGGGATTTCTACCACTTCGCTTCCGAGCACGGTGATTCTAAGATGGATAAGGGCGGACAAATGGTTAATGTGAACGCGGGCCAATTGTGCGCTGAGCACATGTTGAAGGCCGCTAAACTTGCTACGTTGTTCTTTTGCCAACCCTCCGGCGGCGCAACCAGGGGGGTAGCATAACAAAGACGAACAGAGCTGGTGGGTATACATCGCAAGAGGCTACAATTAGCGAGCTAGTCACGCACTGGCAAGACTGGAGCCCCACAGAAGGCAACGTACCCAAGTCTGTGCTCAGTACTCGTCCGTGCGAAACAGCTTTGGGTGCCGGTGCGTTCCCGGCCGTCCAAGACGGGTCTGGGGGCGGGGCGATCCATTCATATTATTCTGATGCATTTATTGACTTCTTGCAGCGAGGGAATGCATATACATATTTTTTCCCGTGGTAAGATGATCGCTACTTCTTGCCGCGCGGTCCGCATTTCTGTCCGGGAATGCCCCCGAGGGGGAAGCGCCTTCGATTAGCAATTGAAGGTGTGAAAAATGATGAACACATGCGCGCGGCAGTTGATGAATTGAAGAAGGCAGTGCCTGCTACGGCACCGAGCGACCTAGCCGCCTCGGGCAATGGTCCTGCACCGAGCGGCCCAGCCGCCTCGGACGACGTCACTGCGCCGAGCGGTCCAGCCGTTTCTAGTGGCGCTGCTACACCGAGCGGCCCAGCCGCCTCGGGGAACGTTGCTGCCACGCGGGCGGCCCAGCCGCCCCGCGGACCCGTTCTGGCCCCTGCAAAGGGCGCGCGAGATGTTAAGACACCTGGTGAGGCAGCGGAGGACAACCTTCGCATCAAATGCCCTGTGAGAAGGTCAACCACGCTCAGCCAAAAGTTTAAGTTCCCAAGCCGTTTGAGAATAGGTGGCGATCCTAATCGCAATGCAGATTGGGAACGGGATTGGCCTTGCCATCTTTCATGCCAGATAACGAAGAAGTTGCCCTACAGAAATACGCCTGGTCAAGATCCAGTCCTTTACGATTTCCTCCGACCATTCAATGTAGCGAGCGGTGGGCTCTACAGAGGCATGATGCTTACGAATGAGTATCCGGGGGGGAGGCCGCGTTGCACGGGTTGCACAAGGGGAAGACCCACCCCGCAGCAAGCAGTTCAAGATGAGTCAGAAACCCGCAGAAGGAGAGGCGTGGTTGGCTTTTCAGATGCTGCAGAAGTCCACAAAGACACCAGTTTTGGAACATAGTTATGTTGTTCCGAATTGGGCACGCTTCTTTGTGATCAAGGCCGACCGGTCGCGGGCGGACCCAACGGCCACTGTCGCTGATCGTCTGAATTGGGCGAAGTCGTCTATGAAGGTCCACAGAGCGGGCCTCAATCATTGCGTTCAGCTTACTTTGCCTGTCTACGTAACCGACGAAAAGCTTGCGGAGGTCCAAGACCAATCCACAAGCTGGACTAGACAGTCCCATGGTACGTCTGCGACTGCCCTTCATTTGATTTTGGAGGGCCATCAGCTGCTTCCATCTGATCCCCGATACGGAGGCAGCGCCAAGTCGAACAAGATTGGTGCGCACTCTTTTCCACGCACCAACAATCCCCAAACTCACGCGACATATTCTGTCGCAGAGGAGACCTTTGGAGACGGCATCTGGATTACTGCTGATATTGTTTTCTTTTCGAAACAGCCCGCCATCATCAAGGGAAAACCAGATCAGTTCGTTAGCGACCCAACGGGGGATGCGCTGCGTGAGCTTCGACTCCACCATTGGGCCCCGGCAGCGCTTCATGTCGCGCCGGCTTATGCCTTCTTGCAACATGGAGCAAGACTTCGGGGTCGAGCGGCATCGCGACAAAGAAAGGGCGGCTGCCACGGACCGAGTCCGGGGGGCGCAGAAACAGCGGGCCCCAAATTTGGAGCCCATTGATTGGCAGGCGGATCGAAGCCCTCATTTCGAGAACAATAATTTCGATGATATTTGGCCATGGCTCCAGAAGAAAGGAGCCAGGCTCACTAAAATCAATCCGCTGCGCAAAGACGAGGCGTCGGATGAATCCAAGAAGATTGCCCAGGATAATATGGACAAAGAAAAGGAGGACAAAGCCAAGTCGTCGATGGGTGCACCCAGCAGGCGCCGGCGGCAAAGCCGCCCGGCGCACCCTCTTCGCTTGGCACCGAGGACTTCCCACGGGGCAGCCTGCATCTCGCACTGGGAGAGCGTCTAAGCCTCCGCCCGGCAAAGCCGCAGCGGAGGCGTGGATCCATTTCACAAAGCCGATGCACTTGCGAAAATGCCTATGCCCCCCCCGCCTCCGAGAGAGGGGGCGTTGCCAGTCGAACCGGCCAGCGAGGTGCCGTATAAACCTCCGCCACCCAAACCTGCCTTATGCGCGATGACGCCGCCGCCGGCCGAGAAGCCGAACGCAGCGCCGATGAGGGGCTCATCTCTACCAGTGCAGGGGGAACTTGTACTGGGCAAGCCTCCGCCCCCGCCTCGCCGGAGTCCCGAGGCAAATGCGCCGACGCCTCCGCCAGCAAAGGTGGCGAGTCGTGACGCTGGAGCCGCTGATCTTTCTGCGTCCAAAGTTGCGCAGCCACCGGCCAAGCCGGGAGGCGCGGAGAAAGCGGAAGGCCCGCCTCAAATTTTGGACATCGAGTCTTCGCGACCCCCCCACCCCCGTGACCAAGCTTGCCAGGTGGAACGTTGATCGTTCGTTACAAGCTGACCAAAGTCGTCGGAAAGCTGAGCCCCCGCCGAAGGCAGCACCTGAACGGTTGAGAGACCAGGGGCCTTTCCAGCCTGCCCAAGGCAGCGCTGGGGTGGACCAGACTGAGCAGGCGGAGAGCTCCGCCGCAAGGGCAATGGCAATCGAGACAGAAGCCAAGACCGCCGAGGATGAAAGCTCTGCACGCCACGGAGGCAGTGAGAGGCCGGAGCTCCCTAAGGCACCTGCCCCGATGCAGACGGACGGAGATTCTTCATCAGAGGAGTCATTTGAGCCAGTGGGGTCCGACGATGCAACCGCCATTATCAGAACTCCCAGAGAAATCTCCAAGACGCACTTCTCAGGCAAGAGAGCACGTGGAGCACTGAGAAAAGAGAAAGGTTTCTTTTACCAATGGCGTCAAACTGTTGCCGACCGGCCACAAGGGACCGAATGCCCCGAGGATTTGTCGGGGGAAATTTAACCGTATGTCGACGCAGCAAAGGGCCTCTACGCGAAGGCCAAAGGAAGAGAAACGCATAAACCGGGAAAATACTCGGAGTCATGGGCGAAGTTCGCAACCGCTGTTGTCGATCAGATCCATAAGCTGGCACCAGATTTTGTTCCTACTCTCATGATCGCCGACAAGAGCAAGCGGTCGCAGCCTCGCGCCGAGTGCAAATCTTTTGCAAGTGGAAGCAGACTTCCTCCTCCCCCCGCCCCCCCGCCCGGCTCAGCCGCGACGGCGAGCTTGCCTCCGCATCCGCCTGGCCCAGCCAGAGCCGAGGAAGAACAGGTGAAGGAAGACAATATGATGGTAGACCCGGGCGCTGGCGCTGCATCACGCGCTGCACCTCAAGAGCCTGCCGAATCTTCCCCCACTAAGCTAGATTCTTCCGAAGAGGAGGATGCGCCCGCTGCTAAGGCACCGCCGCCAGATGCCGCTCCAAGCGGACATCGGGCGGCAGAGCCCCCCTCCGCGGGTCGAGCCCCGGATGTCCAAGGCACTCCGGGGTCCCTTGAGGCCGGCGCCGATCCTACCCAAGTCAATGACTTTCCGTACCGAGCGGATCCTGAGCTCGTTATCACTGTCAACTTCTGTTGCAGAGAAAGGTTGCCACCTGCCCCTGATAAGCGGCAGCGTCAGCCGACGGATGACCCGCCCCGAGAGGGCGACCAGGAGATCAATGTTGGGCATGCGAACTCCTTTAAGGGCAAGGAGCTTTATATCTCGCAGACTGAACGCCTTCGAGTTATTCAGCGCACACCCCCTGGTATGAGGCAGAAGGTTCGAGAGGCCCATATGACTGGCCCTGTTCCCCCGCGGGTTGAGGCCATTCGCAATCAGAGGAATAATGCGCTCAGATATATTGCAGAATTCGTTGAAGACCCAATATTTGCACTATTGAGCTAACTTGACAAGGAAGAGGGTACATTTGATCAGGCGCGAGAATTTCTCCGTGCTGAGTTTTACTCCAATGATATTCCCGACGGATTTACCTTCCAGTCCTTTAAATGCTTGAAGCCGTCGGTTGTCGGAGCCGGTGATCCCAATGCTCCGGCTGCCCTAGACAGTGCGGATTTTTGGAGACCCCAAAGTTACCGAGTAGACGAGCTCGCTCGGCACGTCGGCGATTGCGCAGCGCATCTCGCGAGGCATTGTTCTGATTGCGCGAGGTCCTCGGGAGGCTGGGTCTACTTTGGACACCTGGTTGAGAAGATCGCCGAGGACGGATTTGACTATCAGACATGTGCCCTTGCTGCGCGCGGCCTAGCCGCGTTGCAGCTGGGAACTGTGGAGGTCCTCGGGGCGTTCCCTAACGACAGTGCCAGCATTACGGAGACGACGGTTCATAAAATGTAGCATGACTACACAGCATGGCCCTCTCAAGTGGTGGAGAGGAGTGCCACCCCTATTCCTATGTTCTATCGGGCGTGCCAGGGGCACTCCACTTTCGTTGCTTCAATTGAGAGAATGCATGTGCCCTATTACCCTGGCCAAGCCAGGAGTCATGGGCCCCTCCTCCATATCGCCGACATGCAGACACTACTGGAATCCACGGTCGGAGAAGTTCAGTTCCCAAAAAGAGACTCGGGGCTTTGCCTCGAGGCAGACTACGAATTGCTGAGGCTTCTCCCGACCATGAAGGATCCAAACATGCGAGAAGAAGATCATCTTCCTTCGTGGCTAAACCAGCGGAGGTATGGCGACCCTGTCCTCGCGAGGAAGTTCGTGGCCATGGGCAATATCGCACGGCAAGGAGAGCCGCCATCAGTCGGAGCATGGCCCGCAGAGGACGCAGTCCGTCAGTGGGATCAGCTTCCGACTCACAGAGAGTCCTGACCGTTAATCCTTGTTTTCAGCGGCCGGGTGCTCACCCGTTTTTCGTGCAAGATTTGCCGGGATGGGACTCTTGTGTCTCGTGAGGTGCCGAGGTTCACCGATATTGACACAGCCGTCGCCCTTGTCAAAGTCAGCGACTGGCAGGGTCCTAGAGAGAAGCAAATGTATTGGTCCATCGTCTTCAACCATGAGTGAGCATCGTACGATGTAGATCTAGATAACAACTCAATGCTCGTTTGGCCTCATACTGACGAGACTTTGTCTTTGATCCAAGGCCATATGCCTCAGTTGCCTCCCGCTGCACAAGCATTTGTTCAGTCTGTCCCATGGGAGGACGATGGTCGGCTCCTGTGAGCTAACTTGCACTGGGTGCGAACTGGCTTTGGACATTGCCCCTCCTGCAGCAATCCGATCCGGTGCAAATGCAAAGAAGCTCACGACTACTTGCTTCAGACATGCCGACAGAACGTCATTCCAGATTTACTTGAGAGAAATGGCATTTCGTTGCATGTTGTTAACCCCGTGAGCCCCCTCGCGTGCGCGACGCTTGGGTTGGCGCGCGAGTAGAACGACAGCGGAGAGCTTCGGCAGAAGTAATATTCAACATCCACAACAATCTGCAGCAGGAGCGCAAGTGGGCAACGAATGATAGCTATATGCGCTTGGCTGCTTCGGGTCAAACCATTGGAAACAGCCGCACAGGTAGTGCTCCTGCCAGGGTTCCTGACCACGCCGCGGCCCAGCCGCCGGCGCGTCGCGGTCCCTTCTTTCAGTAACTTGTGCCTCTGAAGAAGCGATTCATCAAGTGGCTCGCACACTTGGCTGAGAGACAAGCGACCAAAGCTCCAACGATCGCAGACTGGTGGCCCTTGCTTTGGGCAACGGACATTGGCCAGTACGCGCGCCCAATGTCTTGTCCTGCTCTGGCTGCTTTTGAGTGGCCAGAGGAACCTGACACACGCTATGAACCACTAGAAGGTTGGATCAGATGGGGGCGCAGAATGAATAATATGAGCGTCTTTGTGCCAACGCTTCGGATATTGCTCAACGCAAAAGCGGGGGCAGCACCCTGGCTGCCCGTCGAACAGGGCAACGCCATGGACGTCACAGGGCCCAGCCCTCGTGGCCGTCCACCGGTTGCTTGGGCAAATAGTTTTGTGGCACGCCCTCGTCGTGCTTCCCAGTCCGTAAGCAGGCGTATCAACTTATGTTCCGATCACCGTCTCGTTTCAGTGTGTAAGCATACCGCGCCTGCCGCCGGTCCAACCGCGACGGCAGGTGAGGAGAATCTACACGTGACACTTGATTTCGCTGCAGTCTGCGGGTCCAAGACCGAGCAGATAACTGATAGAAGGATCGATCTTGATCAACCCAATGGGTATACGTATTCCCATTGCGACGACAAATCGTTGAACATCACATTGGCCCAGGGCGGAGCCAGAGAAGTGGCCGCCCAATATGTCATGGAATACAACAGCTTCCTCCCGGAGAGAAGCGATCTAGATAGGTTACGACCGTCGGGCGAGGTAACGCATGAAATCCCGGATGGTGTGCGGGACATCATTAATGGAACTGGATGGTTCCTGTATCAGAAATGCAAGTAGGTCTTCGCATTATGCGTGTGATTGTGATCGTTCGCGAGATCATTAGTTGCTTTATCGCCGAGGGACATGGCATTGCACACCCTGGGGGTAACTTTCTCGCCGAGGGCGCCGGCGTAGATTACGATCATGGCAAGCGCCAAAAAGATGCATGCGCCCTCGACTGCCGCATTCGCGCCGCGATTGAAACGGATGACCTCATTGAGGAATGGGCCCGTGACTCGGGTAAACAGGTCCGCACAGACATCCGCCGTCAGGGCACGAAATTGCAAGGGGCTCTTCATTGGCTTCAAGATAAGCATGAAGACGAAGATACGGAGCACCAAGATAAATATGAAGGCCCATTCCGTACTGCCTGCGGCAAGTTTGGCATTCCTATTGCTACTGCTGCAAGGGACATTATTAGATTTACTAGAGATCGGGTGAAGAGTGGCAGCGAGAGTGGAGGCGCTGCCGGCCCCCCCGACGGCCAAGCCGATACGGAGGGGCCGATGCGGCCAGATGACGCGGCGAAAGGGAGGCCCACGCCGCCACCTTCGCCACGCAGATCTGACGTCCAAGACGATCGGGCTCGCGACGGAGTCACGGAATCTCCGTGCTCTGCCAGCGGTCAAACCGCTATGGCAGGTGATGAGCACTCATGGTATTCGCCAGCAGACACACGGGATTGGTCGAGGCCTGCGCGCGCGGCGGAGCCATGGATGTCGGCCGCGGCGCTGCCGGCTACGATCCCTCAACCCACTGCCCGCACTTCACAAATGAAGTACAGGATGGATACTACGTTCACCGTGATCACATATACTGGATGAGCAATAGTGACAGGTGGTCACGAAAGTGGCACGCGGTGCACATGAGGGACTACAACTACTACTTTCCGACGAAGGGAAAGGAATCCAAGAACAAAGGCGAACGCAACAGGCCAGCGCCTTACGCTGGCCGTGGCAAGGGATTCAGATCCCGCTCGCCCCATTGGCCTGCGGGCCAGCAGGGGGGCTCGTCATCTTCACATCCGAGACCTCCGACTCCGCCATCGCGGGGCAATCCTTGGCAATATCTGAGTTAGGCAGAACCCGCATGACCCAGTCGCTGCGGACGCATCCGATCGACAAAGTCGAACCGGCAGAGAGAAGTTGTGTATCTATTGGTGGGAATCGTCGGGTTTCTTCGGCCCCCAGCTCCCTGGCAGCCACCGTTGCGCGGTAAAAATTTGTGCGATTCGCTCCGGTGGTTGTATAATATGTACAGGCAAGGGAGGCTGTGGCTGGATGGGCCCTACGAAGCCCTCCGCGGGGGGAGTAAAAATGCTCCTCTCCGCCTCTTCTAACACATGTTTCTCTCACTGCCTGCCTTGCCACTCCTTGACTCTGCGGCTTTGGACCGCATCTATTTGTGCTTCAAGGAGAAAAGGAGCGCGCCAGCCCTCGGCCGCCGCGCGTCGTCGGTCGTCGGCCGGCCGGCCTCCTCCCTTACTGCTCCTGAGTACAATTGCTTAACCTTTACTTGCTGTTTCATTGATGTCTCTTCCCGTATCCTCCTCTACTACTGAGTAGAGTGAACGAGAGGCCTTTAATTCCTTTGTCATCTTACCCCGATTCTCAAAGGAAAGACTAACAGGGTCCCAATCGGACCCCCAAGAAGGCCCAGAGACGCCAAATAAAGCGATATCGGCAACGCAGAAAGTTCTTCACACCAAGGTTTCCATGAGCGAGCGGCGACGTAAACGAGCTGATAAGACCAAGGATCCCAGCAGAGAGCGGTGTTATAACAAGTTCCTGACACCAAGGCCCAGCCAAGGTTCAGGAACGGGCGGCGAGGCAACAATCTCTGAACACCACGGCTCCCAAGAGCGAGGGGTGACGCAACCAGTTCTTAACGCCAAGGTTCCCGGTGCGAACGGTGGTGTGAGTAATTTTGGTTTCTGTTTCTGCAGCGCTCTTTCCTTTTCTGTGCCGGGCCAGGTCTAATGGTCTTCGGCCCATCCTACCACCGTGCATTTGACCGATCGTTCGGCTACTCGAGGCCCTCCCGGGCCGTCTGGTCTGAGAGGCCTGTCGAGCCTTCTTGGCCCGTTTAGGGGCCCTCTTGAGCCTTAGCGTTACGCGAGAAGTCCCGCTGGGGCTCTGGGGGCAAGCCGGGAGCCCCGAGAGATGTTTTGTTGGTCAATTTTGGGGGCTGCGGATTAAAGAGGACTGAACCCACTCCGACTCGTGGCTCGCGGCACGGTGGCGGATATGAAGGAGGAGGAGGAGGAGGAGGCCCAGCGTAAACGCAAGACGCGTCAACGATGGCGCAACCAACTTTATCTCGAAGTTCCTTTTTCATCGGTCCTTACATTAATTTCGAAGTGTCCCAGTGAAAAACAGCCGATTGAGAAACCTCAGCCATGCCAAGACACCATTCCTGGGATTTCAACGCCGTGAATCAACGTGACTGTTGCGTCCTGGCAATCCCAAGTCGTGCTAAACCACCGTTCCTGAGACTCCGACGCCGCGAATCAACGTGAATACTTCGTCCTGGCAATGTTATTTCACATCAGAACACCATTCCCGGGATTTCAGCCCTACGAGTCTTTGAGGCAGTTGTAGACTTTAAAGACGGATGCTCGCAGCGCTTAGGCGAGAGCCACAATTTGGAAAGGAGCAACCATCAATTTTTTGAAATTGTTCCAAATTTGTGTGACGAATGTCTTGCGCGAGTGCGCAATCCACATTTTGAGAACTACCCTCCATCCTTGACACTGTTTGCATATTGTGAAGACGATTTTGCGCGGTGTTGAGGCGAGAACCACATTTTCAAAACCACCCGCTCTCCATTCTTGAAACTGCTGCTGACTTTTGAGACGAATGTGCGTCGCGTTGAGGCGGGAACCACATTTTGAAAACGACCCGTCCTCTATCCTGGAAGCTGTTGCAACTTTCAGACTTCGGGATCACAAGCGGTGGGGAAGTCTCAGGCGACACGCCCGGCCCGCCCCAAGTTCATGTCTTGGGGTGCGAAAGGGAGGTGCTATATATCAGGAAGAAGGGCTGAGAAATTGGCAAAGGGTGCGCAGGGTGGGGACGAATAGGAAGATGAGGAGCAAGAGCAAGGCAGGCTATGAGGAAGAGGGCCACGTCAAGCAGAGAATATGGGGAATGTCGACTAGTGGCAACAGATGGTGCCCGCAGCAATGTCACCATTAAGGTGGGGAGCAGCATGCTGCACACGAAAAGGGGAAGGAGCGCATGGAGGAAACCTATGCGGAGGATGGAGATGAGAGGGGCAATATGGAAAGGGATGGGCCAGCAATAGGCGAAGTGGAGGAGGACCTGAAGAATGTTTTACCAGCAGGGGGAACAGGGGGATGAGAATCAGCGGAAGCAGAATGGGGGGGAAGCGATGGTTCGCGGGTCAGGCGGCGGCCAAGCTTTGGGGGAACAAGGTCGCCGCGGTCATCCGAGAACATGATTTTTTGAGTGGCGATTGTGTTCCCAAGTCATGCAAGTTGTGGTCAAAGTCACATTGGTTCGTTCAATCAGCTATCTTGGAGCCTTCTTGGTATGTCGTGACGTGAAATACAGGGTACCCCGACGGCCATCATTTTAGGCCGCCAGTCCGAATGGAAGGACGATCGCGACAACGACGGCAGGAGAGAAGCCTTGAGAACGTTGGTTAGAAACAGAAGGTTCTTGAATTACGATTTCTCCCCTCTGGAATCCGACGAGCCGTTACCTTGAACATCTTGTCAGTAAGACTTCAACATTTGCACATCTGAAAAGATGTGGAAGGGGTTCTGTATCGTAATTGGACCGCCGGACCTTGAACTCGGGGGGCGACGTGGCCTCCTGTTGCCTCCCGTGGCATCCATATCCCCAGAGGCGGAGTGCACTGCCTGTGGTGATGATTGTGCGATGCGTCTAGTGACAAGGGAGGAAGAGGGGCTGCCTTCCTAGAGCCCCGAGGTGAGACGATGAGGGCGGGCTCAAGAACGAGGAGGGCACGGAGGTCGTCGTCGTCGTCGTTGCCACCGCCGCCCTCGCCTCGCCTGGGCGGTCCGTCGCCCGCCCGCGGGGCGCCGCGGGGGGCGAGGAAGCCACGCTGCGTGGCCTGGCGCAGTCCCTGGGCATCAAGGCCGCTCCCCACAGCCCAGGGAGGCTGGCTGCCCGAGGGACGACGACGCACGAAACGTCGGCGGCACCGATTGGAGATCCAGAGAGCATCCCGTTGTGGGACGGCACGGCAACGGATCGACGCCGCCGCGAGAAGGACGTGGGCATGTGTCGACCCGGTGGCCCATGGAAGCCGCTCGTCATGTGTAAATGATGTTGTCTCGGGATCCCGAGTGGGACACTACGGAATATTTCAGGATCCTTTCAGGCGTCCAGAAGAATTCCTAAGCAGCCCTTGCGGGGTCCACCATAATCCTCCAGAATTCTTATGGGATCCCACAGAGTCTTTGGACGCTCCTGTAGCATCAAGCCATGCGCATCTCGCGGCGGCCTCGACACTCCAGTGCCTCGAGGCCCCGCCGATCGTGGAGCGAGACGCCCGCCGATGCGATGCCGTGCAGCGAGGCGCCGCCCCCGTCGCGGCGCGTCACCGCGCGAAGCCGGCCGCTCCCGCGCGCAGTGCCCAGTCGCGCAGCGAAGTTCCCCCCACCCCCCGAGGCCCTTCCTCTCTGGGAGCCACGTGGGGCCGATGCCCCTCCCGGCCCCCGCCGACCCGGGCTTGGGAGCTACTTCGTGGCCGTCCTGGGTTTGCAACGTGGCCCGCGACGTGGCCCTAGCTGACCAGGGTACGCGCGGACCCGGGTCAGTGCGTCCCCGACACGCAAACGAGAGTCCCGTCAACGCTCAATCACCACTCGCGTTGCGAGGCGCCACCTCAATCCACCCCGCCAACAAATGACCCCGGTCGTGGGGACGGATGATGCCCCTCCATTTGGAGTGTTCCCCGTGGCAGCAGAAGTGGTGTGGGCAGTGTTCCGTCGGGCGAACATGAGGCAAGTGCTGGGGGGGCAGGGACCCAGAAGTGCGAACGCGCACCTAGACATCCCGACATCCCCCCCGCAATTCGGACGACACGCTTTCTGCGAATCCCACTGTGATCCCCGTTTTCCTCCGCATCCCAGTGTTCATTATCCTCCCTTTCAGTTCTCCCTCTCTTCCTGCATCCGCGGTCCGGCATCCGTCCTTCATGCGGAGGGGGGAGCACCGGGGCCAGACATGTGGGGATGGACCCGAACCGTTCGTGAGCGAGCAACGGCAGCCTCTTTCTCTTCCTCCTCCATCTCCTCCTCTTGCTCTCCCACTGTTCTCACCCCTGCTCCTCCCCCTGCTCATCCTGGTATTCGACCCCCGTATCCTACCAATCCTGCCCCCTCTCATGTCTCTCATCGTCCCCCATCTCCCCCGTGCCCTCCCCTTCCTCCCTCTCCCCTCCGTATCCACCCCATCCTCCTCCTCCTCCTCCTCCTCCTCCTATTCATCCTCCTCCTTTTCCATCTCCCCTGCATCGCCCCTGCCCTCCTGCCCCTCCATTCCCTTCCGCGGCACACAGGTCGACAAGGACAAACTGACCGATCCGCACACCAAGGCGGAAGCCGCGCTCGCCCGTGCGCTGCGCGCGCCCCCTGTGAGGTCCCCTCGGCCTGCCTCCCACTGCCCTCCCGGGCGTTCGAGGGGCTGAGGAGGAGCAGGAGGGAGTTCCTTCGCCCCCCCGCCCCACCACCAAACCCGAAGCGAACCCCTCTCACAAAGTACTCGTGGCCCTCCCCGTTGTGTGTTTTCTCTCCCTCGTTTCCCCCTGTCACTCCCAGCGCTCCCGTCCTTCCTTCATCCCCCCCCCCCCTTTCCGCAGGCCGCAGGAGAGAAGGCCCGAGGCGCCAGGCCAATCCCCTTCTGCCCCCACAAGGCCTGGGAGCGAGTTAAACTTTGGCGGCGGACGCAAGCAGCTTGCCACCCCTGGGCCCATTTTCTCCGCAATGAGTTCCGCAGCAAACAAACAGGGACGTACCCAATCTACCTGAAACAAATGGCAACACGGATGGGGCCATCAGAGATAATTGATGGCATGGGGATTCGCGCTGAAAGCTGCATCGGAACCCGTTGAGCTGCACGCCTCCATGGAACTTGCACGGGGCACTGTCGAAGCACGGGCACTGTGGGGGATGGAGACGGACGGATTCGCTTGGCCAATGCTTGGGCCCACAGAGTGGATGGCCAAGCCGAGCCTTGCTGCGAGCACCGGGCGCAGCGGACTCTTCAGCCCGCCGCGGCCGTTGACGCGAGTCCAACAGCAGCTGGGACGAGGCTGCGCCCATGCAGAGTGCGAGCTCCAGCGAGGGAGGGGGGCAGGGCGCTGCAGAGAGAGTTCCAGAGGGTGTGCCGGCTGGTTTAGGCCCCCACCGGGAACCGTGTGGAATCGCAGACTCCATGCAGGTGCCGAATTTTGCCATCGACGTCGTCCAGGATCAGCGCCCGCGGAGGCAGTTGGGGCGCAACCGTACAGATGGAGTCGAGCCACGCGACGCGGCGGATGCCAGCATTGGATGTGCTGGCGCTGTCGCTAGCAACCTGGCTCTCCGCATCGCCGACGCCGCAGGAGTTCATCTGCGCCTCGAGGAGCTGAAATCTATCCCCAGCGCCCTCATGGGTCAGGTCGCGGGAATCCCACTCCCAGAGCTGCGACAAGCCCCTGTGCCGGCTCAGGATCCGCCACCGCCGCTGCCTAGTGTTGTTCCGGCGCCGCGCGTTGCGCCCAACCCAGCTCCAGGTGCGTTTGCCTCTAGTTCCGCCGATGCGCTTTCGGGATCTGACGTGGCGGCCGCGTCAGGGGCGGGCAGCCGCGCAGGGACTCCCGAGAAAAACTGGGCTGGTGGCCCGTCGCGTCCACTTTTGGCGGCCCCCGCTATGCCCAAGGCAGAACTTCGGCCCAGGCCTTTCAGAAGGGAAATGCCCTGCCCCTGGTGCGCCGACGCCCGATTCAACACCGCCGCGGGTTTCACGAGGCATTTCACGATTTGTCATGGAGGTACGGCCATCGAACAGCCAATGCTCACCGTCTTGCGCGGCCCCCAGCTGGCTGTATGTGTCGACGTTGGGTGCGGATGCGTTCGACGCATAGGCACTCGTCAGCGCCGCCCGCTTGCAGGTTTCTATGCCGTGCGGTCTCTGGCAATCGAGGACAAAGGCCCAGGCGGGCGGCGGGCGGTGAGTGCCGCTAAGGTCCGCCCAGGCCGCCATGCAGCCTCTTCCATCAGCCTCGGCCGAGCCCACCGCTGGTAATATCGGCGCCGTGCTCCGGCCAAGTGGGGTTCACCACGCTCGTCCGGCGGATGCCGCCGTCCGCCTTGGTGCATGTCCCGGTCGTGGCCGTGAGCTGGCCAAAAGGTGCTGCGTTGGCCTGGCAGCGGGCCAGTTCGTGGGCGAAAAACATCTTAGTTTCCAGGTCCTCGCGGGCCGGGCCCCTGGGCCGCGACCCCGCGGATACGGGGCGTTTTTCGCGGATCCCATGCGCGGAACGCATCCTGTGCGACCGCTTATCCGCGGGATCGCGCCCCGGAATCTAGACCACGAGGGCGTGGATATGGATGCGTTCGCCGCTCGTGGCAAGCACAGCTGGTCCGCCTTGGAAGAGATCCAGCAGGGTTCCTCCTGGCTGCCATTCCCCAGGGCGTACTCGTCAATGGGGAGGTCGCGCATTGCGTCGAGCTGTTCCTGACGCATGCCTTCGGCGACTTGCTGAATCGTTTCGAGGTGCAGCTGGCGAGCGCACGTGGAGCTGGGCGCCGCCGGATGCGCGGGCCGCCGCTTGACGAGGTCCAGGACAGGAGAACAGCGCAGGCCATTCTGCGGGCGAAAGATCACGCCCATCGGAAAGCGGTGGGCACCATGACCAGCAACGTCTCTGCCCTAAGCGCGGACAGAAGCATGTATTTGAGCGCGCGACCTACGCCCGTCTGCGCGGGGCCCGGCCTCCGCACTGGCCGCTCCTAACACGGCGAGCACGACCGTCCGCTCTGGGGTGCGGGGCTCACTGCGTCGATGGTCCTGGGTCGTCAGGTTCACACCCAGAGCGCATTGCCGAGCTGCTCGTTGCGCGGAGGCGGCGGTCGGCCAACCCGCTGTTCTGCCCGCTCGGGCTCTTGCTCGACGCCATCGCTGGCGGGCGCCTGCGCCGTCACCTGATCCCGATGCGTCCTCATCGAGAAGAAGGCGCCGCCTGGCCCAGCCCCGGCGCCAGGGCACCACGGGCACGCGCCGTTCCCGTTGAAGGTTGGCGAGGCCTTGCGCGCCGCTGCCACGAAACGCAAGGCGCGGGGCTAGGTCGCCGCCTCTATGACCAGAACCATGGAATGCGGCGCAGGGGGGGGGGACTTCCCCCAGTAAAAACACAGCGAGCCCCGGGAGGGGCACTTGAATGGAAAAACATGTATGTTATTCAGTGCGAGAGCGCGCTTCCTAAGTAGACTATGAGGAGGTCCCAAGCGAGAGTGCCATTCCTGAATGGCGAGGGCGCGGCGCCCGAATCAAATGCAAGGAAATCGCAGGCGAGAGCGCGATTCTTGGACCTTCGCGAGAGCGCGATCCCTGAACACATTGCAAAGAATATCCGGCGGGGGCCGCTGTTGTTGTAAACTGGGGGCCATGGGCGCAGTTTGAGGAAGGATATTTTCCCGGAAAGAAGCCGCGCGAGGCTTGGGAGTGGCATGTCGATGAAAACGCACATCTGTTACCGGACTGAGAATCAACCGTATTTTTCAGTAGTGAGACTTTAACAACGAAAGCAACAGCAGCAACAACAACAATCATTTCAAGTTTGCTCGCTCTTATATGTTCGCTGGCCACTCAACGCGAATATCCCAACATTTCGATATCCAGTATATATGCTCCTCTCCGCCTCATCTTACACTTGCCTCTCTCGCTGCCTGCCTTGCCACACCTTGACTCAGCGGCGCTGTTCCGCAGCTGTTTGTGCTCACAGGACATAAAAGGAGCGTGCTGGCTTGCGCGCGCGCGCCGAGGGGTCGTTCCCTCGTCGTCGTCGTGTCGTCGGCCGGCCGGCCTCCTCCCTTCCCATTTCTGAGTACAGTTGCTTAACGGTTACTTGTAGTTTCTTCGATGTATCATCCCGTATCCTCTACTACTTAGCAGAGTCAACGCGAAACTTGAATTCTTGTGTCATCTCACCCCGATTCTCAGAGGAAAGACTGGTGCTCAGCCGAAACCCGCGACCAAGTCGCAACAGGGATGAGCTATGATGAGACAGGCGAATTGCACGTCGGATCGCAAGTTGCACAACGTGACGGGCAAGATGTACAGGACGGCGGCCCGGGGAGGGGCCGCCTTCCCTCTTCTTCTATCGCCGCCCGGGTCTCTCGTGGAAGGAGCAGGGGAGAAGTTATAGATTTGTCAAGAGATGATCCTCCCTCTCGAGTCCCGATCGGCGATCGTGAACAGACCCCAGACCCGACGAGGCGGGACGGCACAACAGCAAAAGTCAGACGAGGAGCATTTTCGTCATTGATTGCCGAATCCTCGGATCTTCGGATACAATAAACTCCAGCCTCATTGCCGTGCGGACTCTTGTGCCGGCCGCTGGCCATGCCGGTGGGTCGGGAGAAGCTGAGGGGTCCAGAGGCGCGTGCCCCACTGTCCCAGACGGATGGGGAAACGCCCAAGGGGCTCATCCCTTCCCGATATCCGATAGCCTTGAACGGACAGACCGGCCAAGACAGCGATGAACAGCTTGATGATGGAGATGATATCAACTCCATGGAAGAAGACATTGAATACGCCAACTATCAAGTATCACTGGGCCGAGATTTGTCATCGATTATCGACGCAGACCACCCCGTCCAAGACGAGGGGGGGGGGCCAGGGCAGGATACAATTGACTACGATCACGTCGAAGCCTTTGGGGGTGCGTTTGCAGAGCCAGACTCGGATGCCGAGATAAGTGACCTGCCGCCCCAGGCGGTTGAGGTTGAAATGGAGTGTCAGACTCATGCGAAGCATGACTGGGGGACCAGGGCGAACTCCCGCTCCTCAACTCAAGAAGCAAAGGAACGAGGGTTTCATCGAACTGCCGCCGCCACAGGCGATTGGCAACCATCGATGCCCGCTGTAGTTGAGGATGATGAAATTATCACACCCCGGCTTCGCTGAATGAGTTGATTAGACAGGGCGAAAGGGATGGGGAGCTTCGAGAGGCGGCCAGACCGCCAGAGAGTACGCACGCACGTCCCACATCGAATGCCTCGAGCAGGGGAAGGCCCAAGATGCCAAGATCTGGAGCTCGATCCACTTCGAGGAGCAACAGTGCAATATCAACGCGCGAGGCATGCTGGAACTGGGGCCCCAACTGCCCGCCCCGGGTTGAGAGCGTATGCCCGGGGAAAGCCCGCAGGCCGAATGGGGCCTGCAGGCGCCCAGCATGTAGGAATTGCTCAGACGTGTGTCGCAATTCTAGCAATCAGTGGTTGTGTGCAGATTGCATTCCAATGGAAGAGCACAATTGCTCATGCCTTCTCATCGAGTCTGCGCAGGATCTGGCTAGATTTGTTGAGGGCAGAACTCAGCAAGAATTCCTGGCCCGCGAAGCCCAGAGAGCCGAGAAAGCCCGACTGGACCGGGAAGCTATGAATGCAGTCATTGAGGGCGTTCGGAAGACGTTCGAGGCCGAAAGACTCGCTATGGCCCAGGCTGCCAGAGAGCGGGAACAATAATTGGTGGAACAGATGCCCCATCAAACAGCGGCTGCCAGGCAGCGCGCGGAAGAAGAAGCCGAGAACGGATATGCTGAGACGATAGCTTCCGAACGACAGGCCGTTGTGGCGGCGGCCAATCAGTCTGTTGATGCCACGACCGCATCCGCCGCTGTTGCGGCAGCGAGAATAGAGGGAGAGAGGGCCGCTACAGCCAGGGCCGCTACAGCCAGGGCAGAACAAGAAAGACATGAGCTCCAAGAACAACTTCCAACTGCCAGGCTGGAAGTGGCCAATGCTCAGATTGTAGCTGCGACGATTGTTGTTCATAATATTCAATATCGAGAAGAGCTTAAGTTACATGAGAACGCCAGAGCATCTCTTCAGCGTATGCGGTTGAGCGACAACGCGTCCCCACCGGCCAAGCCTGCTGGGGCGAGTGGGCGGCCATCGCTGGCGGCCCTGCCGTCCGGCGCAACGCCTTCGCAGGCCCAGTCTGGCTCGACGACCATGGTAAGCGCGATGCCGCCGATGCTGAAAGTGAGGGCTGCGCCGCAGCCGCAGCCCGCGAAATGGGCTGACGAAGAGAATTGCTCGATATTCATCAATCCGAAAGTAGGAGAATGCGCCACTTGTGGACTGCCAAGCTGCAAAGATCACTTCGATGCGAGCACCAGACGGTGCACTACATGCACCCAAAGAAAGAGTTTGCCGGCAGAACAGGAGAAGCGGGACGAGCAATGACAAAAACACAGTGCTGATCATGACTTTCGGGCCCAACAGCAGAAGCCTCTTGACGAATGCAGCGCTGATGAACTTAATGTTCAGCGGATGAAGGGGCAAGCTGAGGAGCAGACCAGACTGAGCTCGGAAAGGTCAGTTGCCAACATTCGGGAGAAGGATGAGGCTCTGGCACGCGCAGTTGCAGCAGAGAGGGAGAGGTGATGAAGCTCAAAGCTATCAACACCAAGTCCTTGTCCATATGGTGAGAAGGAACAGGACAAATTGCCCAAGTTTAGTTCATTTGATATGCCTTTGCTATCGCAGGAAACGCCCGTGAGACCTGTCATGCGACCCAATTATACTGTTCCTGGCCCTGCAGTCGAAGGTCCGGCCAAGCCGAGTACCTCCGAGAATGGTTTACCTATCAATGCGAATTTCATAGGAACCAGCGATGACATGACTTTTGTCAATTATCATCCGTTCTCCAAGGGCGGACTTGTGAGACCGCCAGCGGCCAAGCCGTCCGGCGGAAACAAAGGTCACGCGCCAGCGGCTACGGCGCCAGGCGGGGCAGGGCAGGACAAGGATGGGGATGGCAGTAGTGTCGCACCAAGCACTGAGATTGCGTCGGCACTCAATGACGCCATTCGCGACCAGCCAGAGAAGCCGCCCCCGGGGAGTCCGGGGGGTCCTGGATCCCCAGGCGGCGGAGGTGGTCGTGGCGGACCTCAGGGCCCAGGAGGGCCACGTGACCCGGGAGGCCTTGATGAGAGTACCCCTTTGGACCAGTGGAGACAGGTTGGAATCAATCAGAAGGTTGAGCTGATGGACATTCCCGATGTTACAAACATACGGGAGTGGCAGATGCATGCAGTCCGCGCTATTGCTGGACCATCTCCTGAGATTCAAGCAGCACAGCGTTGGATCATGGAAGCTATGGACCCTGCTGTGGAAGACGAACAGCTCAGAAACCCAGGTCGCTTCCAACGTCCTGACATCATGTTCGCCACAGAATTGATTGAGAAGTTCACCTAGATGCGTAGGAATCGTAGTCTGTCCAATCATCACATACACTTCCTTCAACAGATCAGTCAAATGGAGCATGGCGCCCAGAATGAGGAGAGGCTCTTAACGGGGCGCGAGATGATACAAGCCATTTGCTATTGGTGTTCCGTTAGATCGGAGTTAGGTTAACATCGTATTTCGCGTGATATCTTCAAGGTAGTCATTGACCCCAGCAAGCCAGATGCTGACATATATCGTTTCTAAAATGAATGGACAGACGTTTACCAACAGCTTTACGGCGTCCGACCTCCATCTGATGAGAGGCGAGCTTCGATCCATGCACGCTTTTCCGAGCAATGCAGGAAGCTTGAGAAGCTAGATTTCGTTTGTCAACTTTACGGCTTGTCCAAAGATAAGTTAGGAGAAGGCGTAAGGTCCTACGAATGGCTCATGTCTCAGATTGAAGGAATGGTGTTGCGCGACAAGGAAGAATGGAACATCAGTATGCATGAGAGTACTCTGAACCAACGTGCTCGATAGGCGCGACTGGGCGGAGGTGGAGGCAATGGCAATGACAATCGTCGAAATGCCAACGGCAAAGCCGCCCCGGCAGAAGTGGCAGCCCGTCTCGGGAAACCCACGGATGTGATGAATCGCGGATTGACTAAGGGCGAGACGACGTGCAAGTTTGTACGTAAGGGCCAGACGCGCCCGAATGCAGGTCAGGGATGCCCGTTTCATCATAAGAAGCCCAAAGTTGCCGCGCCGGCCCAGCCGGCTGCGGGGGCCAAGTCAAATGCTGCTCCGGCTCAGAACAAGAAGCCCAGAGGGAGATCTGAGAAACCCGACGGCCGAGGCCGAAAGGGGCAGGGCCGATCGCAGACTCCGACGGGCGGCCGTGGAAAAGGAGCGCAACAACGGAACAGGAGTCAATCCAACCGTTCGCGCGGAAAAGAGAGCACGCTGCCATGTTATGCGTATTCGCGGATCCCCAAGAATTGCCGTGGACCTTTAGACGGTTGCAACAGGCAACACAGAGGCTTGACCGACGCAGAGAAGCTCAAGCGCGATAAGTATGAACAAGCGAAACTTGACGCGGGACAGTCTCTGGGATATGAGCGAACAGTTAAACGAGCCAATGCCGCGGCTGCCAGCGTCTCCTCAACTGCGGGCGATGGCGGCTCTAGGGCCTCCAGTAACAGTTCAGAGAAACGCAGGAAAGACGGAGACAGGAATAAGGGCAGAGGCAGAGGCAAAGAGATGATCTGTCGCTCTTTCAAAGCAAATGTGCGCGTGGTAAAGATTGTTGGTTTGCCAAGACCACGACTGGCCACCCGTGACATTGGCTCCGCACTGGCGGCCCAGCCGCCAGTGCTGGATTTGCATAATCTTGTTAAGGCTACTTATTCTTACCTTCCTCGCTCGACGGATGCGGCGAAGCCCGCGTCGGTCAAACCGAAAGCGGGGGGGGGGCTGGCGGTGTCCGCTGACCAAGTCAGCTTGGGTGCCACTGCGTGCCCCGCCCCGTTAGTTAGGGGCCTTCCTGGGCAGAAGCAGGCCGGCCTTCAATTTTTAAAGGCTCTATGCATTCTAGCAGGGGAGTTGACAGGAATCCCTCCAGTGGAGAGTTTCACCACGAATGCAGGGAGCAAGTTGAGAATCTTGTAACTGTCCTAGCAGATTTCCTGCATCCTCTTTCTCGGGGCGCTATCAAGATGTACTGGAGCGGCCCTCCTAGTAAGAGTTGCATTCGATCTCAGATGAAGGGTCGTTGCACATTCCGCGTCCGATTCCACCCCTCGACTGCGGGGCCCGCCATCACTTGCAGGAAGGCGCGTCGCCGCGACCTGAAAGAGTTGCCCTCAAGTGGCAAATGTAGGTGGAAGTTCCCAGGAGAAATACGTCGACATATGTCTACTCAGTCGAGAGCGTATGCTGCGGAGGCCCTGATCAGGGAGTCAGACCTCCAAGATGACGTCTGGCACCTTTGGTTGAGGGCTGAGGAGGGGGAAGAGGGCCCACACGGCACAGCCGCTGCGGGATGCACAGACAAGGATGCTGCGTTTCTTGCAGCGCTGAGCTTTATTATTGATACAGGGTGTGGGTATATCCTCATAGCGGAAAAGTATATTAAAAGCGCAGGCACAATGTGATTGATTCGAAAGCTTCCGCAACCGATCACTCTGAATACTGCCGGTTCAGTTCGCATCGCATGCCCTAAATTTAAGGGTGGTAGTTTTAACGTTTTGGCCATGCCGGAGACCCCGTGCGTGATCTCGGTAGGAGAGCGGTGCATGGATCACGGCTTTAGTTTCTTCTGGCCAGCAGGCCAAAGGCCTTACCTATTGTTGCCCAACGGTCAAAGAGTGGACCTGATCGTTGAGGGCAAGATTCCACACTTGACCCTATCAGGCAAAGAGGCGCCGGGTCAGTGGATGTGCGCGGTTGCCGCTGGGGAGGGCGAACCTCCCGAGCGGTGGTGTTGCGCGACGCCAGGCGCCGAGGCATTTCTGGACAATGTGGAATCAGCGGGAGGCCCTCCGCCCCATGCTGTTCAGACTCGCGTGACCATAGACCTGCATACACATGAGTTGATTGGCAACCACAGCTACGTTGACGGACGGCCGACTGAGCTCGCGCCCGTTTTTCCGTCTTCATTAGACTCTGCGGATACCGCCATTTATTTCTACTATTCGCATCGCAAGGCTAGCGAAAGCGGTTGGAATCGGACACCGACCGGCATTGCCGCCTCCAAATGTCCGTCGACTTTGCCCCGCCACGGCCAAGCCGTTGGTCAGACCAACGAGCAGCCCGGCAAAGCCGTGGCCTGCGCAGCCGCATATAAGAGCCCCTGCTGGCACGGGGTCTCAGGATACCTACCCTATGACATGGATCGAGGGTTGGATTCCAATGCGTGCGACGCGGCCCCCGGGCCCGAGGAGGGTGAAGTTGGAGACGCTGACGGCGTCGTCCTAGTCGACGTCGACGCACCGCCAGAATTAGACCCAGATGATGCAGAGGTTGAGGTGTCGGGTCCCCTTGCCGAGCGGCTTAAAAAGGCCGCAGCCTCCCTGCCGCATCTTCTAACTCATACTCCCAAGAACCCATATTGTTCAGTATGCAATTGGGCCATAGCTATCAGAAGACAGCAGCGCAAAGCGCGTAACCAAGGGCTGAAGGTTCACCCGACCATGCGCTAACCTCACTTCGTTTGGACACCTGCTGACGATGGACCATTGGTTTGCGATGGATGAACTATCGCGGGGGCTCCACGATGAGACCGCGTGCGTGACTTTTCGCGACCGAGCAGCGGATTTCCTTGCCGCTCAGGGTGTGCACGACAAGTCTGCGGTTCATGTTCGTAACTTTTTAGTAAACCTCAAGGCCCCGGGAGAGAAGTTCTACTATTGTTATACAGATGGTGCGCGTGAGTTTGCAAGGGCATGTTACGAGCTCAAGATTGCCCATGGCCCTACCATCCCAGGAAATAAGAAACAAACTTATGTTGCCGAGCGTGCGAACGGCGTGGTACAGATGGGGGCCCGAGCGCTGCTCATGCAGGCTGGCCTCCCACCTCCCTATTGAACGTATGCTGTCCGATACTTTTGTCTTTGCAACAGTGCCAGGACCCCTTGAGGAGGGGAAGTCTAGTTGGGAACTCGCTTTGGACACATGTTTGAGGCGCCCCTTCTTCCCTTCGGGTCTCTCGCGCGCCATGTGCCCCTGCCAGAGTCGAGATTCCGGACAGCCAAGACTGGCGGAACAATGATCCCCGGGATATACTTGGGGTATGTGCACAAAGCTGGGGGCATGGTTGGCCCAGGCAGTTACGTTGTGCCGCTCAGAGAACTGGATGGACTTAACGTGGAATCAGGGCGCACGCCCGAGGGCAAGCGACCCATCATAGAAAAGTCCGATCAAATTTACAGCAACATATTGGACGGCACTGCGGAATATCAATCTCCTCAGTTTTTTTGAGGAAGGCGTGCGAGCAGGCAATGACTGAGGTGCGTTCCGTTGCGATCCCTCCCGCAGGAGAGGCCGCGGCCGTCCCAGACGGTCCGCGGCAGAGGACAGGAGTACGATCGGACAATCTGTTTGGTGCAGATGATCCCGCCATAATTATGCCACCGCCTCCTCAGGGAGGCGAGGGCGCCCCGCCGCGAGACTCCGAGCGACGGTCCGGGGGGCCCGTGTGTGGATGACGAGCTTGCGGCGATTGACGGCCGGGGCCCACGGCGAGACTCTCGCCCAGACGAAGATCAAGATCAAAAGTTAGGTATCGCACATATTGAGTATCGTTTGCGTCGACAATCGAGCTTCTCAGCGGCCAAGCCGCGCGAGAAGGTTCCAGGGAAAGGGCAGCTCCTTGTTCGCACGACCCAGAACCTTGATGCGATGGAATACTTTGAGGGCAGGCGTATCGTCGTTGGTCTGGCGAAAGAGGAGTTGACGCAAAAGCTCCCGTTAACAGGCCGTCGCAAGACGTGCAGCATGCGGATTGTACTTTATCATGGCCCCCGCTATGTTTCCATGGCCCGTGTGTGGGTCACCGATCCAGATCCTAAATGCGGTGCCGAGTGGCTAAGACATTGCCTGAATCCACAAACCCTGGAATTCATCCTGGGCGCTGGTTCAACATGAATCAAGCCCAGCGCCGGCAGGCCGTCGAGCAATGCAAGGCCGAAAAGAGAGGATTCTTCGGTATAGACGATCCTGGTCCTTGTCTTGGCCTCCAGCGTGATATAGGCTTGGGCGCGGGTGATCCGCCGACTCCGCCCGAGCCCGCAGTGGCCAAGCCACTTGCGGTTCGCCCAATCTCTGAGGAAACCGCTGCCTACCTTACGAAACATCCTAAGGCAAGAAGAGCCGCACCGCGGGTTGCCGAGCGGTTTCGTCGTCTGGCGGCACGGGGCGGCCAAGCCGCAGCTGTAGCTACCGAGTCTTTTGAGGAGGATGATTCCGACGACTATTTTTCGGATGATGAGGATGTTTGGTGAAAGCAAACATGGCACGGTGGCGCCGCAGCACGCGACGGAGTTCCCTCCGGCCCAGCCGGCAGGGGCCGTTGTCTGATGTGGATTCTGAGGTGTCCCAAGCGGCAAGCCTGACCTTGAGTCCGGCGGCCGCCGCGTCGCGGCGAAGCGCGCCTCGAACGCCGCTGCAACACTGCTCGGCCCCAATGCCTAGTCACCGTGAGAAGGGGAGATTTGATTTGGATTACTTATACAACCCTTCTACCGATCTCATCTCAGTTGTCGACGAGCCCTTCCAACTTCCCAGCGGTTGGCAGCATGCTAAGATTGATGCCGCTGTAGCTCGCTCTGTTTCCAAAGATGAGGCCAAGGCTAATCAAGATGCCCAGGCCGCTCTTGGAAAGGAATGGACCAGATTGCGAGACATAGGCGCATGGAACGAGAAAGAGGTGAGGGAATCTTCCGATGTTGTACTCAATGGACAGACCGCACACTTTGGTCGTCTGTTCGCAATCCTTGTCGAGAAAAACTCAGAGTTGCCACTCGGACACACAGATCGGGAATACAGAGGTCGGGTAGTTTTCGATGGTTCGAGCGTGAGAGATCAGAGTAAGGACGTTGCTTTATTTCCTGAACTTTCCAGCAGTCCTGCTGCCATGCAGGCAAGCAAAGCAGCTGATATTTCGGGCCTTTCGAAGGCCATAGTATTGAACAAGCCGATGCTCGTCAGGCTTACACTCAGTCAACATTGGGTGGCACTCCAACGTGGATATTCTTACCCCGTGATGAGTGGCCCAAAGAGTGGTCGCATATGCGCGATCCCGTATGCCCGGTGATTTTGTCTCTATACGGACACCCTGATTCAGGAGGGCATTGGGGGCAACACTGCGAAGGGCATGGCACGGCTAAAGGATGTGTGAAATGTAGCCCTTGGCGCAGCTGCTATTTTCATAAAGAGCTGAAGCTGTTTTTGATAATTTACTTTCTCGATTTTAAGTGGTCTGGCCCTGCAGACAAGCTAGCTGAAGGTTGGAGGTTGTTACAAACCTCATCTGACAATTGCCCGGAAGGCATAGCAATAGACCCTCCGACCGCTGTCGGACGATATTTGGGTTGCGAACATAGACTGTCTACACAGTTTGTTGGGTGGCAGGGTGAGTTGCCCACGGTTTTGGACCCACCGCCTCTTAAAGTCAAAACGAACGCCTCCGTCCCAGACGAGAGTAGCGAGGAGGAAACGGGGGGTGATTCGGCGGCCCAGCCGTCCGAGCCATACCAATCGAGAGAACCCAAACAGGCCAGAGTCATATAATACGACATGACTGAATTCTTCGAGTCCTGTGTCACCTTATATGCACAACTCACAGATACTGACCCAGCTACTGATCCCGCTGTGGGTACCCCGTTTGGACCCGAATTTGTCGATCTCGAAGACGGCCAAGGCGGCCCTAGAGGTGAAATTTGCTCTCCTGCAGAAGCAATCGCCTCCGCGTTACACATCAAAGCTGAAGTTGGGCCCCAAGATCAAGATTTTTTTGTTCACGGCCTTGATGCCGCAGCGGCCAGCCCCAATGACCCGGGGCCACCGACCCAGTCGGGAGTGCTCCAGCCCATCGCGGCGAAAGTATTGATGAAGATCGTTTACGGTGCGAGAATGGCTCGATACGACTTGCTCCGCGCCGTGTGTCACACGGCCAGTTGCATTACCAAATGGACAGAGCAACAAGACATGGATCTTTTCCGCTTCATTTGTTACATCAAGTGGCCTCTCACTACCGTATGTCTTCTTGGGTAGGTGACAGAATGGAGGATGTCTTGTTGAAGCAATACTCTGGCGCGGACCTGGCCAGTGACATCCGAACACATAGAAGCACGAGTGCCAGTTATCAAGCCACTTGGGGCTCATATACTCGAGCTGGGCAGTCTATGGGATCTCAGCGACAGAAGTGCGTTCCCCATGGTACTCTTGAGGCAGAGACTGTGGCTGCTGACCTTGCCCTGCGAAAAGAACTGCTTGCAGTCCTTCCGCTTTGGGAAATATTGCTTGGAAGAGAGATGCGTTGTTTATTTTTAGAGGACAACCAGGCGGCATGCATGGTCATTAAAGCTGGAGGGTCCATGAAGCTTATGCACCTACCGCGAACTCATCGCATTGATGTTGCAGCCGTGTCTGAACAGTTTTCTCGAGGCATCGTTGAGCTTCAGTACGAGCGGGCTCAAAACGAAGCTGCCGTCATTGGAACGAAGAGGTTCACAGACCCTTTGGCCTGGGTTCAGGTATTATATCTCGTCAACGTTGTGACTCCCAAATGTTGGACCGCCAGGCGGTGCCGAGACTATTTAGATTCGACGTTTTCAGACGGCCTTCCCCTGAAACCCGGGGGGATTGTGAAGGAGCTGTTGCACTTAGCAAAAAGGTGAACAAGAAAAAGAAGCGTCCCAACATGGGCAAGCCCGTTGTGCATTCTTCAAAACCAATAAATACCCCAGCGGCACCTGGCGGCGCCCAGTGCCCGGCTGCTACCGAGGCTGCCCTCGGGCAAGCCGTGGTGGCGAACGCCCCCAGCCAAGCTGTGGAGGCGAATGCGCCCAGCCAAGCCGTGAAAGCATGTGCAACTACTCCTATTACGACCGAAGAAGGTTCCAGGAAAAGCTCCGAGAAGTCCAGAACGATGGAGGAGGTTTACTGAGAAAAGCTCCGAGATTGAGATGAGAGCGATGTTCGAAATAACCGACAGTGGAACCGACTCTGATACATCGAATTTGCTAAAAGAGATGTGTGAAGAACGATCGAGCGTTGAGCCAGTTAACATCGAGCAAGAAAAAGACACGCTCGGTTACAACCTTATCTTTCCTCACCTTCCGCCTGCTGATGTTGCTCATTTCCAGGATAGGAGGGATCAATGGACACAACATGGACAGAGTCTTGAACGAAGGCACCTCGTTCCAAGACTTGTCACGTTTACACCAGCAAATGCCGATTGCCCGGTTGACCCGGATAGATTAGATGATAGGCGCCGTACTTATGCCATCAATACCCAACATGGTTTGACTGTAGACCGCACGGATAGTAGGCGCGACGAAGATAACAAATACCATCACCCTTTTGAGCATAATTCGAATGGCGATTCCAGCGATGGCGACTATCACCCAAGTAGATGGACCGGCTGGGCGGAATTCTGCATCTGGGAAGATTGTGCTCCGGCCACCCATTGGACCGGGGACCGACTCTTGTTAGGATATTGTTGTGGCCCTCAGAGCAGGATCAGAAACCCCAAGAATTTGGTCGACGATTCGCGCAGGGTATTTCGGCACACGGAGAAGGAAGATATGAGGACCGACGAGGGACGAAGGTTGGTTCTGAATGACATAAAGACGTCCCAAGGAAAACAAATCACGTTATGGGGCTCGATGCCCTGTACAGGAGGTTCCCCTTGGCAATACGCGAACGAAGCCCATTATTTTCGTACTGGAAACCATAGAGCGATGCGTAGGCTTCGAGGCATTAGGACAGACTTTAGATATCTGTTTTGGAATTTCCGCGAGATTGCCCGTGCTGCGCACAAAGCGGGGGGTACTGTTTGCCATGAGTGGCCAATTCAGTGTAATTATTGGAGGGGCCCCCAGGTGAAAGAGTTCATGGGGGAGTTGGAGTTTGTCAAAACGGCTTTGCATGGATGTGCGCACGGATTGAGGGACAGCAAGGGTAATTTCATAAGATAGCCCTGACGATTGCATCCACGTCTCCCGACGCGACGGAGGGACTTGAGCGCAGGTGCGATGGCACGCGCGAGCATGTTGAGGCCAGAGGACCGGAGTGTAAGTCAGCAGAAGATTACACGGACGCCTTTGCCAAACAGGTTCACATTGTTGTTGCTCGTGCCGCGGAGCGCGTGTTGTCGTCTTGTCGTCGTTCCGTCCCATCCTCTGATTTCGTGTGTGCCGCTGCCGCTTTGTCTCCAGAGCCTGCGCGGGCTGCCCAGCGGCCGGCCCCCCCTCGGACCGCGCGGCCGCCTTGTTGCGGCTGCGCGGGCCTTGCCTGCCGCGGCCCCCGCGCGCCCGAGAGGTCATCGACCAAACCCATGTGCCAACCGCTGGGAACCCCAGCCGCAAAGCCGTCGGGGGAGGATATGACTTCGGTTTGCTCGGATGATATCATATACGAACTCGTTCTTGAGTCACCTGAGGAGGGAGAACCCCAGATCGAGCCCAAAGGAAAGGCTCCTTCCAATCCAATTCGAAAGGCTACCCCACCGGCCCAGCCGAGTGGGGATGTCGCCCCGCCGGCCAAGCCGGCTGGGAAAGCAGCTGATCCTTTTAGTCCGAGCGATGTCGTGATGAATGTTGGCATCGAAATGGAGGTTGGCGTAGAGATTCACGCAGAAGAGATCGCAATTCGCAAGAGAGCTGCCGACGCTACCATCAATGACAACAAACCTGCCAAGAGGACAGCTATCTCTTCGCAGGGGAAATACAATTCCCGCGAGGAGAAATCCATCTTCCGTTGCTTTCATGACAAGAGAGACTGGTCCAGGCCTAATTATGCCGGGGCCATTAAGTTCGTGCGCAAACCGGGATGGAGTCGGCGCTTCACGATGTGGAGACACAACATATTATTCATACGAGACGACCAGGTCGTTACCGCACTGAAGGCAGATTTAGCCGACACTTCCCAGACGATATTCGAGCGTCTGTTTTCCCAAGTCTCGCAAGACCCGTGGATCATCCGTGGATCGCCCATTGGATTACATTCGACAGAATGGCAACGTGCCGTTTTTATTGTGACCCCCCAAAACTTGACCAGATCCCAGTGGGTACTTTCTTTCAGTCGTACCCTGGCGAAATGACGAAGCTGGTCTGCAGGGTGCGCACAAACGCACCGGGGGGGACTCGACGTCCCGCACGAACCCTTGAAAAGGGAGAGGTCGTGGGCCCCACTGTTGGCCCAGCCATTCGGCGGAAGACGATCTACGGAGACTTTGTGAGCGTCCCAGTAAGGGACAGCAAGACAGAAGGTGCTCCCGTTTTGTGGATGAGCATCTGGGGCCCTTCGCCACGCACACCTCCCCGTGGCAAAGCCACTGGGGATGGTTGGGGCACGATGTATGCCCTGCCTGTTGTCAAAGGCCTGTCCTACACGCCAGTGCGTGTTGTTGAGGACGTCCTCGCCGAATCAGCCAGAGCAAATTATTGTGAGTCTTCCCCTCAGCAGGCCGCGGCCTGGCGGAAGGCTGCACCTTCGTGGGCGCGCCCATAAAACTTCGATGCATGGCTCGCGAAGGATGGCCTTGATGGCGGTGCTGACTTGACTGAAAAGCAGCCCCTTCAGCCGGACGCAGAGACTGAGGCCAACCAGCACGACCCAGTCGTCGCTTGAGAGAGGCCAAATCTGCCTGGAGATCCCGAACAGGGACGCCCTAAGGCGCCCTCGGAGGGCCCTCCCGACTACAGAGAGGAGGGCCCCGACCGGGCGCCGAAAAGGCCACGCTTGGGCGTAGAGATGTCGACCGACCCACCGCGCGAACGCTGCCATCGCGCAGCCTTCGGCCGGATCTGGCCCACAAAAAGTCACTGGGCAATCCTGGAGCTGGTCGGCAGGCGGCCGGCTGATCATCCGCTGGGTCAGCCTCGAATCCCACTGCCCCGCCCGGCCAAGCCGGCCTTGGGGCGGGCGGAGGCTCTCTTCCCGGCCCAGCCGGTGGTGGAGGTGCTCCGTCTGGCCCAGGTGGCTCTCCCACGGGAAACGCCCCGCCTTCAGGCAACCCTTCTGGGGGCGGCGGTGGAGGTGGACCCCCAGATGCGGGGTCGACGGTGGCGAGCGACGAAGGGGGTGACCCGCTTTATTTTGGGCGGGGCCCCTGGAACGTCCTCGACTATTATTGGGCGCAGGGAGAGTATGCTCCGAACCCCAAGCCACCGTCGCAAGACTGGGAATCTAAAGCAAACGAGACTCTCCAGCTTTATGTTGATATTACAGATCCCCAGTTGAAAGCCTGGGCACTAAAGTTGTCGTTCCTTCAGAAGTTCCAGGCCATAACTGAGATTGCCCGCCAGAATGGACATTCATGGATTCCATTTGTTGGCGAGGACGTTGCGGCCATGATGGCCGCAGGCAAGTCTGTCAAGAACTTGTTCCACCCTTTGTGCTTGATGGATCATGGGCAATGCAAGTTTTGGTCTTGTTCCGTCGACAGTGTCTCTTTTTTACGATCTCGTTTCGGAGTGCTTCCAAGAAAGTCACGAGCAGCCTTCTCCTTCAGTTCTACGTGCAGGATCACGCACACGGCATTTCACATAATATCATGAGTGGATGCATGGCCCCCGACTTTCATGAAGTGGCCAAGAACCAAAAGTTTGATGAGCATAAGTACTACCAGAGAGGGATTCATACGCCGATGCGTTTCATCTTCTGGAGCTTCAATGATATCGTTGATGGAACCGGCGAATTGAACGGAGTTGGCTCAGGGGGGGAGCGACAAGAAAATCCAACACTATTCGCTGGAACGCCCCCCGAATACTGGTAGAGGCGGCGGAGCGTCTGGCGGGCGAAGCGATCACTCGCGCAAAGGATGGAGCGATAGAGATCATGCACGTTGGCGGGGACCACATGCTGGAGGTCGGCTGGGGCCGGCGTAAGCCAGATGTGGGATGACGTTGCCACCCTCGTCCGGGCTCGAATGAACTGTCGGATTTGAAAGCTACAGAACTGTGGGGATTCCTCCGCGCATCATGATTCTTGACCGGGCGAGCCTTTATCGCAAACTGCAGCACCCCCCAGGGGATTTCTACCACTTTTGGTCTGACCATAGTGACTATAATATGGATGGGGACGGTCAAATGGTGAGTGCAAAAGCGGCCGAGTTGTGCGCTGAGCACATGTTTAAGGCCGCTAAGCTCGCCGCATTGTTCTTTTGCCAACCCTCCGGCGGCCCAGCCGTTCAGGGGGGTGGCACATCAAAGAAGACAAGAGCGGACGGGTATACATTGGAAGAGGCTACCATTGATGAGCTAGTCATGCACTGGCAAGATTGGAGCCCGACAGAGAACAATGTGCCCAAGTCTGTGCTCAATACTCGCCCGTTCAAACTAGCCTTGAACCTCGTTGAGTTCCCAGCTGTCCAAGACGGATCTGGGGGCGGGGCGATCCATTCGAATTATTCTGATGCATTCATTGACTTTCTGATGCGAGGGAATGCATATAAAGATTTCTTCCCGTGGCAAGATGATCATCACTTCTTGCCGCGTGGTCGACCCTTGTGTCTGGGAATGCCCCCAAGGGGGAAACGCCTTCGATTGTCAACCGAAGGAGTGCAAAATGATGAACACATGCGCCCGGCAGTGGATGAGTTGAAGAAGGGGGCACCTGTTACTGCACCGAGCGGCCCAGCCGCCTCGGGTGACGTTACTGCAACGCGGGCGGCCCAGCCGCCCCGCGGACCCGTTCTGGCCCCTGGAAAGGGCGCACAGGATGTTAAGACACTTGGTGAAGCAGCGGAGGAAGCTCTCCGCATTAAATGCCCTGTCGGCCATGGAACCAAGCTCAGCCAGCAGTAAAGTTCCCACGGCGTCTGAGGTTAGGCGGCGATCCTAATCGCCCTGAAGACTGGGAGCAATATTGGCCTGTGTATCTGACAGACCAGAAAGTTTCAGAAGTTGCCCTACAAAAGCGCGTCCGACAAGGGGCCAGTTGGTTGGGTTTTTCAGATGCTGCAGAAGTCCACGAAGACCCCAGTCTCGGAACCTAGTTATTTGGTTCCCAATTGGGCACGTTTCTTTGTGATTAAGGCCGATCGATCGTGTGCGGACCCAAAGGCTACTGTTGCTGATCGCTTGAATTGGGCGAAATTGTCAACGAAGACCCACACGGCGGGTATCAATCACTGCGTTCAGCTTACTTTGCCCTTTTACGTAACGGACGAAAAGCTTCGGGAGGTCCAAGACCCATCCTCAGGCTGGACCAGACAGTCTCATGGTACGTCTGTGACCGCCCTCCATTCGATTTTGGAGGGCCATCAGTTGCTCACATCCAATCCCCAATACGGAGGGAGTATCAAGCAGTGCAAGGTTGGTGCGTACTCTTTCCCATGCACCAACAATCCCGCCACTCATGCAATCTATTCTGTTGCAGAGGAGACCTTTGGAGACGGCATCTGGGCAACTGCGGATATCGTTTTCTATTCAAAGCCTACAATCATCAGGGGGGCCCAGATCAGTTCGTCAGCGAACCATCGGAGATGGTGCTGTACGAGCTTCGCCTCTACCATTGGACTCCTGTGGCGCTTCATGCCGCGCCGGCTTATGCCTTCTTGCAACATGTCGCCAGACAAAATGATTGGCCCTTGGAGCAAGACTTCGGGGTCGAACGGCATCGCGACAAAGCGAGGGAGGACGCCGCGGACCAAGTCCGGGAGGCACAGAGCCAGTGGGTCCCAAACTCGGGGCCCTTTGTTTGGCAGGAGGATCGAAGCCCTTATTTTGAGAATAATTGTAACTTCGACGATATTTGGCCACGGCTCCAGAAGAAAGGAGTCAGGCTCACTAAGACCAATCCGTTGCACAAAGACGAGGCATCGGAGGAATCCAAGGTGCTCGTCCAGGCTAACAAGGACAGAGACGAGGAGACCAAAGCCAAGTCGTCGACGGGTGCTCAGCAGTAGGCGCCGACGGCCAAGCCGTCCGGCGCATCTTTTTCGCTTGATACCGTGGACTTCCCACCGTTGGGACAGCCCGCATTGCATGTTGGGAGAGCGCCCAAGTCTCCGCCCGGCAAGGCCGTGGCGGAGGCGCGGCCCCCACCTCCCAAAGCTGATGCACTTGCGAAAATGCTTATGCCTCCTCCCCCGAGGGAAGGGCCGCCACCAGTTGGATCAGCCAGCGAGGTGCCGAATAAACTTCCGCCACCCAATGCGATGGCGCCGCCGCCGGTCACGAAGCCGAACGTCGCGCCGATGGAGGACTCGCCCTCACCAAAGCAGGGGGAAGTTGTGCCGAAGAAGCCTCCGCCTCCACCTCATCCGAGTTCAGGGGCGCGTGCGCCGAAGCTCCCGCCAGCTAAGATGGCTCGCCTCGACGCTGGAGCTGACGATCCTTCTGCATTCAAAGTTGCGCAGCCACCGGCCGAGTCGGAGGGCTCAGAGACAGCGAAAGGCCCGCCTAAGCCTTGGGCACCGAGTCTTCGCGATCCTGAGCTTCCTCTCCGGGCCGACAAGTGGGCTTTTGATCGTTCGTCGCGCGCTGACCGAAGTCTCCAGAAAGCTGAGGCCACGCCCAAGGCAGCGCCTCAGTGGTGCCGAGATCTGGGGCCCTCCCAGCGCGCCCAAGGCGGCGCTGGGATGGGCCAGACTGCGCAGGCGGAAAGCTCCGTCGCAAAGGCAGCAGCAGTTGAGACAGAAGCCAAGACTGCCGAGGATATAAGCTCTGATCGTCACGGAGGCAGTGAGAGGCCGGAGATCCCTGCGGCATCTATTCCGAAGCAGACGGATGGAGATGCCTCGTCACAGGAGTCACCGCAACCATGGGGGACCGACGCTGCATCCGTCATTCTCCGATCTCTCAAAGAAATCTCCAAACGACACTTCAAAGACAGGCAATCACGTAAAGCACTGAGGAATGAGAAAGATTTCTTTCACCAGCGGCGCCGTGCTGTTGCTGACCGGCCGCCAGGGGCCGAATATCTTGAGGATTTGTTGGAGATTGACGAGTATGTTGACACAGCAAAGAGGATCTACGAGAAGGCTGAGAGAAAGGGGAAACGCGAGCCGGGAACATACTCGGATCAATGGAAGAAGTTTGCAACCGTTGTTGTCGAGCAGATCCGCAAGGTGGCGCCAGATTTTGTTCCTACTCCTGTGGTCGCCGACAAGAGCAAACGTTCACAGCCTCACACTGAAGGCGAATCTGTTGCGAGTGAAAGCAAACTTCCCCCTCCCCTAGCGCCGCCGCCCGGCCCAGCCGCGACGGCGAGCTTACCTGCGCCTCCGCCTGGCCCAGCCAGAGCGGAAGCCAAGCAGGCGCAGGAAGACAAGATGGTGTTTGACTCGGGCGCTGCTGCTGCATCACGCGCTGCGCCCCAAGAGGTCGCCGAGTCTCCCCCTACCAAGCCATGCGCTTCTGATGGAGAGGATGCGCCCGCTGCTGAGGCGCCGCCGCCAGCCGCCGCTTCAAGTGGACATAATGCGGCGGGGCCTCCCTCTGCGGATCGAACCCCGGGTGTCCCAGACACACCGGGGCCGCTTGAGGCCAGTCCAGATCTTAATTACCAAACTCAATGACTTTCCGTATCAAGCGGATCCTGAGCTCATTCCCACTGAGGAAGAGCATTGCCGATCTGGCCCAGCCTCTGCCAACTTCTACTGCAGAGAAAGGTTGCCACCAGCCCCCGATAAGCGGCAGCGTAAATCGACGGATGCTCCGCCCCAAGAGGACGAACAGGAGATTGATGTCGGGCACGCTGACCGCTTTAGGGGCAAAGAGCTTTATAGTTCGCCGGACGAACGCACTCGAGTTCTTCAGCGCACGCCCCCCGATTTCAGGCGGAGGGTTCGAGAGGCCCACATTCTTGGTCCAGTACCCCCGCGGGTCGAGGCCATTCGCAATAAGTCGATTAGTACGCTCAAATACGTTGCAGAATTCGTTGAAGATCCCATATTTGCACTATTGAGCGAACTTTCCATAGACGAGGGCACTTTCGATCTGGCGCGAGAATTTCTCCGTGCTGAGTTTGACTCTGGTGATATCCCCGGCGGCTTTGATCCTCAGTCTCCTAAGTTTTGACCCCATTGGTCGTTGGGGTCACTGATCGCGAGAATCCGGTCTCCCTAGGCAATGCGGATTTTGGCGACCCCAAAGTTGCCGAGTAGACGAGTTCGCTCAGCGCGTTGGTGATTGCGCAACGTATCTCGCGAGGCATTGTTCTGATTACGCGAGGTCCTCGGGAGGCTGGGTCTACTTTGGAGACCTGGTTGAGAGGATGACCGAGGATGGATCTTGATATCAGGCATATGCACTTGCTGCACACGGCCTAGCCGCGTCGCAGCCGGGAGATGTGGAGGTCTTTGGTGTGCTTCCTGACGACAGTACCAGCATCAAGGGGGCGACCGTTTACGACATGTGGCGTGTCTACTAGCCATGGCCTCTCAATGGGGCCGAGAGGACTACCTCTCCCATTCCTGTTTTCTATCGAGCACGCCAGGGACATTCCACTTTTGTTGCTTCAATTGAGAGACTGAGCGTGCCTTATGACCCTGGCCTAGCCAGGTGTCATGGGCCGCTCCTCCACATCACCGATGTGGAGACACAGGTGGAGTCCATGGTCGGAGAAGTGAAGTTTCCAAAAAGAGACTCGGGGCTTTGCCTCGAGGCGGACTGCGACTTGCTGCGGCTTCTCCCGGCCAAGAAGGATCCAAGCATGCAAGGCCAACATCATCTTCCGTCGTGGCTCAGCCAGCGGAGGCATGGCGAGCCTGCTCTTGTGAGGAGGCACGAGGCCATGGGCAGTGGCCCGCAGCCAGAAAAAAAACACCATCAATCGGAGCATGGCCCGCAGTGGACACAGTCCTTCTGTGGGACCAGCTTCCGACTCACAGAGAGTCCTGGCCGTTAATTCTGGTTTTCAATGGCCGGGTGGTCACCCGTTTTTCGTGCCGGATTTGCCAGGGCGGGACTCTTGTGTCCCGCGAGGTGCCGAGGTTCACTGGTGTCGACAAAGCCGTCGCCCTCGTCAAAGTCAGCGACTGGTGGGATCGCAGAGAAAAGCGAATGTCTTGGTCAATTGCCTCCAATCAAGAGTGGACATCGTACGAGGTAAGTGTTGACAACGCCTCGATGCTCGGTTGGATTCATACTGACGAGACTTTGTCTTTGGTCCCAGATCATAGGCCTCCGTTGCCTCCAGGGGCAGAAGCATTTGTTCAGTCTGTCCCCTGGGAGGACGATGGTCGGTTCCTTTGCGCTAACTTGCACTGTGTGCGAACTGGCTTTGGCCATTGCCCCTCCTGCAACAATCCGATCAAGTATAAGTACAAGGTTGCCCATGACTATTTGCTTCAGTCGTGCCGACACAAGATAATTTCAACCTCGCTTTGGAACAGTGGTATTTTGTTGCATGTTGTCGACCTTGATAAGCCCCCTTACGAGCGTGATCGTTATGTCGGCGTGCGAGCCCGCAGACAACGGATAGCTTCGGAAGACGTAATATACAACATCAACAGCAATCTGAAGCTGGAACGCAAGTGGGCAACACATCGTCAGTATATTAGCGTGGCTGCTTCGGGTCAAACCTTTGGAAACAGCCGCCCGGGTAGTGTTCCTGCCTGGATTCCTGAGCACGCCGCGGCCCAGCAGCCGACGCGCCGCGGTCCTTTCTTTCAGTACTTTGAACCTCTGAAGAGGCGATTCTTACAATGGCTTGCACATTTGGCTGGGAGAGAAGGGGTACAAGCTCCGACGATCGCAGAGTGGTGGTCCTTTCTTTGGGCAACAGACATTGACCAGCATGCGCGTCCCATGTCTTGTCTCGCTCTGGCTGCCTTTGAGTGGCCAGAGGCACTCGACACACGCTTTGAACCCATTGAAGGATGGATTGCATGGGAACACAGCATGAGTAGAGCGAACATTTTCGTGCCAACTCTTCGGACATTGCGCGAAGTAAGAGAGGGGGCAGCACCCTGGCTGCCCGTTGCCCAGGGCAACGCTATGGACGTCACAGGGCCCAGCCTGCGTGGACGTCCACCGGTTGCTCGGGCAAATAATTGTGTGACGCGTCCTCGTCGCGCCTCCCAGTCCGCCAGCAGGCGCAACAACATGTGTTCCGAACGCCCTCTCATTGTAGTATGCACGCGTGCCAAACCTGCCGCCGGTCCAACCGTGACGGCAGGTGAGGAGAACGTAGACATGACCCTTGATTTCACCGCAGTCTGCGGGTCCCAGACCGAGCAGATAATTGACGCGAGGATCAATCTTGATCAGCCCAATGGGCACGTGCATTCTCATCGCGACGACAAGTCGTTGAACATCACATTGACCGGGGATGGAGCCAAAGATGTGGCCGCTCAATATGTCATGGAGTACATCAGCTATTGCCCGGACACGAACGAACCTGAATGGTTACGATTGTAGGGTGAAGTAACGCGCGAAGTCCCAGAAGATGTGCGAAGCACCATTGGATGGAACTGGAAGATTCCTGTTCCAGAACTGGAGTTGGGTCTTCGCATCATTCGTGTGATTGTGATTGTCCGCGAGATCATTAGTTGCTTCATCGCCGAGGGACATTACATAGCGCACCCTGGGGTTAACTTTCTTGCCCGCGGCTCCGGCGCAGAGTATGATGATGAAAAGCGTCGAACGGATGCATGCGCTCTTGATTGCCGCATTCGTGCCGCGATTGAGACAGACGACCTCATTGAGGGATGGGCCCATGACTTTGGCAAACAGGTCCGTGCCGATATCCGTCGCCAGGGCGTGAAGTTGCAGGAAGCAATTTATTGGCTATATCCATTCGTGGAAGCCACTGAGCTTCAAGACAAAGCTGAAGGCCACTTTCGTGGTGCCTGCGGCAAGTTTGGTATGTTTGTTGCTACTGCCGCAAGGGATAGTATTTGACATGCTAGAAAGCAACGAGTGATGAGTGTTCGTGAGAGTGGAGGCGCCGATGGGCCCACCGACGGCCACGCCGATACGGGGGGGCCCGCCTTGGCGAAAGCGAGGCCCAGAACAGCTGGTCGCCCCGATCCGCCACCTCCTCCACGCAGATCCGACGTCCAAGACGATCGGGCCAACGATGACGTCACGGAATCCCCGTACTCTGCCGGCGGTCAAACCGCCGCGGCAGGAGATGAGCACTCATGGTATTCGTCTGACAGGGACACACGGGATTGGTCGAGGCCTACGCGCGCGCGGCGGAGCCATGGATGCCGGGCGCGGGGCTGCTGGCTACGACCTCTCGAGGCACTGGCCCGCGCTACACCGATGATGCACTGGATGGATACTGGGTTCACCCGGACGTGATATCCTGGATGAGTCCCAGGGAGAACCAGTCACGCGCGTGGCATGTCGCGTACCTGAATGACTACAACTACCGCTTTCCGAGAGAAGGAAAGGGTTCCAAGAGCAAGAACAAGGGCAAACACAACAGGTCAGCGCCCTACGCTGGCCGTGGCAAGGGATACAGATCACGTTCGCCCAAGTGGGCCGCGGATCAGACGGGAGGCTCGTCATCTTCGCATCCGAGACTTCCGACTCCGCCATCGGGGC
>CAUYUJ010005426.1:0-61493 GCA_963575745.1 Prorocentrum cordatum | reverse complement strand
GAAGGTTATTTTGGAAGGTGTCTTGGAAGGTGTTTTAGCAGGTTCTTGGAAGGTTGTTGGATGGTTTGTTGGAAGGTTTGTTGGAAGGTGTTCGGAAGGTGTTTTGGCATGTTTTTGTGATGTAGTGGGCAGTTTCGCTACATGCTGGCAGGCTTTAGAAAACGGTGTTGGAAGGCTTTGGGATGGTTCCTTTGGAAGGTTACTGGATGGCTTTTGGAAGGTTTTGTTGGAAGGTGTTTGGAAGGTTTTTTGGACGAACACAAACACCTTTCTAAAACCTTCCCACCACCTTCCTCAGGAAAGTTCCAGGATTCCTCGAACCTTCCAAACAACCTTTGTAAAACCTTCCTCAGGAAGGTTCCGGGATTCCTGGAACCTTCCAAAACAACCTTCCTAAAACCTTCCTCCGGAAGGTTCCAGGATTCCTGGAACCTTCCAGAAAAACCTTCCTGAAACCTTCCTCAGGAAGGTATATTGAAAGGATTGTGGGCCAACCGCTCCCGGAACCTTCCTATGGGAGGTTTTTGGAAGGTTTTCGGCCCAACCCCTACTGGAACGTAAGGTTGTTTGGAAGGTTCTTGTTGGTTTGAAGAGTTTTTAGTTTAAAACATGTTGTTGGCAGGTTTTTGGGAAGTTGTTTCTTGGAAGGTTGTTAGAAGGTTGATGAAGGTTGTTGGGTGGTTTCACTAAATGCTGGAAGGTTTTAGGAAGGTTTTAGGAAGGTGGTTTGGAAGGTTGTGGGGAAGTTATTTTTTGGGGGAAACGGCCTAAAACCTTCCTCAGGAAACCTTTCAAAAACCTCCCGAAAACCTCCTTTAGGAAGGTTCCAGGACTCCTGGAACCTTCCAACAAAATCTTCCAAAAACCTCCCTCAAGAAGCTGTTTGGGAAGTTTTTGGGGCAACCCCTCCTGGAACCTTCCTGAGGAAGGCTTTAGACATGTTTTCAGACGTTTGTTTTAAAAGTTGTGTTGGAGGTTTGTTGTTTGGAAGGTTTGCCTGGAGGTGTTCGCGAAGTTTGTTGAAGGTGTTTTCGAAAGTTTGTGGAAGGTTGTTGACGTGTATTCGACGGTTTCGCTGCATGCTGTAAGGTGTCCGGAAGGTTTTTGGAAGGTCTGTGGGAAGGCATTCGGAAGGTGCATGGAAGTTTTTTTTGTTTTGTTGTATGGTTGTTGGAAAATGTTTGGAAGCACCTTCCTGAAACCTGCCTAAAACCTTCCTCGGGAATGTTCCAGGATTCCCGGGCCCTTCCAAACAAAAACCTTCGTAAAACCCTCCCCAGGAGGTTCCAGGATTCCTGGAACCCTCCAAAAAACCTTCCTGCAACCTTCCTCAGGAATGTTTTTGGACAGATGTTGGGCCAACCCCTCCTGGAACCTTCCGGAGGAAGGCGTTAGGAAGGTTGTAGGAAGGTTTTCGGAAGGGTTTGTTGGAAGGTTTTTGGGCGGTTGTTCAGGAAGGTTTTCGGAAGGTCGTTGGAAGGTCGTTTGGAAGGTTTCTGGAAGGTTTTCGGTCGTTTTTTTTTCGGGGGGGGGGGGGGGTGGGGGGGGGGGTTTGGGCGGGTCTCGCAAAATGCTGGAAAGATCAGGACGTTCGGGGGTTGGCCATCAACACGGCTAGTTTGGGCTTTTTTGTTTGAACGGATGTTTTTTGGACGGTGTTTGGAAGATTTGCGTTGGAAGGTTTTTTGGGGGGGTGTTTGGAAGGTTTCTCCGAGGGTTGTTTTGAAAGTTTTTGGAAGGCGCTTTGGAATTGGAAGGTTTCTTGGGGGGCTTTTGGAATGGATCGGGCGGCGTCGCTAAATGCTGAAATGTTTTATGAAAGTTTGCGGAAGGTATTTTGGAAGGTTGTTGGAAAGTGTTGTTGGTAGGAATTTGGAAGGTTTGTGGTAAAACCTTCCTGTGACCTTCCTAGAACCTTCCTCGAGAAGGTTCCAGGGCCCCCGGGACCTTCCAAAATGCCTTCTTAAAGCCTTCCCCAGGGCAGTTCCAGGATTCCTGGAACCTTCCCCCGAAAAAAAAACCTTACAACAAAAACCTTCCTCGGGAAGGTTTTTGGAAGGTCATGTGGAAGGTTGTTTGGAAGGTCGGCTGGAAGGTTTCCGGAAGGTTTCGGAAAGGTTGGCCAGAAGGTTTGTGGAAGGATATTAGAAGTTGTTAAAAAATGTCTTCTAACGGTTTGTGGAATTTATTGAGCGGCTTCACTCAATGCTGAAAAGTTTGAGGGGGTTGTTGGATGGTTTTTGCTTGGTTTGGTTGAAGTTTGTTCGAAGGTTTTTGGAAGGTGTTTGGAAGGTTGAATCTGAAATGACTCTGGCAGGTCGAAGGAATACGATATGGGGAGTGGATGGATAGGATAGGATAAGATCGATGAAGTGATCTTTCCAGCACATAGCGAACACTAAGGTAAGTGTCCGGGCAAATAGGGCGCGCGTGCCTTGAGCCAAAGGCATCGGCGCGCAGCCTACACTCCCAATCCTCTATAACATCTCCCAAAGAGCTACCCTTAAAGTCGAGGGGGGGAGGAGACGGAGAGCAAAGCCGCGCAGCCGCTAGGCTCTAGAAAGGCCGCGCGCGCAACTGTTTGCAAGAAAAACAATGCGCACAGTCTGGCCTACCACCAGACTGAAGGGCGATATTATTCGCCGGCGAGCTTCCTCGCAAAACTTTTCCACGCACGCGCAGGATAGCCCCTTGGATATACAAGGGCTATCGGCCCGGCTAGAGATAAGCCGCACAAGCTATTCCCCTTCAGGCAAAAGGGTATTAAAGCAAAGAGCCTGAACCAATCTGAACAGGCTCGCTGCCAAACGTGAAAAGTATGGCTCGTTTCCGAGCAGCTAGGAGGGCGCCTCTGCATTAGGCGCCCGTGCTGGCAAACTGGGCCGCGGGGGCAACAAGGACAAACTAAAACTGATTCGACTTAGGCTTGTTTCTGTCCTCGGGGCCACGGAAGGGAACAAACTGCTTCACGTCATACTTAAATGACTGAGTGCCTGAGATCACTTCCAGAAGCAGCTCCCGATCGATACTCCCCTTTGTATGCCCATCTGCGGTCATGTCTCTAGTGTCACACCACTGTACATTATGCACTATACCTATATCCATGAGCTCACGTATCCAGCTGATATGTCCCAGCAAAGTCCGTTCCGTCGGCATCTTAAGATCTTTGCTGGATAGCGATTTGTATACAGACGCAGCGTCTATAGTAAGGGATACTTTGATAGCTAGGCCTCCAACTTCACGCATGTCTCGTAGTTGTCGTGGAGTAAGTGCTCCTGCCTTGAGCTCGTGGAGAGTGATGAGCGTGGGATAACGCTCATCAAGATTGCGTGCAGCTGCAAGTGCCTCAGCGGCATAGCTGGACCTCACCTGCAGTCGGTGTGGTTTGCATAGTCCGTCGCAAAGGTGAATGACGGATTTGCCTTGAGGCGAGTTTCCCCGCCGTAATACGTTAGCCCCGCGAATGCCGTAGCCCTTGGTTTCATCGTCCTCCTCCCCCGTGAGCTTCCGATACACCGAATCACTGTGTATCTCTACTTCATTCGTCGGTTTCATCCGAGGGAAGGTGATGCGTTTCGGGCTGCTGATCAGCTTTCGCGCCGCAGCATTCAGTCGTCTGACTTGTAAGTTAGTGGGCTCTTGGATCTTCTGGAGAGAGACCACATACACCATAGGCCAGACTTGAGTAAGAAGGGCATAGGCGAGAGCTCCTCGCAGGCTAACGAACATGTCGGTGATGAGTTTGATAGCTTTGGCGTCTGCCGCCGCTCCCGTAAGTTCGGGGTGTGTGATAGGACGTAGTTGTTTGATGTACTCGTCCTGGTCCATGATCACATCCCCTTTTTCATTCTTCGTGTAGCGAACGGCGCATTTCGTGTAAGAATGTTTGTTGAGCTTGCATTTACCAAACACCTTTTCGACACGTTGTACATAGTCATCTACGTTTTTCTCTAGGCCTGTCATATTGATGTCGTCGACGTGTTTTGCCGTTAACAAATCCTGACTGAATTCAAACTCAGGATCGTAACTTGTCGGTGTAAGGCCTATAGCTCGTGTAGTCGCACGAAGCCTGAAGGAGAACGCTCTTGGGGCGTCCTTTGTACCCGTTCCTGGCTTGAGGCACCCGAGGCAGTGTCGGCTTTCATCGTAAGAAGAGAAGCCTGGTAGTGTACGAAGCACCTGGGCACTTCCTCGTGGAAGGGTAAAGCAAACCATGCGAGTTTCCTCGCCGGTGGCATGAGCAAGTTCCTCATAGGTCAGTCCCTTGAGGAACGCTTTGTCGATGTCCATAGATGCGAAGATCCATTCTGAATGACATGCCGCCTCATTTTCCAGGAGCCTCTGGGGCTGTCTTCGAGCAGTTCCAGAGAAGGTTTCTACATCGAAAGCCTCCGTGACCATGAATCCGCAGAGGACAAGTCTGAGACGGATGGTTTTAACATTCTCGGTGCCTACCTTCACAAACTTCCACTTGTATACATATCTGGATGTCATGATGTTGGAAGCTTTAGATAGGTCATACATCTCAAAGCATCGGTTGTCAAGCCAGATCTTGAGTTCGGTGTACAAGGCTTCACTAACCTCTTTAGGATGTGCTGCTATATCGGCTTTGGTAAGTAGGTCGTCTTCCTTGACTACCACAGCACGTTTAGCAGCCGATGATACATATACTCTCATCGTTGCGACCATGTCTGTTTCAAGCTGTGCAAGTTGGGTCTGATCCAACACTACCTTTGACATTTCTGGCGCGAAACATTTCTCAACATAGGGACCGTGTTCATCACTGTCAAGAGAATAGCCCTCGCAAGGTGTAGTCGAGCATAGAGAGATAAGACAGGGCTCTTGTAGTTCAGGCTCGTCTCCGAGCATCTCCGACACTACAGTATCTTCATCGTCCACGGATGCTGAGACCAAGACGCATTGGTCGGGCAGCATGGTTGTTGGGACGCAGTAGAGATAGTCGTCGATAACCGTTGTGGGATGAAGGTCCATACGTAGCTCATCGCCCCACCCCTCCACCATCATCGCCTCGATGTCGTGTTCCCCGCTTTCTTCGTAGATTGTAGACAGGCGGCCTTCACTTGGTGATGAAACACCTGGGGTGTCTGGAGGAGGCCTGTCTCCAGGCTGGTTGTGTTCTCCAGGCGTTGTGCCCAAGTGCTGATACTTGGCAAGGTCGTCATGAAATCCTAGGGAAGGAACTTGTGATGTCAGGCACTCGATGAGTCTGGAGTGAGTGCTACCAGTGATTTGAGAGATGTTCTGGCCTGTGCCCACACACTCATAATAGTGGAAGGCTGGGTTAACATTGTTGTCGTAGTGGATCAGTGTAGACCCGGTGGCGTACTTTACGAAATAATTTCGCACGATATACTGCAGTGCAAGGTGTACGCGCGGGTGAAACTTGCTGTCGTCGGAAAGATTGAGGTTTCCCTTATAGTCTGGAATATAGCCAAAGACTTTGGCAGGTTTCCCTGCACCAAGGTGTGCCACATATGTAAGGACGGTTTGCATGGCCATGTTGTCCGTGCCACATTCCCTGGTAAGAAGGCATTCAATGTATAGCGCGTGGCGAGCGTCAGGGTACATTACAATTACCTCACGCGATCCTGCCTTGACGACGACGTGTCCTCGTTCAGGCACGTTGCGGATCACAGGAAACGGGCCGTTCCAGCCTCCACGGTCGTCCTTAGTGGCTGTAGGTCGGTGATAATCGACCAAGTCCCCAGCTGAGCACAGGGGAGCACCATCTGGGGCCGTCTTTGCCCTGAGAGCACGATTTGTCTTAGCTACCGCCGTGGCTTGAGTTATTGCTTCCAGGCTGACTTCCCTCGCACGGCGTTCTCGTTCGCGGCCTGACGTCTCGGGCCCCTTAGGGAAGTCAAGGGTGTCGAGGTCAGGAAGAAAAGAGGGCTGTCGCCCAGTGTGTGCTTGGTACGGCGATACTCCGTTGTAAAACGTGAAAGCGTTGGTGACGAAGATGCCTTCAGCCAACACTCTAGTAAATACAACGGGGATGTTGTGTCTGTTCAACTCTTCCTCAATCATAGGGAGAGTGCCCCTAAGAATGCCGTTGCGTGACTCGGTCGAGGTCGCGTGTTGGCCGGGCGCTCGGATACGAAGTGTCGTACCTTTGTTCGCCAGCATGGCCTTGACAGTTTCATTGTTGAGGGCACCTTCTCCATCTGAATACAAGACTTTGAAGGGTCCATGATAGGCAATCCAGCAGTAGTGGTAGGCGTCGAGTATAGCGTCACGTTCTCTATCAGGAATCTCTTGGCCTGCTGCCAGGCGGATACATCGGTCCATAATATGAAATATGGTCCGTTTCTTGTAAAACATGAGATCCACTTCGCCTTCGTCAAGCCAATTTCCAGGAAGGCTTACGGAAGGTAATGTACAATTACCTGGACGCTCCCATGCTCTACATTCCCGACATGTGTCACAGATTTCTTTGATCATATTTAATCGAACGCTATCCAGTCCCACTTTATCTGGGATCAGCCTCATCTTGGGTTCCTTCGCATGATACCATCGTAAATGCAGTTTGCGGAGTTCCTTTTTGACTACGTGAGGTTCGTGAATACGGAAGTTTTGCAGACTGTGTTGGATGTCGAATCTCGCCCAGTCGGGCAGTCGTGGAGCCCCAGGGCCGGTTGAGGCAAGAGGGTTCCTCGTAGCTCTCCGCAGTCGGTCTCCTTCATCAACTGCATCTGGTGGTGGAGGCGCGCCTTGTAGGCGACCACGGCGGGCCGCTACTTGCGGCGGCTCGCCCGAAGACGCGGAGGGCGTGTTTCCACGCCCGGGCGCGTCTCGCAATATGTCGTAACTGCTGGCGCCAGATGTAGGATCAGCGTTCCCAAAGGCTCGTGGTCGCGGTGGCCTGGCGCGAGCGCCCTGACGGCCACCCGATGCCGAAGCTTGGCCCTCCCCAGGTTTGGGCAAGGGTTTCCACCGAGCTGGAACATTGCTGCCCTCGGGATCATGATCATCTGGGAGTTTGAACGGCTCGGCAAAACGGCATTTGCCGGGCTCCGTGTCGAGGTGGTTCTTAACACCCTTGCTTCTCGTGAGATCCCTTTGGCATGCAGGGCATGGCCAGTATACATATATAGAGTCATGATACTTGCACTGTGTAGGATCTCTGTTGTGGCTTTGTCGATGCATGCTGGGCATGTAGCCACTCTTGGGATGATACGATCACCGATGCGTCTCATACCCTCTCCTGGTTCAGCTTGATCAGGGAGGTCAGCAGGGTACGCATGCGCAGTTCGTGTAGGCGCGTCTCCGCGCGTGTTGTCGACGGCTTTCGCCAGATAGACAGCTTCCACAAAGGCAGACTGCAGTCGTCGAATGTATTTGTTGTGCCAGTGAAAGCTCCCTGTTGCACGGTTGTGTATGCACATGCTGACCGTTGCACTTGAGTCACTCAAAGGGTTTAAGAATTGCCTCGCTGTCGCTGGTGATATTTGTCTTTTCTTGATATAGTCACCAGCCATATCTCTAAGTCCCGTCGCATATTGGTCGACGCGTACGGTCGTGATATGCGATCGGTCGGCAAGTTCTTTCCATGGGGGAATATCATCCACCCATGTTCCTGTGGGTTGTTCGCGTATAAACCACCTCCGTGCATTATCCAGAGTAACAGCTACTCTACCACAATAGGTTATGTGTGGCAAATCTTCTTTGCTATGCTGCTCCCAAGTGTTATGGTTGGCTTTGTAGTTGTAGTAGGATGGTGGTCCTGTGGTGCGGCAGTTGGGCTGTAGTATTGCTACTCGTACGTAGCATACTGCGAAGCAATGGTCTACAGCTCGCTGCACCGAAGGATTTCACAGGTCGACACACGTGGCCTTGTCTAAGTTGCCTCCTCAGGAGAGACCCCTTGAGAAGGCAAGCTCTGAAATCCCACCCTCGCCTCCACAAAGCTCCAACATATCCACGCAATTGTTGTGACCATAACATAGAGTAGCCACTACGCTGTATATGTCCGCGTGTGCGTCGGGCATAGATGTGGGGAGGGTAAGGAACAGGTCATCTTCCTCATCTGAGCTCATCAGCTCGACAGGGACGTCAGTGCTCCAGGTCGCCATAATATCCTGTCCGGGTCCTGACAAGTCGTCACCGCAATCACCGTTTCCATCTTCAACGTGCTTTTTGATGCGGCGAGGCTTGATGCCTGCCTCCTTTTCGGCTTTGAGCCTTTCCTTCTGTTTGATACGCGACTCCGCAGGTAAGACTTGCTCGTCCTGGTCACCGGTCTGCGTGCCCATCGTCGTTGATGAGTGGGTACCTGCTGCGTCAATCGCCAGGAGTCGGGAGGGGAGAAGGACAGTCATCTATGATGACGCGTCTAGATTTCTGCGGTGATTGAGTAGGCTCGTTTCCGAGCATGACCGGTTCCTCGGGCTGCCAGTACATCCGTGTACTGATGTTGGCAACCCCTGCAGGTAGTGGCGCATGCCAATCATATCCCGTTGGTTGATCGGCTGCTGCGATATCCTGAATAACCGCGTTGGTATCCAAGTTAATCGTTACACGTCGGATGACATCAGATCATTTCGGTCCTCCTTTATTGGTCGTCACAGCATGATGTATGTTGTGACCCGTACGTGTGTAGGTATTCAAACATATAGGCACGTTTCCGTGCGTGGTATTGCTTCCCAGGATTTTGTCGTTGAGGTGACGGATAAGTGTGATGCGTGTCTGGGCTCTCCATTCAGCATGTCGTACCGTTTGGCCGTGCCAATCCAAGACGTGTTGTGGTATCGCCAATTTGCACGTACATGCCCACATCTTAAAGCTAATCGGTATCGATGTGGCTACCTGCATATAGGTGCCGCTCGGTGTATTGTCTTGCAAATTAAACCTAATACCGAAATGACATAACAGCATCCGTACGACCGTCAACTTAAGATCTTCCAGAGTATCACGTATGGGAGATAACTTCCAAACGTATCCTGGGGGGCCAAACACTATAAAGTGCATGCGGAGCTTCTTGGCTTTCGTCAGAAGGTTCTGAATGCGCGGCCAGTGTGGGGCTACTCTTTCACCTGGGGTTCGTACGCGCCAGTTACCCGGGGTACTGACCCATATTAGAGTATAATCCCCACTGATCACCGCACCCAGGTAATATGTGCCCACAGTTGTCATGAGCTCATTGTGGGAAATGCGATCACAGGTGTATCCTCGGGTGCGGAGGTCAGCGCAAGCCTCTCTCGTAGCTTCGATAACGAAAGCTCTTTTACTATGGCAGGTTGCCCCGCTGTCCTTGTTACCCCCCGGCCTCTCGGCTATCAGGCAAGGCGACGAGGGGGCAGCGTCGCCCTGCCATCTTCAAGATAAGGAAGATGCGCCTGCAACATCTGCCAGCATCTGGGCTTCCCTCAGATGTTGGAGCTCTGCGCTGCAGCGCGCGGTAGCCTCAGAGGCGGATTGCTCCGCAAACGTGGCCAGCATGGATGGATTATCCACCAGCTGCTTCAATAAGCCTTTCGACCTTGCGTCGTTGACCGTCTGCAGCTCATGATTCGTGTATCCCATCACTATCTTCCGGCGTGGCCGTACAGCATCCATGGGTACAAGTCCGCCATGCTGGGCCAGTGTCCTGGCTACGAAGCAATCGAACGTCTCCAGATCGTCGATGTTGTCGCCTCTCATCGTCGCCTTGGCGAGTATCGCGAGCAATCCTTGAGGTAGGTTTCCCCGCAGTTGTTGGCGCTCTTGCGCAAAGGGCGGCTCGCCTGTCAGCACGGTCTGGAACGATGTTGTACTTGTACTCGAGGCGGGTTGCCCCGCGGCCCCAAATCGATCACACCTGATTGACAGATGTCTTGATGGCAACTTCGTTGTCGGCATGATCTTGGAGCCCTCGGGGAGTTCCATCTTGACCTGTCCCTTCCCAGGCAATATCAGCTTCTCCTGGCCTCGTTCGAGCACAATGATAGTGCGCTTGTCCTGCATACTATCGAGGCCCAGGATAGCTGGCAGGTCCTTGCCACAACCTGACACAATCTCAGTCTTGTACGAGTCGAGCTGGGTCGAGCCCTGGTACTCGCAGGCAATGCTGAAGGTGCCCACGGTATCAGCTGGGGCCGACCCCTCGCCTACCCCGTTGATGTTCAATCGAGAGCGAGGTTCAAACGTACAAGGGCGATTATGTGCCTCAGCAGCCTGGACGAACTTGCGGCTCGTATTTTCTCCCGTTATGTTAATCTTCGAGCCCACGTCTATGAGGATTGAATTCCCACCATCCTCAAGAAACGTCTTACTCGGCTGTTTGATGTGCACTGTTTCTGACGTGCTGGCTGCGTTGTCTGGCGGGTTTCCCCGCATCTCGGTCGTACCTCTTGGCGGGTCTCCCCGCATCGTGCTGGCACCTGGCATTCCTGCGGCCATACGTGCCAGGTCGATGTACTGGAAGTACGACACGTTCTGAGCTTGAACGCCCTGTTCCTCCCACCAGTTGGCATACTCATCACGTGTGCTCGTGTACTGTTCGCGGGTAGTGCGCCGCGTCAGCGTCAAATACGAATGAAGGGCGATGTCCTGTAATCCCTCACTCGTAAGGTGATCCCTGTACTGCAACCACTCGTCGAACTCATTGCTCGTGGCTGAGAGTTCGACGGCCCTGACTGCTGTGGCCGCTGTCGCCACTGAAGAATCTGAGAGGTCAAACGACTCGCTCTCGGGATTATCGGCGTCCAGCATGAACGTGGTGTGTGCATTGTCCATCTGGGTCTGGAAGTGGCGAACACGTAGTTCTCGCAGCTGTTCAAGGTCTAGTGGCAGCTCGGTCCCTCCCCCACCCTGGGGTGGCATCTGAGGGGCCACCTGCCCGACTCCAGGCTCGTAATGAGTCGGAAGGACCGGCGCAGGTGGGGCATTAGGCAGGTTCCCCTGCTGTGGCGCCGTCATCGGGATAAGCTGGTCGAAGTATCCCGTCTCCATCGGCGCCCTCACCTCCTCCAGCGGGCTTCCCCGCTGTTGGGGCTGTGCTGTCTGCCTGCCTAGCATACTGGCTGTCATTTCCTCCACCATGGCCCTCAACTCCCGCGGCTCCCTTGCTGCCTGTTCGGGGGCCTGAGTGACGGAGCTGGTCCATGGGAACGATGGCGCTATGATACCTGGCGCTCGGCAGATAGCACATACTGGTTGCTGAGGATCTCCTTCTCGCTGATTCGCAACATGGCCCACCACATTCGAGTTCCAGCATTCCTCGTGGAACAGATGGTTGCACCTCAAGCGGTACATGTTTTCCCTCGGCAGAAACTCCTCGAGGCATACCGCGCAGGTGTCTTCCATCCCAGTATAGATTTCCACGTCTGCCGCCCTAGGGCACACCCGCCGCTGCCGCTCCAGGACTGTTTCGGAGCCCAGGAAAGCAGCTGGAGGATCTCCTGCGGGGGCCAGTACCTCCGGCGCTACGGCAACCACTGCTGGAGGAGCTGCCGCCGTGGAGGCTGCGGGCGACACGGCTGGCGAGTTTCCTCGCATGGGTGAGCCTCTGTTCCTCACGACTTCAAGTGCGGCTGCGCGTGGTTGGTCACGTACGGTCTGCACCGCCTGCCTGCGCCTCAAACACGCCTGTTGAGTGTGGTGCGTCTGCCTGATGTAGTCTGGTACTCCCCTACTGCCCTGATGATATCGAGTGGGCAGTAGACTGGACGGCCACCTCTGGCGTCGTCGGTGCAGGCATGAAAGCCATGAGCGGGTACATGGACTGATCACTGCAGCGCACATTCGTGAGGCTATGAAACTGATCCGCAGTCTCGCGAACAAATCTGTTCGGGACTCTAGACCCGTCTGGGTACAGTGGCGGATCCATTGGTGCTGGCGCTGGCCTCTGGCCCTGAGCCATGCTCGGATGAGCATTGAAGGCGGGAATAAAGGCTCGTTGCCGAGCAGGGCCAAGTGGATTCGGACCCTCTGGCTCCCAGGACCAGGCTGGCCTCCACCTCTGACCGCTCGGGTGGGGCAGGTGACTCTGCACCTGTTGTACCGCAGCGGCCACCCTTGCGCGGTAATCATCAGGCACTCCAGCAGCAGCAGTGTTTTGGCCAGCAAAAGGTCGTCGGTGTACTGGAGTACCAGGCAGGTTTCCCTGCAGACTCGTTGGCGTGCCCAGTGGCATCATGCTCAAAGGAGCTGTGCCATGCTCAGCTCTGGCCGCGGCAATCCGCTCCATGAGAGTGCCATTCGTGGCAGATCGACCAGGAGTCCCAAACGGAGACTGTGCTGGTGGTGTCGCCACTGGGGTCATGCCCCTCGGTGTGTGCACGCTATGCGAGGGGCCCCCTGGCATCTGCTCGAATCGAGCAGGCTCTCCGAAGATGCGGCCGAACGTTTGCGGGTCTCCCTGCGGTTCGGGCATGTCGTTTCTGAGTCCATTAACGGGCAGGTTCCCCTGCGCGGCCTGGCGGTTGCGCGTCGCCATGGCGGACTATCCCCCCCCCGTCACCGTACTTGTTGATCACGCGTGCCGGCCCAACCCGTCCCATTTAGTTACCCCCGCACTTTCCCTCCAACCGCGTCCCCGTCTACAGTACCGTCCCCCGCGTAGCAACCACCCCCCCCACAACCCACCCCCGGGCGTAACACCGTAGCCCCGTCCCCCGCACGTTCCGTCGTACACCCCCATCGTAGCCCCCCAGTCCCCCGTCCCCCCCCCCCCAGGCGGACGTAGCTCCCTGACCTGCGGCCCAGGGATCTTGCTGGCACAGTCTGTCCCGTAGCTGTTCCACCTGCTCAGGATTTAGAGCAGCCGCGATCTGATCCCGATCCGAGGTGCTGAGGACCTGCCAAGATATGGCACTAGGCCCTTGGCTTGGAGCACGGGTTGGAGCCGCGCTTCCTGCCTCACTCTCGTTGATCATGAGGATCTGGTGGATTTCGGGCTGGTTTCCCAGCGCTGTTGGGCTGTAATGGTCCCATACCTCTCTTTGACCATAAACCGCATGAGGCTCATTAGCATCTCGGTCAAGAGACCATCTGTGCATAATACTAGCGCTGCCCACAGTTTTCCACCTGTTCGGTGCCGTCATTATGGCAGTGGGAACGCGTGCAAGGCAACTACCCAGGTATTCTGGGTTCCGCCATTGTTTTCCGGTGGAGAGTTCCTCCACGTATGTGGTGTAATACGGCTCAATAATGCCGTTGTTTCCTTCTGATAAGAGAACCCCATTGTCGGACCAGCAAAAGTCGATCCCGTCCTTCAGGGCTTGGTGCCAGTCCACAAAGATGACGATCTCAGAAGCGGGGCCCCATCCACTCTGCACGCCGCGACGACGAAGCGTCGGAACAAAGTGGATGCGTGATCGGCCAGTCCCTTTCTTCTTGGTGTTGTGTTCTTTGCGGCAAGAAAGGCCATGCCACATGATGCCCTCGAAGGCTGCCCACCGTGCGCCGCGCATGGCAACCTCGGGGCTTGGGGCCGGTCTCCCGGCAGGATTGTCGTGCAGTACAATGTACTTGTACAGCGACCAAGGAGCCTTGAGCGTCCACGAGTGCCCTTGCGAGGCACGGATGAATGCATCGGACGTGCCAGAATCTCGCACCAGGACCTTGAACTGCAAACGCTGCTTCTCCTCGCCGTCCGCCTCGCGGACGTGGACGATCGCCATCGCGATGGCAGCCATCTGGTCAACCGTTCTTTTGTAGAAGGTCTCGGCGATGATCTTGGCCTCATCCATTATCGGGTTGTACCCGCCCTGTCTCGCACGTCCATTGTGCCACGGAAACTCGTGTACGAGCTCATAGAGATTGATCCATCCATCATGGTCGTCGAACGTCTCAAGGCTCCACGCTGGATTGCGTGGTCTGTCAGGCGCGTGTCTGCATATCCTGCTGAGGCATTTACTAAGCTGCTTGAGTGTATGAACATCCGCCGCTCTGCGGTTGATCGGGAGTTTCTGTATATATAGAAGAAGGGGCGCGCGCTTCTGGGCGAGAGGGAAACGACCGAGAGAAGAAGGGGCGGCCGCCCCACAGGACCTCTCCACGGTGCCGGAAGCCCATCAGGGCTCCCTCAGGGCCCCTCCCCCAGGGCCGGGGCTCCCTCGCCTGCCCCCTCCCCCTCCTCCTCCTCCTCCTCCTCCTCCTCCTCCTCCTCCTCCTCCTCCTTCGCCCCCGTCGGCATATCCAGGCGTGTTATGCAGTCAGGTCGTCCGTCCAGAAACCTGCCGGAGGCCGCTCTGGGCTCCTCTGGGCATCCCCCCCGGGGCCCGTTTTGTGAGGATGTCTCAGGCGAGGGCGCAGGTTTGGGATTCGTCACCGGATCCAGCGGATCCAGCGGATCCGTCCGGAAACGGTGCCGGAGGCCGCTCTGGGCTCCTCTGGGCATCCCCCCCGGGGCCCGTTTTGTGAGGATGTATCAGGCGAGGGCGCCGGTGTGGGATTCGTCACCGGATCCAGCGGATCCAGCGGATCCAGCGGATCCGTCCGGAACGAAAACAAACCCGTTTTTGCCGGAGGCGCCGCTCTGCTGGGCTCCTCTAGGCATCCCCAAGGGGGGCCCGTTGTTTTTGTTGAGGATTTCGCTCTCAGGGCAGAGGGCGCCGGTTGGGGATTCGTCAACGGATCCAGCGATCCAGCGGATCCAGCGGATCCAGCGGGATCAGTCGGGAACGGGCCGGAGGCGCCTCTGGGCTCCTACTGGGGCATCCTACCCGGGGCCCCGTCTTTCCTGAGATGTCTCAGGCAGGGCGCCGGGTTGGGAGTTCGTCGTTCACCGGATCCAAGCGGAATCAGACGGATAAGAGGATCGGTCCGGGACCGTGCCCGAGGGCCTCTCTGGGCTCCTCTGGCACCCCCCGGGGCCCGTTTGTGAGGGGGGGGGGGGAATGTCTCAGGCGAGAGGCGCCAGTTTGGGATTCGTCGGCGGATCCGGATCCAGCGGATCCACGGGCGGATCCAGCGGACCAGCGGATCCACCGCCCGTACCCCCACCGGAAACGGTGCCGCGAGGCACGCTCTGATGGGCTTCCTCGGGCATCCCCCCCGGGGCCCCCGTGCCCCGTTTTGTTTTTGTGAGGATGTCTCAGGCGAGGGCGGCCGGTTGTGAAATTCGTCACGGACCAGCGGATCCAGCGGTATCCAGCGGATCCGGCGGATCCGTCCGGAAACGGTGCCGGAGGCCGCTCTGGGCTCCTCTGGGCATCCCCCCCGGGGCCCGTTTTGTGAGGATGTCTCAGGCGAGGGCGCCGGTTTGGGATTCGTCACCGGATCCAGCGGATCCAGCGGATCCAGCGGATCCGTCCGGAAACGGTGCCGGAGGCCGCTCTGGGCTCCTCTGGGCATCCCCACCGGGGCCCGTTTTGTGAGGATGTCTCAGGCGAGGGCGCCGGTTTGGGATTCGTCACCGGATCAGTGGACTGTGTGTTGCCAGCGATCAGGCGGATCCAGAGCGGAACGCCCCGGGAAAACGGTTGGCTTTTTTTCTTTGTGCCGGAGGCCGCTCTGGGCTCGTGCTCTTCGCGCCGGGGGTAGGATGACGTGAGTTCCACAGAAACTCCCTCAAATGATTGATACTCGGAACAATATTTTTCTGCCTGCAGCTCTCCATGAATGCCTCATCCACCGAGCGTATCGGTGGAAGATTCCGCAGAGCACGTCGATCATTGATTAACGCCTGACTCCCGCTAGTAAAGGAAGTATCCCCTGGGTGGTGCAGCTTATCCTCTGGCGGGTTTCCCCGCAAAGGAACCTCTGTCGCCGATGAGGCTGCGGCTCCTGAGGATGAGGATGCTGCGGCTGCAGCGCTTGGCGGGTTTCCCCACGGTGTTTCTCGGCCGGCGCTGCCCCTGATCCCAGGCACCCAGGTACCCCTAGACAGGGCACCTTCCTCAGACTTCTTGGAGCGCGTCGAGGGGTGAACCCTGCACGCTCGAATGCCTTGGCCTTCCCGGCGATAGAGCCGCTACGGCTAGGCTGTCGTCTGCGGATCTCCACGGAGTCCTGCGGCTGTTGCCTAGGGTCGGGTCTCTGTGCAGGAGCTGCACGAGTCGGTGACTGCAAGGGGCCTCCCCATCTGCACATCGAACCCGAGTTCCACTGAGCGGGTTGACGTTTTCTGTCTTTCCCCCGAAGGCGTCCTAGGTGCACGTGCTTCGCTTTTGGCCTTCGGTTGGAGTGGGGGCTTCCTTGCCCCCCCTTGTGACTCCAGCAGCATTCGGCGAGTTGCCTCGCGGGCGCGTTCTTCTGCCACTCGCTTGCGCTCCGCTTCTGCTGCGGCTCGCTGAACCTCCTGTTCATCGTCATTCATCATCTCTTGCTGTTGGGCCTGACTGGAGACGCCAGGCGGGTTTCCCCGCATTCCAGGAAGGCGATTGAGCGCATCTTTCTCTTCCTGGGTCATAGGCACAAGTCCCCGCGGAAGCTGGACCTCCTCGGCCGTAGAGCTCCTGTGAGCCGTGGTTCCGAGACGACCATTGACCTCGTCGATCTCTGCTTGGGTCATAGGAACCAACGGTGGATGACCTCCTTTGCAGGAGTGCGGCCTCTGTTCGGGCTTAAGGCCTCATTGAAACCTGCAGGACACCCAGGTCTGTGTTCCTGGAATGGCTGTGAGCACGGGCCGCAGACCGCGTCTGGCCTGTAGCGCTTGCGCTCCTCAGTGATGGTCCGCAGCTGTTCCCGCACTGCCTCTATCTCAGGACGTCGAATGTTCGTCGCGAGCTGATAGCCACCCCGCATGGACCTGCCCTGGGCGCCCCTGTAAGCTGGGTTGCCCTTTCCAAAGGCAGAGTGCTCACCCGTTTGACGCCTGGGGTCGTCGTAGGCGAGCAACTGACCACCTCGTCGAGAGGCATGCTCTGATGGGGCTGCTTGCCTCCATTCGCGTGGGAGCCGTGCTTGAGGGCGAGGGTCGCCCCTAAGGCGTGGATGCGAACGAGACCTCCTGGCATGTTCATCAGATAATGCCGCCGACGTAGCCTGAGCAGGAGCCGGCGGGGGTTCCTGCGGGGCCGCAGGCGGCGCACCTTGGGCAGGCAGGTCTCCCTGCTGACTGGAGTCAAGCATAATTTGCTCTTGTGCGAGTGGTGGTGCGTCAGGACTGTCTGGGTCATAGTCCACCTCCTCGTCTTTACCATTGACTTCCATCATGAGGATGGTGGTCTCGTCCTCGCACATTCCACATCCATCATCTTCTTCAACTTCTGACATAGGGTTGCCAATGACAATGGTCATTGGCCCAGCCGGGACTGGCAGGTTTCCCTGCTGTACAAGCGTCTGAGCATCGCTTGGCTGCCCCGGAGTCGGCGGTACGGTAGTCGGCTCAGGCTCGTTACCGAGCATAGCGCGCGCCTCGAGCTGATCATAGTCATATGAGGGCTGCCCGATAACATGTCGCATGGCCGTGTGGTTGGGCTGTAGCCCCGCCGCCTGGAGACCCCATCCTGGCGGAGGGAGAGCCTGCCCACGCATGGAGATGGCCCTTTCAAGGGCTTGGCGCCATCTCCCTCTAGACTACCACATGTCGCTGCACGTCCTCAGGGCGTGCGCTGTCGATGAGAGTAAGGGCCGCTAACAATAGCTCCGAGTCGTCACAGGCATCGGTGTCTTGTAGCATCATGTGGCCACTCTCGACACTCTCTTGGCTCTCGGGATATGCTACGACCAGTACAGCGTGCATCTGCATGAGAGTCTGCAGTGTCGCGTGCGGTCCGTACTCGCCTGGCGCGAGCATGCCAGGTGGCACGCGTGGGTTTCCTGGCACGCCCACGGTGAATGCTTGAGCCTCTAATTCCTTGAGATCACCATGATTTGGAGGATATACTGGAGTGGGCCTGTTTCCAGGCATGAGGTCGGGTTGACGTCGAAGGTTGCGGTCCACCTCCGAAGGCGAGGCCTCAACAGTGACTTCCTCGTCGCTGCTCTCGTAGGCCATGATGTTGCCTGGGTTGCCGAACATCCAGTCGAAGAAAGAGATGGGCTGGTTTCCCAGCGTTCCGTTCTCCACAAACGTAAGCTCGATATTTCCGAGAACAAACCTGCGGAGGTACTCGAGGTAGTACGCGTAAAGCCCATGGCCGCACGCACGCCTCGAGCTCATCCAAATTGTCCATACTGCTAGCCCAAGTGAAAAATATCTGTTCCACAGCCTCGAAGTCTTGGAGGCTCAGATATTCAATAGACGGTTCACTTGAGCCTAAATGAGCTTCGGTCGATCCACCCTTTCCATTTCCCTTCGCTGGACAAGCATTTACAAGATGATCGGCACTATCACACTCATGGCACTTTAAGATCTGGCCGTCTCTACCTCGCGGGTTTCCCCGCCTACCTTTACCTTTGCCTGGGGTCTCCCCGCGGCCTTTTCCACTGCCTTTTCCCCCGAACAATATCTCATCATACTGATCATCTGAAAGCCTCTGGAGGAAAGCCGAGATGCTTCGTCCGTTCAACCTTCGGCGACCCCGTTTGCCTTTACCTTTTCCTTTGAAGCTCCTCCGTATCCTCCTCCTAACACGACGCACTGGTCCTCGTGTAAACCTCCTCCACCTACGCTTTGCTTGTTGTAATGGCCAGAACAGGTGTTCGGCGCGCTGATTGCCCCCTTCCATTTGCATGGTATCTGACCAATCTAGGGGTTCGATACAATTTGGTGATATAGTGTCGGTGTCGGTGCCGGAGTCAAAGTCGTCGTTACCTAAGTAGGTGGATATCCCATCATTTAGGGGATTCGCTTCACCCCATAGGGAACGGTGGGGTTGAGGCTCTCTAGGAGGAGGGCTGGTTGCCCAGCTCGGTTGTGATCGATCCCCTGCTAGTAGAGCAGTAGATTATCCAGGATCGTCGGCCCATATGTTTGAGGGCCCGTTGCCAGGCTGAGCTTCAGTGGTTAAGGTAGTATAGAAGTTTCCACTGCCAGTTCCCCTTCCCCTTCCAATCACTGATCCTATGTTGCCAGGAGACCGTTCTGACAAATGGCCTATAGAGCGCATCCTCTCACACAGTTCGTCGCGCTGCTGTTGTGTTCGGGGCATTTGGTGGTTGAGTGGCTGTAAGAGTTGCATGGCTCGCTGGTTGCCAACGCCTAGGGCGCGGAACAGGATAGTCGTGAGCAGTTGGAAGTTGGGAAGGTCAAATCCCAACCACTGTGCCTCAAGACGGGCCATCTCGAACCGAGTAAGGGTTGCATCGATTCGTTCCCCGTGAGGCACGCGGAAGTCGATGAGCTGAGTGCCTGAAGCGAGCTGGCGCTCATCTTCCAAGCGTTCGAACTTCATGCTTAGGAGGAACATAATATAGGTTACTGGGTCGGTGTGGACACCATCGATGTCCGCACCATAGTTTATAATGTCAGGTGGTACCCTCATGGCGAGTGTCTTCGCTAGGCCACCCAAACCGCGTTGTATGGCAGCTGCTTGGGCTTGTGGCGTCATGCGTCCGCTTGTGACGTGAAGCCACGCGTTGACCTCATAAACGTATTCGCGGAAAGGTACGTTGCCTTGAGGGTCCCAGTATGGGCCATGTGTCTGCCCATCTGTGCTATTGTCTCCTCGGCGCGTGCGTCCGATTGCTGCCCCCAGCGCAAACCATATGATGGCGAAGATAACCAGCCCAAGGCTGTGAAGATATGGGTGGTTATCAGGCGCGTTGCCGCGCTGGGGTAGGGCTTGTAACGCCTTGTCAAGTCTACGAGGCGCTTTATCTTGCGGGTCTCCCCGCCTATGCTTCAAGTGCTGCGCTTTTGGCTCGTTGCCGAGCGGTTGGTAGTAGCGTAGTGATGAAGCGTATATGGTACCAATGTTGTTGTCTAGACGTCGTGCCTCTCGTGTTGCTTCTTGCTCTTGAATTGATCCTCGTGAATGTAGTTGGAGTGGTGGCGCAGGGTAGAAGTTGGTCACGAAGATCGCGCCGGATAGCGTGAGGATAAGAAGAGCAAGAGCTGACCACGCGAGAGCGCGGCCAGCTCCGCTACCAAGTCTGAAATGACTCTGGCAGGTCATATAGCATCCAATTCCATGTCGAAGGAATACGATATGGGGAGTGGATGGAGAAGATAGGATAAGATCGATGTAATGATCTTTCCAACACATAGCGAACACTGAGTCCGGCCAGATAGGGCGCGCGTGCCTTGAGCCAAAGGCAGCGGCGCGCAGGCTATACTCCCGATCCTCTATAACATCTCCCAAAGAGCTACCCTTAAAGTGGTTGCTTTGGAAAGGTTTTAGAAGGTGTTTGGAACAAAAAAACCGTCCAAAAACCTTCCTAAAACCTTCCTCTGAAAGGTTCCAGGATTCCCCGAACCTTCCGACAAAAAAAAACTGATCTAAAACCTTCTTCAGGAAGGTTCCAGGATTCCTGGAACCTTCCCAAAACCTGCCGAAAAACCTTCCTCACTAAGGTTTTTGGAAGGTTTTTGGGCCAACCCATCCTGGAACCTTCCTGAGGAAGGTTTTCGTAAGGTATTCGGAAAGGTTTGTCGGATGTTTATGTTTGAAGGCTTTTGGAAGGCTTTTGTTTTGAAAGATTTTTGGAAGGTTGTTGGAAGGTTGTTTGGGTTTGCTTGCTTGTCTTGTTTTGGAAGGTGTTTGGGAGGTCTTTTGGGAGGGCTTTGGGAATGTTTTGGGCGGTTTCGCAAAATGCTGAAAACATTTTAGGAAGGTTTTGGGAATGTGTTTTTTATATAAAAAAGGTTTTCTTTTTTTGAAAGGTTGTTGGACGGTGTTAGGGAAGGTGTTTTGAAGGTGGTTTTGAAGGTTTTTGGAACAACCCTCCTAAAACCTTTCTAAAATCTTCCTCCGGAAGGTTCCAGGATTCCCGGAACCTTCCGAAAAACCTTTCTAAAACCTTCCTCTGGAAGGTTCCAGGATCCTGGAACCTTCCAAAAAACCTTCCTGAAACCTTCCTCACGAAGGATGTTGGAAGGTGTTTGGGCCAACCCCTCGTGATGAGGAAGGTTTTAGGAAGGTTTCAGGAAGGTTTGTTGAAAGGTTGTTGGAAGGTGTTTGGAAAGTTGTGCTGGAAGGTTTGGGAAGGTTGTTGGAAGGTTGCTGGAAGATGTTTAGAAGGTTTTTTGGAACACCTCCTGTTGTTCTCGTTGTTGTTTTAGATTACTTTCTACATAAAAAACGTCCTAAAACCTTCCTCAGGGAGGTCCCAGGATTCCTGGAACCTTCCAAACAACCATCCGAAAACCTTCCTCAGGAAGGTTCTAGGATTCCTGTAACATTCCAAAAAACCTTTCGGAGGAAGGCTTTAGGAAGGTCTTAGGAAGGTTGTTTTGGAAGGTTGTTGCAAGGTTTTTGAAATGTTTGTTTTGGAAGATTTTTGGAAGGTTATTGGACGGTTTGTGCTTGTTTTGTTTTCGAAGGTTGTTTGGAAGGTTTTCGGAAGGTTTTGGGCGGTTTCGCTAAATGCTGGAAGGTGTTAGGAAGGTTTGTTTGGAAGGTGTTTGAAGGTGTTTGGAAGGTTATTGGAAGGTTGTTGGGAAAAACCTTCCTAAAACCTTCCTCAGGAAGGTTCCAGGATTCCTAGAACCTTCCAAAAAACCTTCCTAAAACCTTCCTCAGGAAGGTTTCAGGAAGGGTTGGCCGAACTGCCGCACCCAACTGAGGCGCCGTGACGTAACGGCGGCAGGCCACAGTAGAAATATATAGAAATGTAGAAGTATAATTCGGTGGGGCTCCCAGGCGAGAGCGCCCATGGCCATTCCTCCTCCTCCTCCTCCTCCTCCTCCTCCTCCTCCTCCTCCTCCTCCTCCCCCATCCCTCCTTTCCAGTCCTCCCGCCGCCCCTGAACCAGCGCTTGGCCAGAGAGCCTGCCGCGGTCTACTGGGACCCTAGCCGCTCCAAGGGCAATCACAGAGAGATCTTGGTGCTGGCGCCACTTCGCATGGCGTCCGAGCCGCGGTGTGCTCTGCAGCGGAATGGGCGCCCTGTGTCCCCCAATAAACTTCCATGGCCTTCCGCTGCATGCGACGCCGCTGTGACCTGCCGATCGACTGAGGCTTTAAGGACATGCGCGAACCATCCGAGCTGTCGGTCCCACACTTCTCCGAGCTCCTGCCAGCCTGCTGCTTGGCGTCCTCCTCCTTCGGCAGACGGCCTCCCCCGAATTCTCCCACCCAGGAGTTCCCTCCGCTGCTTGCCACCTCCGCCGTTGAGGACGATGTTGCGTCAGAGGTGGGATCCGACTTGGGGCGGTCTCCCACGGTGACGTAGTCGATCCAGGGCGACGGATGGTCCAGGAAGGTGTTCTTGGAGGTCAAGCCGTTCGGCAGCTTGGCCGCCACCGGCGCCAGGGACCCCTGAAGGCTCATTGTCCGTGGAGTCGCGCGCGGCTCGGCCCAGACCAGCTTGAGTCAGAATGGCTGCGGAGGGTCAAACTTAGAAAAAACAAAAAGCATAAGCACAAACTTTTCGAGCTCCGCGCGGACTTCTTGGATCTGCGCTGGACCCCCCCCCATGCGCGCGGAGCGCGCCAGGGGCGGCGCCGGAAGCGCCGCCAGGGGGGCCCAGCGCGGATCCAAGAAATCCGCGCGGAGCACCACAAGTTTATGTTTATGGCTTCTTCCTTCGTCGATCGAAAGTAGCTCCAGCTTTGAGAAGCTATCCCGAGGCCCTGTTTGGGCCCTCGTGGGCCCGCTCGGGGCCCTCCCGGAGCCTGCCTCTTGGGGGCATCTGGGGGCCGCTGCCCGGCCTGCGGTCCGCTGCTGCCGCCGGCTGCGCCCCGATGGCACTGGGCAGGCCATGGCCGTGGTTTGCCGAGGCCGCTCCCGAAGACTCACCACGGGGTGCCGAGGCGAGGCCGCGGACGTGAGCGCTGTCTTCTTCGGCGTTTCGACACTGGATGGAAGGGGGGGGTCTGGCTCTGGACCTCTGCTTGATGCGACAGCTTGGAACCGTGCGTCCTCTGGGGAAGACCCCACTTGCTCGAAATACGCGCCCACAACAGCCAACCAAGATCTACTCCATGTGTGGGGGGGACCAGAGCCCGCGCCGATCACAGCGAAACAAGGAATTAGAAACCGAACATCATGGAGTTCGCGGCCGCCTGCTTCAGACTCGCGGGACCACGAGGTCGAGCACGAGCAACAACGGGCCACGGACTCCGAGGCGCTGCGCCGGGGGGCCTCCGAGAGGGGGAGAGCGGCCAGCAGCCCTCAGCAGCGTGCCTTGTGTTGCTGCGGCGAGAAGGAGGAGGAGGAGGAGGAGGAGGAGGAGGAGGAGGAGGAGGAGGCAAGTGGAGGAGGAGGAGGGGGAGGAGGAGGGGAGTGAGGAGGAGGGGGAGGAGGAGGAGGAGGAAGAGGAGGAGGAGCAGGAGGAGGAGGGTCCACGGAGGGGCCGCGAGCGTGAGCGGGGCCGCACAGGGGGGGGGGGGACGAGGCGCCACGGGCCACGAGCTGCTGCCTGGTGCCCTGCAGCCCCAGCAGGGGCCCACGAGGCCCAAAAGGGTCACAGCCCGAGCGTAAAAGTACCTCCCTCCTCATTCATCATAAGCCCTCAAGATCTACTGACATCCGTCCCTCCGAAACAGTACATAATAATCACCCTGCCTGTCCTCACTCCACAAACTGACTCAGACACTTCACTTCCTCCACTAAATCATCCTCATCCTCCTTCCGCTCCTGCCTCCTAATTCACTACAATACTCATCACAACGCGCCCGATCTGCAGAGAAGTACCTTGCCTACCTCCCCCTTCCTCCGCCCCCTTACTACTACCCCCCCTCCTCCTCCCCCTCTCCCCCGCCTCACACCTCTCCTCTGTCCTCTCCATATTCCCGCCCGAAAAATTAACTCCCTCCAAAACTCGTGGCTCCGCTGGGAGGAAACGCTCCTTCTGTGGAGCGCGCTGAGATCTGGCATCCTCGAGGAGACACTCTTTCTTGATCAACGCCTGGGCCGCCCCCAGACCCCCGACGCAGTGTTTTTTCTTACGACGTGGACCCCCAAAGACCCCCGACCCCTTCCCTGGACCGGCTTTTCCTCCCGAGCCGTTCTGTGGCGGCCCCTGGGGCCCGTTGAGGGCCGCCGGGAGGTGCAAAGCTGCCCCGAACTTCCCGCCCGGCTTTCTGGTGCCCAGTGGTGCCCAAAGGTTTCCCTGAGCGCACGTCCGAACCGACCATATATATATTATATATATATAATGTATACACCAGGAGTGAGTGACATTGTGGTACACACATACTGTCATTACGCAGTTGTAACATACAAGTATACAAAATGCAGCATGCCACATACATCAGGCCTCCTACGACAGGCAGGACAGCATAAGACATAAATACACAAATCATAGTGCATACATACACGAGGCCGTTCACACAACATACCTACACCGACATACACACATTACATGCATGAATGCATAAAAACATACATGATGAGCAAATTCATTCCTCTTTCATTTCATTCATGCAGCATCCATCCATACCATCCTGCTGCATACCAACATGTATGCATACATACATACACACCATACGTATTATACATACATGATTTTTTGGGGGCCCGTGGGTTTTTTTTCTTTGGCCCCTGCATGCATGAGTGCATGCATGCATGCATGCATACCTACCTACATACCTACCTACCTACGTACATACATACATACATACATACATACATACACACACATACATACATACATACACATACACACATATGTACATACATACATACATACATACATACATACATACATATATACATATATACATACATACATACATACGTACATACATACATACATACACACATGCACAAATACCTATATACATACACACATACATACACATATATACGTTATATACCTATACATGTACCTATATATATATATATACATATACATACATCATCATGATCACAGACATCTCATCATCAGCGTGGTCGTAGATATCGTCGTCAGAATCATCAAAACCATCAGGATCACCATCACCAGCATCATCGTCACCTTCGTCATCATCATCGTCATCATGTATGAGGGCCCATCGGGGAGCTGCCCGGCAAGCATTTTCGGACGCATGGTTGGGGCGGGGGGCGTAAGCCTGAGGAGCCATGTTCCCGCAAGGCTTCCTGGGAACATGATTTGTTGGGGGTGTCGTTGGGCGCCTCCGGAGGCTTCGGGGCCTGACGCGTTTTTAAGCGTGGCGGCAGGTAGCGCTGCTTGGGACTCTCGTTTTTTTCCTGGCAGGCGTTTAAGGAGCACGGTTTGGGCAGAGGGCGGCAACCCGAGAATCATGTTCCCAGGAAGCTTTCCGGGAGAATGATTTGCTGGGTTCTCTTAAGAGGGGAGTCTCTGGGGGCTGACCGAGGGGCCCCTTTTGGCCTTGTCGGCAAGCCTATTGGAAACAAAATTGGGGCGGTGGGCGGAAGCCCAAAGAATCATGTTCCTGGAAAGCTGTGTGGGAAATGCGATTTACCGAGGTGCCTTGGGGGCCCGCAGCGGGTTTCCTTGGGGGCCTCTTGGGGGCCTATTGGGGCTTCCCGGGGGCCTCTTGGGAGCCTCACGGGGCTTCTTGGGAGCCTCTTGATGGCCTCCGGGGGCGTCCTAGGAGCCTCTGAGGCCGGAGACATGGAATGTCGCGCTCTTCGGGCCCTCTTGGGTCGCTCATGGGGCTCTCTTGCTGGCTGTCTTTAGGGCGGGGTTTTGGAGCTCAACTGACTCGCTCGGTTTTTGCATCATCGTCATCATCGTCGTCATGATCCTCATCATCGTCCGCGTCATCGCCATCATCATCACCATCTCCTCATCACCGTCGTCATCATTATATCCATCATCATCTCCTCGTCGTCGTCATCATCATGTGGTGGCGATGATCAAATGATGACGTTGATGATGATGCTGATGATGACGATGATGATGAAGCCGATGATTGTGATGATGATGGCGATGATGATGATTACGCTGACGATGATGAGGATGACGATAACCTTTTTTCGGGCTGCGCGGGCCGCACGGAGTATTGTCGCATTCTAATCGGATTCGGATGCTGTTGCAGTCTAATCGGAATCGGAAAGCACCTCGGCCTCCGTGGAAGCGGGCCACCGCATTTCGTCAAGCACCTCCGTGAGGTCGCGCAGCGCCACGGGGGCCCGTGCCAGGTGATCGGCCACGACGTGGTTCACGACGGTGAAGAACTCCTTCGGGCCAGGCGTGGCGTCGATCCTGCGCGCCCTGTACTCCCGAAAGACGTCGGAGCGGATCATCACGGCGATCTGCAGCCTGCGGTCTTCTACGTGCTGTTGCAGCTCGTGGTGGGTCGCGAAACAGTCCTGGCAGGCCGCGGAGGCGTGGCGGTGCACGTTGCGCTCGAGGGAGGACAGGGTGCCCATGTAGAAGGACCCAGGCTTTTGCTCGAGGGTGACGAACCTTCCGCAGGAGGCTGTGCTCGAGGGCGACGCCCCATGTGCTCCCAAGACCCCTGGCATCCTCACTTGCACGGAGCGCGTCCCGAAAAGCGTCACGGCCGCGTGCAACAGGGATCATCCGCCATCTGTGTGCAAACCATCGTCCCGTGCGCCTGGTTGCATGAGCTGGATCGATGCGTACGCGAACGCGTTGTCGGCGAAGTGCTCTGTCATGATGGGCTGTCCGTTCTGCTCGGCGATGGCATCTGGCACGCCGTCGGCTATGACTGCCTCGCGCATTTTGTCTCCCAGCTGTTGCAGCCACGGGCGCATCCTTCTTCCGCGCCGCTCGCACGAAGGCGGCGAGGTGGGCCGAAGGGATGACCTTCAATTTCGTGTCCTTGTTGAGGCTGCGGCACTTCGGGGGGCTTTCGTCGTCCACGATGCCTGGGGCTTCTGTTTTGAAGCCCTTTGCCGCCTCGTCGCCTCGGACGCATTTGGAGACGGTTGCCCCCGTGTCCAGGCGCTCCTTGGCCAAGTTGTGCAACAGTTGTGCCAGCGCGGGTCTCTCTGCAAGAAGCGGAACAAATCTGGGTCCAGCTCCGCCTCCGCTATCGTGCCCGCGCCGTTTTTTCCCTGCGCCATGGAGATGCGCACGTCGAGCTGGGCGCCAGCCAGCTGCAGGAAGCGACGCGCCCTTAGACGGCTGGTTGTCGCTCTGGCGCCAGGGTGCCAAAGCAGGCAGCTCTCGGCGGCCTTCAACAAGTCTGGGGGGCAGCCTGCAAGTTCGGAAACGTGCCAGCGCCCTCGGCCGTCGAGTGGCTTCGCTGTTTCAGCCTTAAGCCAATCCTCGCCCGATCGCTCGAACCACTTCTTAAAGAAAGGCAGGTTGTCCAGCCGCGGGGCGGGGTCCTCGTAACCGTAGTCTCCGGGCCCTGGCTCCTCGCCTGGGATCCCCAAGACCCCCCTGAAGGTATCCACGAAGTCTTCCGGGCGCACCCATGGCTGCCCGATCGCGCCGAAAGGCTCTGGTTGGAACAACACCTGGCGCGTGTGCAACTCCGCGATCAGGCACCCGATTGACCAGATGTCCAGGTCCTCTGAGTAGCGCTGGTTCCCCAAGAAAACGTCTACCGCTCTGTGAGCGGGCGCGCATACTCCGAGGTCATCGCAGGTCGGGCTCTAGCGCAGTTTCTTCCTCAACCTGTCGTGGGAATCCGCCATCTCCACACAGCCGAGGTCGCCGATCACCACCTGCGGAGAGGGGCGGATGGAGGAGAGGGGAGCGACGGGACTGAGCTCCCCCTGGAGGGAAGGGCGGGATAGAGGGCACGACGACGGCATCTCGGGGGAAGAGTGGAACCTCCCTTGTTAGAACTCGGTGTGAGACCTAACATGAAGGCTAGTGAGGTGCAACATGATAGGCTGAGCTCTGACCTCGTATATTAGGGCTCCGTCGGAGCTCTAACATGCTATGTTAGAGCTCCATGGGAGCTCTAACACGCTATGTTAGAGCTCCATCGGAGCTCTCACATGCTATGTTAGAGCTCCCTGGGAGATCTAACATGCTAGGTTAGAGCTCCATGGGAGCTCTAACATGCTATGTTAGAGCTCCATGGGAGCTCTCACATAGCAGGCTCGCGCTCCCTGGGGGCTCGAACATGGCAGGTTACAGCTCCCAAGTAGCTCTAACATGCTATATTAGAGCTCTATGTGAGCCCTAATCGTCATCATCATCATCACCATCATCATCATCGTCGACGTCGTCAGCAGCATCATCATCATCGTCATCATCATCGTCGTCGTCATCATCATCAGCATCGTCGTCATCATCATCATCATCGTCATCATCACCATCATCATCATTGTCATCATCACCGTCATCATCGTAACCAGCATCCCCCCATGGCCCATGGCCCTCCTCCTGCTCACCCTTTCTCCTGCTATCCAGCTCCTCCTGCTCCTCATCCTCCTCCTTCTCCTCCTCCTCGCGCCCCCCTCCCCCTACCCCCCCTGGACCTGGACGGGGCGCCCCGCGGGTAGTTAGAAAGCCCAAGATGGCCCAAGACGGCTCCAAGAGCGCCTCGGAGAGCCCAAGATGACCTCCGAGATGCTTCAAGATAGCCTAAGATGCCTCAAGATGGCCCCGAAGATTCTCCACTGGGGCCCCAAGAACGCTCCAAGACGGCTCCAAGAGGCCTCGGAGACCTCCAAGGAGGCCCCCACTATGTCAAAATCCTTTAAACAATTAAAGACCATGTGGTTTGTGGCTTCTCGCCTTTTCGCTGCCGATGACCATCCGAGGCCCCAAGATGGCTCCAAGATGGCCCAAGGTCCCCAAGAGGGGGCCAAGAGAGCCCCAATACGGCCCCAAGAGCGCACAAGAGCGCTCCAAGAGCGCCCCAAGAGGGGTCCAGGAGGCTATTTTGTGGGTTCCCGAGGGGCAGGGCGATTTGAGGGATCCCCCTTCGTTGATCGATTTCCCTCGCATGGTAGAGCTCCCAGGGAGCTCTAACACGGCATGTTAGAGCTCCCAGGGAGCTCTAACATCGCATGTTAGAGCTTCAGGGAGCTCGATCAAGCTATGTTAGATCTCTCTGGAAGCTCTAACATAGGATGTTAGAGCTCCCGTGGAGCTCTAACATGCTATGTTAGAGCTCCCGTGGAACTCTACCATGGCATGTTAGATCTCCCATGGAGCTCGAACGTGCTATGTTAGAGCTACCACGGGGCTGTAACATACGATGTTAGAGCTCCCAGGGAGCTCTAACATACTCTAACATGCTATGTTAGAGCTCAGTGGGAGCTCTAACATGCCATGTTAGAGCTGCCTGGAGCTGTAACATACCATGTTAGAGCTCCCTTGGAGCTCTAGGCAACCCGCCGCCGCCGCCGCCGCCCCTTAACCGTTTTACAGTCGATTGCGCAACGGTTAAGACCCCCCTCTCGCCATGGGGGCCTTAACCGTTGCGCAATCGATTGTCAAACGGTTAGGCGCTTCGCGCCCGCTCCGCCGCCGCCGCCCCTTAACCACTTCACAATCGATTGCGCAGCGGTTAAGTCCCCCCTCTCGCCGGGGGGGCCTTAAACGTTGCGCAATCGATTGTGAAACAGTTACGCGCCGCAGCCGCCGCCGCCGCCGCCGCCCCGCAACCGCTTAACCGCTTCACAATCGATGGCGCAACGGTTAAGACCCCCCTCTCGCCAGGGGTGGCCTTAACCGTTGCGCAATCGATTGTCAAACGGTTAGAGCCGGAGAGGGGGGAGAAGGGGGAGGGACAGCCCGCCGCCGCCCGCCGCCGCCGCCCCGCAACCGCTTACCGTTTCGCAATCATTGCGCAGACGGTTACGACCCCCCCTTCTCGCCAGGGGGGTCCTTAACCGTTGCGCAATCGATTTTCCAAACGGTTAGCGCCCCGCCGCCGCCGCCGCTGCCGCCGCCGCCCCTTAACCGCGTCGCAATCGATTGCGCAACGGTTAAGACCCCCCTCTCGCCAGGGGGGGGTCTTAACCGTTGCGCCATCGATTGTGAAACGGTTAAGCGCCGCCGCCGCCGCCGCCCCCGGCCGCCGCCGCCGCCGCCGCCGCCCCTTGACCGTTTCACAATCGATTGCGCAATGGTTAAGGCGGCGCGGCGGGGGCGGCGAGCGGCTCAACCGTTCCACAATCGATCGCGCACGGTTAAGACCCCCCCCTGGCGAAGGGGGGGGGCCTTAACCGTTGCGCAATCGAATTGTGAAACGGCGAAGGGGCGGCGGCGGCGGCGGCGGCAGCGGCGGCGACGGCGGCGCCTAACCGTTTGACAATCGATTGCGCAACGGCTAAGGCCCCCCCCTGGCGAGAGGGGGGGGCCCTAACCGTCGCGCAATCGATTGCGAAACGGTTAAGGGGCGGCGGCGGCGGCGGCGGCGGCGGGTTAGAGCTCCCAGGGAGCTCTAACATAGCAAGTTAGAATATGTTAGAGCTCCCTGGGAGCTCGAACACTCTATGTTAGAACTCCGTGGGGCCTCTTACATGTCATGTTATAGCTCCCTGGGAGCTGAAACGTGTAATGTAAGAGCTCCCAGGGAACCCCCTGGCACCTCTAACCTAGCATGTTAGACCTCCCAGGGAGCTCTAACATGGAATGATAGAGCTCAAGGGAGCTCTCACATGTAATGTTGGCACTCCCAGGGAGCTCGAACATGGCAGGTACGATTATGTTAGAGCTCCCTGGGAGCTCTAACATGGCATGTTAGAGCTCCCACTGAGCCATGTCTGGTTTTTCGCCAGAGTATGTTAGAGCTCCCTGGGAGCTCTAACATCGTATGTTAGAGCTCCGCGGGAGCTCTAACATCGTATGTTAGAACTCCGTGGGACCTCTAACATGTCATGTTCTAGCTCCCTGGGAGCTGAAACATGTCATGTAAGAGCTCCCAGGGAACTCCCTGGCACCTCTAACCTAGCATGTTAGACCTCCCAGGGAGCTCTAACATGGCATGATAGAGCTCCAGGGAGTTCTAACATGTTATGTTGACACTCCCAGGGGGCTCTAACATGGCATGTTAGAGCTCCAACGGAGCTCTAACATAGCATGTTAGAGTATGTTAGAGCTCCCTGGGAGTTCTAACATCGTTTGTTAGAGATCCAATGGAGCTCCAACATAGCATGTTAGATTATGTGAGAGCTCCCTGGGAGCTCTAACATCCAATGTTAGAGCTCCGCGGGAGCTCTAACACGGCGGCGGCGGCGGCGGCGGGTAGGTTAGAGCTCCCATGTTAGAGCTCCCTGGGAGCTCAAACATGCCGAGCTCCAACGGAGCTCTAACATAGCATGTTAGAGTATGTTAGAGCTCCCTGGGAGCTCAAACATGGTATGTTAGAGCTCCGTGGGAGCTATACCATGCTCTAACATGCTATGTTAGAGCTCCCAGGGAACTCTAGCATGGCTTGTTAGAGCCCCAACGGAGCTCTAACATAGCATGTTAGAGTATGTTAGAGCTCCCAGGGAGCCCTAACATGGTATGTTAGCCTTGAGCTCTAACATAGGATGTTAGAGACCCCTTGGGGCTCCAGCATGGCATGTTCGAGCTCCCATGGAGCTCTAACATGCTGTGTGAGAGCTCCTTGGGGGCTCGAACATGCTATGTTAGATTTCGATGTGAAGGTTGCGAACTCTAACATTCTATGTTAGAGCTCGGTGGGAGCTCTGACATCGCATGTTAGAGCTCCCGTCGAGCCGTCCCCCCCGCCGTCGTCGTCGTCGTCGTCGTCGTCGTCGCCCCATCGGGCACGTGCGCATGCCGCCCCCCCCGCCGTCGTAAGGGCCCAACCCCATGCAGCTGCGAGTAACGCAGGATGACTCTCTCCTCATAGGTAGCGCGCCGCCAGAGGGGTGGAGCCCGAGGCATTGCGGATGGGGGCCGCGAAGCGTCTGAGGGGGTTGCCGAAATGAGGCGGACGCGCAAAATGGAAATGCCCATTGGAGCCTTCGGCGGAGCTCCACGTGAGGCCGACAAGACGTGTGAGGGTGCTAGAGTTGTCGATAACAACCTCGATGTCGGCGATGATGTAAGACGATCACGCTCTTTCCCTCTCCGCGCGTCTGGCGAAGATGTATCTCCACTCAGTCTGAGTTAATCAATACCACCAGCAAGATATCTTGATATCACCTAGTGATAGATGAGGTAGTATGGGATACTTATGATCTTGGGATATCCTGCAATAATTAGTGTTGTTATATCAACTGCGCATCTTGAGCCGTATCGGCTACATGATGCTGCACATGCCTCTAAGCTCGACTCTACTACGTTCACTGCTCTATCAAGTCGGCTCTGGTCGCAAAAATCTCTGGCCGCCGAACATGCGGAATACGTCGGGCTGCCACCTCCAGTGGCTGACGGGTGCACGACAACAGCGTGCACAGCAAACGTCGAACTCCAGTGGGCACTGCGATCTGCAGGTCGCAGCTCAATACACTAGCCGCGGAATTGACTTCCGCCGATCAAGCACAGGTGGCTCTGGGCCATCGCGTATCTACTGCGCAGAGACATCCACCTCCACCGAAACCTGATTCACGCCGGCAGATGTCTAGGTAGCTACAGCTTTCATCCGCTCTGAATGCAATGCCTTACTCGCATGAGTAAGCTTCCATCTACCTTTCATCAGCTCATGCAACGGATGCCTATCTAACTTGCCCTTAGTCAAACCATCGACACACATGTCTCTAGTGTCGATCCAGTAATATGTTTTCAGCACTCTGGTTCGTAAAAGCTCGCGAATATAGGCTAGATGAAAGAACGTGCCTTTATCCGCAGGAAACTTTAAATGATCTGCCTCTAGATAACTACATAAAGATCCTGAATCGGTGAAAGCCTCACCATTCAGCACAAATTCACCTGACTGCCTGATGGCTTTCATGTCCTCGGCTGACTGCGGTCCTAAACGAATTTCTTCAAAGAAAGACAATAGAACCACCAGCATATCTAACATATCACACTGATTGTGAATCTCAGCACTCCAGACACCTCGGCAAACATGGTTCTGCTTGCCTCCGGCAAAAGACAGCATCTGAATCGCATACGAGCTAGACTCTTGGTTATAATGAGCAAGCGCTATTCTATATCCTCGCATGACCAAGGGGTCTACGGCGGCCTCCGCGTTAGATGACACCTGGTATGCGCTGCCTCCAACAGCGATCAGAGAGACTGGCATACTGATCTTACGATATTCCAGACCATGTGGATTCTGCCTCACGTACCTGCGTAAACGGTTGATACGCTTGAGATCCACGATGGTCGGCTTCTTGGCGATTCGCTGCAAAGAACTCACGTATATTATAATATCCAGTCTCGTATGAAGCAACCATGCCAGTGCCCCCAAAAGAGTCAAGAAACATGCATTCAGCTCCTCCGTCAGCGGTTGGTCATCCTTATACTCGTGAAACCTGCTCGGCGCCAACGGCTTGATGGATGAAACATAATCGAACTGATCCAACATGATGCATTTGCCATTCTCCAAAACTCTATGTCTGATGCCGGTGTGAATAAAAGACTCCTCCATATTCAACTTGACGTCATTGCCGAAATGCTTCTGCAACATCTTGTGAAACTAAATCAAAGTCGGTCGTTCACCTGTGGCTTTATAATCATCCGTGTGGGTACTCACCATCAACATCGACTTACCGTTCTCGAACTTGAGATATATCTTAAGATCTGAAATGGTCGGCTTGATGTTTTCTTGCTTGAGTACTTTGTCTGCCTTCATCGCGAATAAGTTTGGCGCATCAATCAAACCAAAACCTCCTTTCAACATCTCCAAACACTCAGTGGCATTATTGAAACTCTCGAAACCTTTGATGGACCTCAATATAGCACTGCCGGCGGGTTCAATTCCTCCACGTCCACGAGGCAATACCATTGATACCTGACGTTTAGGTCCACCACGTATCTGTTGCACTTCCTCAAATGTCAGCCCCTTCAAGAACGCCTGCGATATATCCAGCGATGCTATCGGCCATGCCGACTGCACTGCAGTAGCCACCACAGCTCTCTGTCCCCACGAACTCGCTGTTCCACTGAACTTGTCCAGGTGGCCTCGCTCCATGTCCTTGAATCCGTGAACTGTCAATCTGCACTTCATGAGTCGCGTACCATCATTCTGCAGCTTCCACGTGAATACATATCGAGACGTTAGTAAGTTCCACGCGTCCTTCTTGGCCTGGCGTCGCATAGAAGAATTATCATTCCATCTGAGAAGTTCTGCCAACACTGCTGCCTTCGCCAACTCTGGATGTTTGCGCAGATCCTCATCCGACACTGCCATGTTGGACTGCGTCTTGTTGGTCTCGATCAAGGCCCTCTTGATCTCGGCCTTGTCCACGTGTAAGACACACACATCACCTTCTTGCCACGTTGCATCTTCTGGAAGATATCCGCTGAGACAAGCCAAGCCTATTGGTAACTGAATCTCTGCGGGCTCCTGCATGATCATCTTCACTACCTCTCGATTGTCATGCGCGAGCTTGGTGGCAAAGGACTTAACGTCTCTGTCGCACTCGCCTAACATTCGGATATCGTCATCCTGGCAGAGCTGATATCTGGGATGTAGTTCGGCATATGCGTGAACATATTCATATCCCAACAGCGTGCCTTCCATATCATACTCGGTCTCTGGCGGCGTTGATGAATACAGCACTATACTCCACTCGTCCTCCTCGGTGGTTCTTGTCCAGTGCGGATCTTCTGCTTCCAACTCCTGCTTCCACGCCAGCCAGAACTCCTGATCTAGATCTTCCAGCTCCTCATCTCTGGCAGCTTCTGGCGCTTCACCGATACCCCGATCTGAGGCGTCGCTCATCGTGATCGGCGATAGCACCACCTGTGACTTATTACGCCTCTCCGTGTGCACTCCGCCTAGCTGTGGTACTCCGGGCTCTTCTCGCTGTGCCGTCTCCACCACAGCTGCTCCATGCAACAGAACTGCACCAGAAACGTCCTCCCAGGAACACCTCTAAATTCACACTCTGTCCTCCATCGATAACAATGTATCGGTAGTCCAACTCGTCGGCCTGCGACCAAAACACAGTCACACTTCCCAAGGCACCTTCACTCAATGAAGTTAACCTTGACACCCCCTGGGCGCACACACCTGCCAGACAATTCTGCATCTTCATCAAGTTGTGCGCGACATCCAGTATGGCATGAAACACCATTCCGTGCTTGATCGCGTCTGCCGTCAGCTGCCATCCTGCTGCCGTCCTCATCCGGCCAAGAGTAGCTGTCTGCTTCCTCAGCGTGCCGGTAAAGTTCGCCACGCACTTCCAGGCCTTGAGCACGCCATGGTTCTGGACCTGGTTGTCGCACACGTCCAGAAACAACACTAGATATACCATGGCTCTTCGCAGACTCTCTATAGGAACAGCGATATGTCTGCCTTGCCATCGCACTGTCACCTTGCCGTAATCCAGCTCTGTCAGATCCGTGACTGTTGCTGGTCCTACCCAGCCCGGCCGATCCTTCTGCTGAGACTTCCTGAATATTTCCACTTGGTCACCGTTGCTCAAGTCCAGCTGCTCGCCGGCGAAGGGCGTCCTCGACTTGTCTGCTAACTGCAGTCGGTGCTCAGCCAGCGCTGATATTGCGCTTCCGACGGATATCTCTCGAAGCCGATGTACATGACGTAGACCGTCCATGCCATTCTCATCCTGCATTCTGGCTTCGCCCACGATATCCTCGATCTGCGGTAAAAGCCTCGGCGTTCTTCCGTATAATGACTGATAGGGTGTGCCCTGACCAGTAGATAGCAAAGCATTCTTAGCCAGCACTGACTCCGACAGAATCTCGACAAACGTCACCACGATGTTGTCTGCCTGAAGCTGTGACTGTGTGCGATGCAACTGCTGCCTCAGAATCTCATGATGTCTCTCTGCTATCCAGGCCTTCTTGTCCTTGGGCTTCACCACCAACTCAATATGCCATCTCGTAGCCCACGTCTTGGCCTCATCACTGCTCATAGATCCTTCTCCATCCCATATCATCAGTTCTGGAGGGCCAAATACTCTGATCCACCTCGACGTTGTTGTTGCCAAGATCGTGTGCGTTTCTTTATCAGCTATTTCCTCGGCGACCGTCCATTTGATACACTCACATATCAGATGAAGAATGATGTAACTTCTGATTTGTGGTCCCGTTTCGTCTGAGTAAAACATGAGATCTCCTTGAACTGTCTGATTGAACCTCATGCTAATCCTCACTGCTGTCCTGACATGCGGTGCTCCTCTCGCCCACGTCCTGCATGTCCTGCACGTGTCCACGACTTCGGCGATCAGCTTCATCACCTCCTGAGGTTCTCCTACCAGTGATAGTAATCTGGTCATCTGAGCTATCGTCGCATGATACCATCTCAAACGCAGTCGACGTAGGGCCTTCTTCTTTGTGAGCAAGTCACCGTCGTGAAGCAAACGCACCACATGCCTGAAATCAGAATTACTCCAAGTATCTTGGTCTTCGCCACCTTGAGGTACTAAAAAACAACTAAAAAAAAAAATTAAAAACTAAAAAAAGAAAAAAAAAAAAAAAGAAAAAAAAAAAGTAAGAAAAAAAAGAAAAAAAAAAAAAAACTAAGAAAAAAAGAAATAAAAAAAAAAAGAAAAAAGAAAAAAGAAAAAAAAAAAAAAAAAAAAAAAAAAATAAAAAAAAAAAAAAAAAAAAAAAAAAAAATAAAAAAAAAAAAAATAAAGCTAAGAAAGAAACTGCTGATATCGTTGATCTCGAGATCGTGTGTCTCGTCCGTGTTGCACTCGTCGTCTGGCCACTCGACCCTCAGGATGTGGTGCTGGAGGCGCCGGCACCATCGCGCCCGCCTCTGGGTCGACCGTCTGATCTCCGAAAAGTCGACGTCGAGCTTCGCCAGCCCGCACCTCATCAGCCTCTGGGCCTGCCGCTGAGCCGCTGGCAGCTCCAGCAGCTTCGGCTCGAGGTGCGGCACCATCTGCACTCTCGGCTTCGACCTCGCCGTCTTCTAGCTCCACTGCCTCGGGGTCGTCGAACTCCTTCCAGTCGGCTGGCACGGCTACTCTCCGCTGTGCCTCTGATGCTGCAACCTCCGCTGGAGTAGCTGCTGACGCAGAGGAGCCTCCTTCCGACCTTATGCCAACCACGACTCCACCTGGCTCATCATCTCCCGCACGTACTGGCTCTCCTTCAGGTCGAACATGTTGTGGTACACGAGCTCCGGCAGGTCGCCCGGCACCAGCACGAGCAGAACCGACGCCTGCTCTCTGCATACCCAGCTTGCATAGCCGGTCGGGCTCGGTGGACGCCGTATGCCCGGGATCCTCCTTCTTCTTTCCTGCTAGGCATGCTGCGCACTTATATGGCACTGAAGCCACATGTGGATGTCTGCAATTTCCTTCGACTCGATTGTGATCGGGATGCTCAGACGATCGGTGCTTCCTACATCCAAGGCGTACTCGTTCGCGATCATCTTCCAGGACGGGGTAATGCTTCCTGGAGTCTTTTGCCTTCTGCCACCTTCGCTTGTGCAGCAAACGGGTCACTCCCCGAGCCATTCGCTCGGCCAATCTCCATGGCCATACTTGAGATGCCGTCGCGTCAACTCCTCGCAGCATCGTATGCGTTCCATTACAGGCTCCTGGAATATCTCCACATTTGAATTCATCCACATAATAGATGAGATCGTAATCGAAGCCCAGAGCGAGGTAGGTTTGTTGACATGACCTCCTTCTGCTGTTTTGGCCCCCATCTGGCACATGTGAAAGTTGCCAACTACGGTACGGGAATTCTGTCGTATTCTCGGCCAAGGATCATAAACTTACATGTCGCTCGAAGTGGGCTGCTCATTGAGCCAATCCAAGTCGTCGTCATATTGTGCAAGTGCCACCACCGCGCAGAATGTCGAATGCTCAAGAGCGTACTCTAGGCTCTCTGCCCAGGTGGTGGGATACAACTGTCTGTTCATATAAGACCAACTGCCAAACGGCCCACATATCGGACTCATGAATACGATACGCACCCGGCGAGCAGCTCGATATCGAAGAAACGCCTTCTGCTCGCTGATCTCCGTTAAGTCCGATCCTGTGCACAGGTCGAAGTTCTTGCCCATTCTCACGCGACACTTTGCCAAAATGATTGAAGTCCGTGCCTGTCCACCTGCAATCTCACATACATCAAACTCCACGTCCGTCATCTTTGACTGAAATATGTCCATGGCCACCATCGTGTTGAATATCTTTGCCATTGGGGTCTCTCTCATCTCGCAGTGCGGCACTTCCTTCAAGCCGGCGAACCAATGAGGTTCAAAGTATACATGGTACATGTCCTGAATCACATCCTCGTCGCTCTTGTGATCCTCGCTGGCTTCGCCGTCACTGGAGAACCCCATGGTCGTCATCGCGTCCTTGCCCAGTCCGCTGAAATCTTGTCCGCAATCATCATAATGTTTCTCGAGCTGTCTCGGTCTCTTGGTTGACGCTGTTGTTGAACTTGTCGAACCCGTGGCTTTCTCTTTGGCTTTCTTCTGCTTTTGTCTTTCTTTCGAGTCGGTCGGCATCGCGATGCTGATGTTCTCGTTCGTGGGCTGCTTGGTGTACTCTATCAAGTCGGCTCTGGTCGCGGTGAACATGCCGTCATCCAGATACGCCTTCTGAATCAACTGAACAATTTTACCCACGATCGCGCGATGATTCTCTAGTCTCGATTCGGCCAGCTCGCCTGCATTGTCGAAAGAATACTTCATATCTACATCATGTCCAGCAGAAGACTGATGTGGACATGCCGTACTGTCTATGTGCTTGGTGGCTGCCAGCTGCATACACATCCTCAACGGCTTAGAATTACAAGGTGCCCTCACGTCCCAAGCACACACATGATGATGAGAGACTTGCACCTGCTTAATATTCACAATTGACTGAACAGCTGCCATCTGCCACGTATTCGACCTTCTCGGCGCTATCAGCACAAAACCACATGGCGGCAACTGGTGAGATACGTCGTAAATCTATCCAGGATCCTCCGATCATTGCGCGTTCCCGAACTCGTCAGGCATCGCGGGAGCTCTGGGACTACCAAGAAGTCACTGGTGGCCCAGCACTGACGCGGACCCCATTGAGCAAATCTATTAAGAAAAAAACTAACTTTTATTTATTTTTTTGGGGGGAGAGCGAATCCTGATACAGAGCCATACCACGACGTCTGACGCCGATTGGTTGAGTAGCCGACAAAAGGGTGATCTCCCAGGATTCGCACGAAAGCAAATACGAGGACAAAAGTGGGGAGAATCAGCAGGAGAGAGAAGGAGCAACAGAAGCAACAACAGGAACGCAGCAAAACGTATGCTCCTCCCCTGCCCCTGCTCTTCCTCACCATTCCCCATCTTCCCTCCCCCTCTTCCCCCCTCCCCCTCCTCTTCCTGATCGTCCCTCCTCCCCCCCTGCTACTGCTCCTCCCTCTCCGCATCCTGCTCCTCCCCCTGCTGTTCCTCCGTCCGTCTGTTCATGCTCCTCCCTCTCGTGCTCCTGCTCCTGTGCCTCCCCCTCCTCCCTCCCCTGCCCCTCCCCTTCCCGGCCTCCCTCACGCCCTCCCCCCTTCTCCCTCCCCCCCCCCTCACCCCATCCTCCCTCCCTTACCCTTTTCGTGGCCCCTGCCCCATCCAATGGAGAATCCCCACGACCTCTTCCCAAACGGAGGCGAGCGAAAAGCCCTCGCGAGGAGGCGAATTGGGAGAGCAAATCTGGAGAGCAAAAAAAAAAGAGGCGGAGAGCAAATCTGGGAGAGCAAAAAAAATTAGAGGATGTCTGCAGCGCCGGGCCCTCCTGCATGCACGAAAAGGTGGAGAGCAAATTTTTTGGGGTGAGATGGAGGCGGTTTTTCCCGACGGTGCGCGCGGACGGTTTCGAGGACGGTCTGGGAGGCGATTTGCTCTCCCTCCGGGGAATCCGAATTTACCCCTCAATGTTTGCTCTCCCCGCGCCGTTCCCTTTCAATGCCCCCATTTGGCGACGGATGACGAGGATGACGGCAAACAAACTGATGGATGGCGATAATGGCCGGCAAATGTTCTGATCGACCTCCTTGGGGGGGCGGTGAAAGAGAAAACGCGGCACTCCAGTCAGAACATTCACGCCGAACACGGCGGGCACACATCGAACACGCAGCACGCCGGGCACACCAATAACACAGAATAATAGTAACGCGACTCACGACCTCGACACGTTTCCAACAACACAACAAGCCGACGCCAACACATTGCGATTCCCCGGTCTGGGGAGCTGCCTTGGGAGGCCCCATGGGGCCATCTCTGGCCGTCTGAGGTTATCGCGGTTTTCAACTACTGTGCGTTAACAGATGCTGCCATCGCACAACTTCCCCGCGCGTCGCCGCGCATTGTGCGGGCACCGCGCTTTTCCCCCCACGCGAGGCACGCGGCGAATCAAAATCCGCCCAGCAAAAAAAAACAAATTGCGAAGCATGATATTTTTGCTTTCCTGCGTTTTTGCTCGTCAGTGGTTCCCAACCAGTGAAAGAAGGAATCTCTCAGAAAGGCGTCGCGTGCTTCCAACCACGAAGATTCCAGAAACATAGTGCGGGATACTACTCGTAAATGCGGATATCGTTCACTCAGCTGCTGCTGCAGCTGCGCATCTTCACTGATCAACACCACGTATTTGGGGCTAGACGATGCTCCCAAGACTCCTTCCTCCACCTTGTCCTCCTCGCCGGCAGTCTGATGCGCCGGCCCTGGGATCGGCGGCGCTGCCTGCGGGCTGAGGCAGCCCGCCTCGGTTTGTCAGTCGGTAGAGGAAGACCAGCTCACCGACTTTGAATGACTTGTCGGCGTCCTGGTAGTTGGTGTTGATGCTGATCCTGATGCTGATCCTGCCGTCGCCGTAGTCGCGTCATTGGCACCCTCAGTGGTCATCACCACGTTGCTCGTCTTGCCGTCCTGCTTACGCCTGAAGCGACTGATGGGTATTTGCCAATGACCTGACTTGGACTCGTTCATCTGGAAATGGCGACTGCCCGGCGAAGGTTCAACCTTGACTCCGCCAGGGCCCAAGAACCATATCTCTCCTGTCTTGCATCTGATGAGCGCATCGTTACGCTCTAGACTCTGAATGCCCATGAGACGGGGCACGCCAGAGTTCTCTATGCACGGCGACCTGAACTTCTCCTCGTGGTATACGCCATCCGTATCCACCATGCCAGTTGTCAACTCCACCTCAAAGTTCGCCTGCTGCGCTCCGTTGCCGACGCCTGCAACGTACCTGGGCTCGATCAACGCCTGCTGATCCACCTTCTTGCCGAACTTCTGACACTTGACGGCCTGACGTCTGGCCCACTGATCACCACGCAGTCCATCATGAGCTCCAGTATCTGGCATCAGGCCCACCTCGTCGTTCTGCAGAGCTAGGTTGCTGGCGAACACTTCATACTCTTCCTCGGTGATCCCAAAAGGCCACCATGGTCCAAAGAAAGAGGTAAGATGACGAGGCCCCTGAGCCACATCGCTTTGCCCGAGGGCGGTCATCTCAGTGATAAGGTTGCGTCGCTGCCGCGGTGCAACCGTCGGTGCAAACTGGCTATCATGAGGTACGATGGCGTTGGATCCATTTCTGCTCGCAATCTCACGCAAAACCGATGCCAAGTTTTCCATCATTGATGATACTTGAGGCCTCTCGTGAACTTGCTCGGCTATGTTCTCCTGCGTGGCCTGCTCAAGTGAAGTAACCAGCGCGCGACGCAAGGGGCACTTGGGCGGATCTCCAACTGCTCCGTTGTATATCAGACCAGCGCAGTCCAGACAGAAGTGAGTATGTCCGCATGGCATGGCCTTAGTGGTCACCTCGCGCTCCAAGCAAATGATGCAGTGCTCCTCGTTGGTCTCTCGCTGAGGTGCGTTGCGAACTGTGCCATCCACGGGCATGCGCACTGCTGCTTCCAAACGCTGATTGGCCACTTCCAATTGATTGGTAGCAATCGTGATCATGGCATCTGCTGGTCCTCGTTGGCTCTCTGGGGACTGAAACACATCCTCGTGCGTGGCTGTCGGCGGCGTCGTATATCCTTGCTCTGTATGCTGCCCCGCCGCAACTGACATAGCAACCAACTGCTGTACCAATGATGATGGCAGAGCCGTTCTGCCTGCAACCGTCGTCGACGATGATCCGTCACCCGCGTGCATCATGTTTGGCATAGTCGCTCCAATCATCGAAGGTGCGCCCATCTGCGAAGATGGCACTCCCCATTGAGCAAAGAAAGGTCCACCTCCCCAGTTCTGCACTAGCTGGCCACGTCCATGCCTCACCGTGTTCATCATATTGGGCGGAGGTGTGAAAGCTGCTGCAATAGCTTGAGGAGGCAAGCCCTGCTGCATCTGCTGCATGACCAACTGCTGCCTAGAACTCATCTGCATCTGATGCTGCTCGTACATGGCGCGCTGCTGCGAGGAAGGTACCTCTGGGTACTGAGCTTGTCGATCGAAGCCTCCGACATGTTGATCATCGCGCCCTTCTTCGACATCTATTGCTGGCGCCGTGTCTTCAACAACCATCCGCGAAGTAGCTGAGGTCGCACTCTGAACTTGATACTCTGTGTGCGTTTCCTCCGTCGCAAAGAAGCGGGGAACAGATGGCAACCCTGCCAGAGGCCCTTGAGCAAAGGCAGGAGCTGCCGCTGGCACCTGCGCTTCCCCGTGCGTGCGCATGTGGCCCGGCGCCTGCTGGTCATGAGTAAACCCTTTCCCATTGCCACTTTTGCCTTTTCCAGCTCCGTTCGGACAGCGTCTCCACAGATGTTGCGTTGATCCACATGTTGAACACTTCAGCGGCTGTCCATCTGTGCCAATAGGATTTCCTTTTCTGCCTTTTCCGCCCTTGCCTGACTTGCCAACGAAGTCCACGCCGTCCTCGAGGTAATGCCGTCGACGAACAGGTCCGCGCATCCGCCGTGGCGCTTTCCCCACAAAGCGTCTCCACTTCTTGCGATAGCGCTTGTACTTTTGATAGTAATTTTCGGACCGATCGTTATTAGACCATGATGACATATCTGGCCCATCCTCCTCTCGTCCGAACAACGCCGCATCAGCTTCGCCGTCGTCGTCCGAGGTGTCGCTGTCATCGTAGTAGTATCCGCCATCCACCTGAGTCTGATGCGACATAGCTGGAGCAAAGGGTCCACCGCCTTGCCAGGGCGGTGTGGCATTTCCCATATCTGCCGTCATGTATGTCGTTTCTTGGGTGTGCATCACAGAAGGGCCGTGCGTCGCTGGGTTCATAATGTCATGACTTCCACTCTCAGCGAGGTGCCCACATCTCTTGATATATGATAAGAACTCTCTATACTGCATGTCATCCACCGGAAGTGCCCCCTGAAAAGGCGCAAGAACTTGCTCCCAATACTCAGCTGGAAGACGCAAGGCCATCAATAGCATCCAAGCCGCATGATGATGTTGTACTGCTATGTTTGATCTCGTCCTCGCCCTCTGCAGCGCAACTTCCCAGCGCGTGAGTAAGGTGTCTATATTCTCGCCGGGCATCCTCGCAAATCCATACAAGTCGGCCAGGCTCCCGAGATTCGTCTCCTCTTCGAGCGGTAAGAACTGCCTGGCCAACGCCTGAAGGATGAAGCCTGCTCCACTCAGTCTCTGTAATCCTGCACCGTCTCCGAGGTCCATATCTGCTCCGTGGATCTTCGAGTGAAGAGGCAGCTCACGAATCATATCTCTTGCAATACCACCCAGCGACAGCTCCAACTGTGGTCCCTTCTTGTTCTCATCCAGATTCGTCGCATTGCACCACGCCACCGCGTCTGCCAACCAATTCCTGAAAGGATATTGCTGCTCCATCTCCGGGGCCCACGGTGGCGGGTTCGTCATACTTCCTCTCATCAGGTTCCAGTCTCTGGGTTCTGGTACATGTTGTCCGTATGGCCATGCTGTGCGTCCGCGTCCTGCTCCTGCGCCACGACCATCTCCGAATGGCTGAAACTGTCCAACTGGAGACCTGAACATCTGAATGAAATATCGGGCTCTTCGTCGTCCGTGGAGCTGGCAATGCCAGCTCCGCTACCAGCTAGAGTTGTCGATAACAACCTCGATGTCGGCGATGATGTAAGACGATCGCGCACTTTCCCTCTCCGCGCGTCTGGCGAAGATGTATCTCCACTCAGTCTGAGTTAAACAATACCACCAGCAAGATATCTTGATATCACTTAGTGATAGATGAGGTAGTACAGGATACTTGTGATCTTGGGATCTCCTGCAATAGTTAGTGCTGTGATATCAACTGCGCAGCTTGAGCCGTATCGGCTACATGATGCTGCACATGCCTCTGAGCTCGACTCTACTACGTTCACTGCTCTATCAAGTAGGGTGTGCCTTAATGGGACGACGACAACGACGACCGCGACGACGACGACGACGACGACGGCGGGGGGGGCGGCATGCGGACGTGCCCGATGGGACGACGACGACGACGACGGCGACGACGACGACGACGACACATCCTCTCCGCAGCCGCCTCCTCATCCTCCTCTCCTTTCCTCCCACGTACCTGGTCATCCATCCAACCTTCCACTGTGTTCCCCACGCCCCACGCCCCCCCCCCCCCCCGCCCGTCCCGGCCATTGACACCCCCCCCCCCCCATCCAGCCCCCCTCCCCCCAGCCGCCGGCCCCCTCCCCCACCCCTTCCCCCCGCCCGGAACCCCCCCCTCTCCCCCCCCCCACCCCCCTCCCCCTCCCGCCCCGCAACGCCCGCCCCCTCCCACGAATCCTCGTCGTCGTTGTCCTCCTCCTCCTCCTGCTCATCCTCCTGATCCCCCTGTGCCTCGTACCCTGCATCCCCCTCTCCTCGCCTTTCTTCTTCTTCCTCCTCCTCATCATCATCACCATCATCATCAGCAGCAGCAGTATCGGCATCCTCAGCATCATCATCATCATCGTCGTCATCATCATCATCATCATCATCATCGTCATCATCATCATCGTCATCATCACCACCATCATCATCATTATCATCGTTATCATCATCATAATCAGCAACCCCCCGTGGCCCATGGCCCTCCTCCTGCTCATTTTTTTTCCTGCTCTCCTGCTCCTCCTGCTCCTCATCCTCCTCCTTCTCCTCCTCCTCACGCTCCCCCTCATCCCCCTCCTCCTCCTCCTCCGCTCCGCCTCCCCCCCTCCCCCACCAGCAGCAGCAGCACTAGCACCAGCAGCAGCACCAGCAGCAGCACCATCAGCAGCAGCAGCAGCAGCAACAGCCGCAGCAGCAGCATCACTGGCAGCACCGGCAGCAGCACCACGAGCACCTGCAGCAGCATTACCACTAGCAGCAGCAGCAGCAGCAGCAGCAGCAGCAGCAGCAGCAGCAGTAGCAGCAGCACCAGCAGCACCACCAGCACCGCACTCACCACCAGCACCAGCAGCGTAAGCACTAGCTGCAGCAGCAGCACCAGCAGCAGCAGCAGCAGCAACATCAGCACCGCACCCCGGGAGAAATACTCCCGCATTGCGCGCGTACCCTTTCCTCAGAGGGGCTGTCTTAGGGGCTGTTTAGAAATCCGTGGGAGTCCCCTGGGAGCTCTAACATCGCATGTCTCCCTGGGAGCTCTAACATGCTATGTTAGCATGTTAGGGTTCCAGGGAACTCTAACATGGCATGTTAGAGTTCCCATGGAACCACTAACATGACGTGTAAGAACTCTGTTTATTATCCTCTCCTTCACCTCCCTCTCCTTCTCTGCCGTACTCCCTCTGTTAGAGCTCTCTTTCTCCTCTCTCTCCTCCCTCCCTCTGTTAGAGCTCTCTTTCTCCTCTCTCTCCTTCTCCTCTCCTTCTCCTCCCTGTCGTTTTCTTTCTTCTCCTCTCCTTCTCCTCATCTCTCCTCCCCCTCCCTCACCTCCTTCTGCTCCTTGTCCACTTTCTCCTCCTCCTTCTTCCTCCTCCTCGCGGCGAGGACAGCGACATCAGAAACAACGACGACGACGACGACGACGACGACGACGACGGCGACGACGACGACGGCGGCGGCGGGGGAGAGGGAGGGCCCTTGGAGCTCGATCGTGGCATGTTAGAGCTCCCATGGAACTCTAACGTGCTATGTTAGAGCTCCTTGGAAGATCTAGCATGATATGTTAGATACATTTCGATGTGAGCGTTGTAAACTCTAACATACTATGTTAGAGCTCGATGGGACCTCTAACATAGCATGTTAGAGCTCCCATCGAGCCGTCCCCCCCGCCGTCGTCGTCCCATTGGGCACGTCCGCATGCCGTCCCCCCGCCATCGTCGTCGTCGTGATGATGATGATGATGGTGATGATGCTGGTGATGATGGTAATGGATGATGGTGATGATGGTGGTGGAGATGATGTTGAGTGTATATATACGATCGGATAGTCGCCATTCGAAATTATCATTATCATCGTCATAAGCATCGTCAGCATCACAATCAGAAAAACAGGACATCGTCATAATCACAATCAGTGAATCGAACAACAGGAAAGATTCAACCCCTCAACCTAAACCAGCCCTAATCCCAGCCAGTCGAGGGGGCCGCTTCCGACGAGGAGGCCGCTCTCGATGAAGCCGCAGGGATTGGCGAGGCCGCTATCGACGAGGCCGCAGGGCTCGGGGAAACCGAAGGAGGGGACGACGATATTACCTTGAGCCAAGTTCTACGGACCACAATGGTGACGATGGTGATGGTGATGGCGATGCTGATGGTATGGATGGTGATGATGATGATGATGATGATGATGATGATGATGATGATGGGGATGGTGATGATGGTATGGTGAGGGCGGTTGTGATGGTGATGATGGTGATGGTGATGATGGTGATTGTGGATGTGATGAGCACCGCCATCATCACCATCACCATCGCCACCACCATCAGCACTACGATTTGATAACCACCATCATTACAATCGTCGTCGGCATCAAAACACAAAAACACTCAACCAACTCAACCTAAACCCGCCCTAAAGACAGCCAGCTTGGGGCGCTCTCAACACCGTTCCACGACGACCCGAAACGGCCACGGGCCCTCCCACCCTCACAAAGAGGCCCCCCAAAGGCCAAATCCTTCACGATCGTGTCGTTTTCAACGTGGGTTGCGTTCTCGCCTTTTCGCTTCCGAGATGCCACTGAGGCCTCAAGATGGCTCCCACGTGGCCCAAGAGGGCCCCAAGAGGGGTCCCGGAGCGCGGATCAGATCCGTGAGCCACGGGCGAGCCCGCCCATGGGGGAACCGCCCGCGAGGCGCGAAACCCGCCAGGTGCGCCACTGGCCATCGCGCGGGCGTCTATTTCCTGTGCTGTTTTCGGTTTCGTCCGTGGCTTTCTCGCCGAATGATAAAGGATGCTCCTCGACGGTCCTCGCCGAAGGAAAAACGCACACGTCCGAGCGATGCCAAGGATTGGAATGGACAAGCAACACGCGCGCAACTGCCCCCCCTGCGGACGCGGTGGGGACTCAGCTTGGGAAGCAACCGTCATGGGGGCGCGCCCCCTCCAGTGCGAAGGGCGAACGCGCTGGGAGCAGCAGCCTACGTCGCCAAAGGGGCACGAGACGCATGATGACAGAGGGAGGCTTCAACGACGGGCGCGCGCGACCGGCCCATCAGTATGGAACTGTAGGCGAAGCTCGATCTGCAATGCGGAACGCGCGACAGGCGGATCGCACGCGAATCTGCTCGGGCGCGAGATGCGTGGCCGGCAAACCCGCGGGCGCGCGAGGTCGCCACATCTGGCGGCGCAGTCAGGCGGGCCGCAAGCGCGACATGGCGAAGACGGGGCGAGCCTGGCCAAGGGAGGAGGCACGAACAACGAAGCGTGGAGAGAAGCAAGAGGAGAACGGACCGTGCGCCGCAGCGAAGGGAACGCAAGCGCCCAACCTCCAACGATGGCGGGTCTTGTCGCGCCAAAGCACCCCAACACGCGGAGCAACGCATAAGATGCGGAACACCCGTAGGGATGTTTTCCAGCAAAATCCACCATGCTGGTGCTGTGTGCGCCTGACAGATCCACGGCAGGCTCGGCTCCAGCACCGAGCAGTCATACCATCTGGCCGGTGCAGCCTCGGACACGAGGGCCATGAGCAGCCTCGCACGCATCGTGAAGCCGCCAGCGTCCTCCGCACTGGGAAGAGACATGGCAAGTGGAGAGGATGGTTGACGCCAGGAAGGTACAGGACGGACCCGAAGACAAGACGGGACAGGATGAGGGGAGGCGGGAATCAGATGAGGGATGGAACTGAAGGGACGAAAGGAGAGAAGCGAGAGAGAAAAAAGAGATGGGGGGAGGGAAGGAGGGCTGCTGATTCTGGGCGCACCCTGAACTGGTCAAAGTCCAGCGTGACGATGAAATGCTCCAGGAAACTCCCCCCGAGCACCCAGGCATCCTTCAAGGCGTCCTGCCAGGACCAGGGTGCAACGTGATGGGAGAGGGGGGGGGGGGAGGACGAGGGAAGAGGACGGGAGACGAGGGGGGGAGGAGGCGGAGGGAGCAGGGGGGGGGAATGAAGTGGAGGCGCAGGGAAAAGGCAAGAGGAGGACGATGAGGATACCGGCTGGCGGCTGGGCGCCTATGGGTACCCCTGTTCCTCCTCTCCGGCTCCCCATTTCTCCCCTTCCCCCCCCCCGCCCGCCTCCCCTGCCTCGTCCTCCCCCCCTCCGCATCGGTCTGCACGGCAGCGCCTCGCGGCGTCGGCCGTCTTCTCACGACTGGCCCCATTGCATCCTGGATCGCGCTGTCACCACTGTCGAGCAACAGCCATCAATGCTGAGTCGAAAGATTCCTCTCGCTTCGCGGGAGCGCGTCCAGAGCACATCATAAGACTGGCCACTGGGTGGCTTGCCCTGCTCGTCTGCCGCGCTGTCCTGCCGTGTCGTTCTGCCTGCCAATTCCACGGGGGGGCGAAGGCGCCCCTTCCCCGTTTGGTGCGCCGGGACGAGCGTGCGAATGTCCACGAGGGCACTGAGCATTCACCGCATGTCAGCACAAGGCAACGCCAAGTGCATACTCCAATGGTTCTAGCAACAACGCGCCATTATTTGTTTCAGTTCCGAGGGCCTCTTGGCGGTTTCTTGGGGCTGTTTGGGGCTTCCTTGGGGCCTCGTGGAAGCTTCTTGGGGGTCCCTGGAGGCCTCTTGGGGGCCCCTTGTAGAGCCTCTTGGGGCCTTTCGGGGGCCTCCTCGGCCGTCTTGGGGCGCCCTTGCGCCGTCTGGCCCCTTCGGAGGCCGTCTAGGGGACCTCTCGGGGCCGCCCTGCAGTGCCGAGTCCAAAGATTCCTCTCGCTTCGCGGGGTGCACGTCCGGAGTACGTGCAGTGAAGTCGTTTTGGGGGTTCTCGGGAGTTTCGTGAGGGCGTCTTGGGCCGTCTTGGGGACGTCTTTGGGGCCTCTCCCCCCTCCCTCATTTTGATACTCCCTCCCCGTATCCCCTTCCAGCGCCAGCACTAATCATGGGCGCCGCCGTGACCAACTTCCACCTGGCTGGCGCTGCGCCGCACTTCGCCCAGGGGGGAAAAATGACAGTACACTCCAGTCGCTGTGTGGGCTTTGGGGGGCTTCTATGGGGCCTTTTGGGGGCTTCTTGGAGACTTCTTGTAGGCCTTTGGGGGGCTTCTTGGGGCCCCTTGGGGGCGTCTTGGGGGCCTCTTGGGGCCTCTTGGGGGCGTCCTGGGCTGTCTTGGGGCGTCTTTCTCCCGTTTCGCCCCTTCGGAGGCCGTCTTGGGGGCCTCTCGCGGCCGCCTTGAGGCCCTCTTGGGGTCCTCTTGGGCCGTCTTAGGGGCCTCTTGGGCCGTCTTGGGGGCCTCTTTGGGCCGTCTTGGGGCCCTCTTGGGCCGTCTTGGGGCCGTCTTGGGGACTTTTTGGGTTGTTCTGGAGCGATTTTGGAAGCTGCTTGGGCCACAAAGGCTAGAACGCTGAAATATCGCCAAAGCCATTGGAAAATCAATGATTTTGGCATCTGGAGGCGCAATTGTGGGCGCTCTTGGGGCCCTCTTGGGCCGTCATTGGGGCTTTTTTGGGCCCTCTTGGGCCCATCTTGAGCCGTCTTGGCGCCCTCGTGGCCCCCCAAGAGGCCCAAGAGGTGAAAAGCATTGATTTTCTACAGGTTTTGGTAAGTTTTTGAGCCCCGGGAGGGAGTGGCACTCTTGGGTCGACGGATGTGGCGTAGCCCCTGGGGGGGGGGAGACATAATAATGTAACACAATACAATATGTTGCAAGTGTGCAATCTTTGGATACACCGGACTCACTTCTATAGCGCTCACTTCTATAGTGCTCACTTTGAAATTGTGGTCCGGAAGGGGCCGCACATGCAGGCACATGCCGCACAGTCGCATGCACATGCCCATGCAAATATACAAAAGCCTCAACATCATTGCCGCACATGCGCGCACATGCCACACCGTCCGATGCACAGTCGAATGCACGGTCAAGCAAAACTCTGAAAGCATAGACGCACATGCCCGCACATGCCGCAGAGATGTCGCAGGCGATAGTGGCCTGACCACCTGAGCTCGGGGCATTTCGCAACCCAGAGTTGCGAGGATGTCTCAGGCAAGCGTGGCCGGACCACCATGGGGCAGGGCATCTCGGAACCCAGAGTTGCGAGGGTCTCAGGCGAAAAAGGCCGAGACACTATGGAGCAGGGCATCATCGAGGTCAGAGTTGCGAGGATGTCTCAGGCGAAAGTGGCCTGAACACCTCAACTCAGGGCATCTCGGGCGAGGATGTCTAAAGCGAAAATGGTCTAACCACTTCAGCTCAGGGCGTCTCGGAACCCAGAGTTCCGAGGATGTCTCAGGCGAAAGGGGCCGAGACACTATCAAGCAGGGCATCATTGAGATCAGGGTTGCGAGGATGTCTCACGCGACAATGGCTGACCACCTCAGCTCGGGGCATATCGGAATCGAGACTTGCGAGGATGTCTCAGGCGACAGTGGCCTGACCAGCATGGGGCAGGAGATCTCTGAGGTCAGAGTTGCGAGGATGTCTCAGGCGAAAGTGGTCTAACCACCTCAGCTCAGGGCGTCTCGAAACCCAGAGTCCCGAGGATGTCTCAAGCGAAAGTGGCTGGGCCACCATGGGGCAGGGCATCTCCGAGACCAGAGTTGCGAGGATGTCTCAGGCGAAGGTGGCCAGATCACCTCATGTCAAAAAATGACAAAAAATAAAAAAAAGAAAATACAATAAAACAAAAGAAAAAAACAAAAGAGAAGGAAAAAAAAAAAAAGAAAAAGAAAAAAAAAAAACACAAAAGAAGTGACAAAAAAAAAAACATGTCAAAGCATGTCGGCCTCCAGATTGCCGACGACGTCTCACGCGGAACCGGCCGGACGCGAACGCGCGGGCGCCCGGAGACGAACGCCGGCCCCGGAATTCTTGCACGTCCCGCACATGCCCCGCACAGTATTCGCACAGGCCGAGCTCGCCAGTGGCCGAGCCAGGCGAGCGATTCCGAGATTCCCTGAGTTCGGGCCGTCAAGCCACTTTCGCCTGAGACATCCTCGCAACACTTACCTCCTCCTCTTCCTCCTCCTTCCTCCTCCTCCTCCTCCTCCTCCTCCTCCTCCTCCTCCTTCTCTTCTGGCCGAGCAGAACAGGCGGGCGGGCCGGCCGAGCCGGGGGCGTCCGCCTCCTCCGCCCCCCCTCCCCCCCCTCCCCCTCCAGCTCCCCCCCCCGCCCCTGCTTCGGCCGAGCTGAGAAGGCGCGCGGGAGTGTTTTACTAGGAGGGCACGCCACCGCCAGCTCACGAACAGTGCGAAGAACCGCCCCCGCCAGCAGCGGGCGAGTCTAAACGCACAACAAACTCTTTCAGGAAGCTTTGGCACGCCCCAAGTTAGCTCTGCGAAGGCCAGGAGGCATTGGAGGCACAGGGGTCCCAGACAGCTCCTAGGGCATGAGCGTGCATGTGCATTGGGATGTGCACGCATGTGCGCCCGCGCGTTTCACCGCATGTGCGTGCATGTGCGGGCCCGCGCGGCCTCCCGAAGAGAGGTTGCACAGGCATGTGCGTGCATGTGCCGATGACAGATATGCGATTCTCGAACACCTCCCGCATGTGCAGGCATGTGCGCGCATGTGCGTCGGACTGTGCGTGCATGTGCGTATGATGGATACATCAAAACACAACGCACATGCCCCCGCACATGCCCGGGCACGACGTGCACAGTAGGAAGTCCATCCAAGAAGGGCCGCACAGGCCTGGCACATGACTGGCACATGCCGCGCACATGCGCGCACATGACAGCGCAAAAACGGCCGCACATACACCTACTCAGGGGTATAGATGTGAGTGCGGTGTACATTGGATACATTGCATGAAGGCGTTCGCCGGAAAACGCTGCCGCTCAGCACGTCACCTCCGGACGTGGACTTCTTGAGCTGTCTTGGGGGCCTCTTCGACCGTCTTGGGGGCCTCTTTGGGAGTCTTGGAGTCCTCTTGGGCTGTACTGGGGCCCTCTTGGGCAGTTCTGGGAAGATGTTGGAAGCTGCTTGGGTCGCCCTGGGCCCGTGAGAATCGAAATAAGCGAGAACACACAATTTCTCAAAACCCTCTGCGAAATCAATGATTTTGGCCGCTGGAGGCACTCCTGGGGGTCCTGTTGGGGCCCTCTTGGGGCGTCTTGGGAGTGTTTTTTGGCCCTCTTGGGGCCATCTTGGGCCGTCCTGGGTGGCCCCATAGGGAGCTCCACCGAAGGCCCCAGTGGCTGCGTTCGCATGGCGACACCGCGCGCATTTCGGCACACCCCTCACACGCTTCGTGGCCCCATAGGGAGCTCCACCGAGGGCCCCAGTGGCTGCGTTTGCATGGCGGCACCGCACACATTTCGGCACACCCCTCACACGTTTCGTGGCCCCATAGGGAGCTCCACCGAGGGCACCCGTGGCTGCGTTCGCATGCGGCACCGCACCCATTTCGGCACACCCCTCACACGTTTCGTGGCCCCATAGGGAGCTCCGCCGAGGGCCCCAATGGCTGCGTTCGTATGGCGGCACCGCGCGCATTTCGGCACACCCCTCACACGTTTCGTGGCCCCATAGGGAGCTCCACCAAGGGCCCCAGTGGCTGCGTTCGCATGGCGGCACCGCACCCATTTCGGCACACCCCTGACACGTTTCGTGGCCCCATAAGGAGCTCCACCGAAGGCCCCAGTGGCTGCGTTCGCACGGCGGCACCGCACCCATTTCGGCACACCCCTCACACGTTTCGTGGCCCCATAGAGAGCTCCACCGAAGGCCCCAATGGCTGCGTTCGCATGGCGGCACCGCACCCATTACGGCACACCCCTCACACGCTTCGTGGCCCCATAGGGAGCTCCACCGAGGGCCCCAGTGGCTGCGTTTGCATGGCGGCACCGCGCACATTTCGGCATACCCATCGCACGCTTCGTGGCCCCATAGGGAGCTCCACCGGGGGCCCCAGTGGCTGCGTTCGCATGGCGGCACCGCACCCATTTCGGCACCAACACTCCTCAGACGTTTCGTGGGCCCATAAGGAGCTCCACCGAGGGCCCCTGTGGCCTGCGTTCGATGGCGGCACCGCACCTCTTTCGGCACATAGGGAGCTCCACCGAAGGCCCCAGTGGCTGCGTTGGCATGGCGACGCCGCACCCATTTCGGCACACCCCTCACACGCTTCGTGGCCCCATAGGGAGCTCCACCGAAGGCCCCAGTGGCTGCGGTCGCATGGCGGCGCCGCACCCATTTCGGCACACCCCTCACACGTTTCGTGGCCCCATAGGGAGCTCCACCGAAGGCCCCAGTGCCCGCGGCCGCATGCGTCACCCCCATCCACTTCGGCCAACCCCTCACACGCTTCGTGGCCCCATAGGGAGCTCCACCGAAGGCCCCAGTGCCCGCGGCCGCATGCGTCACCCACACACATTTCGGCACACCCCTCACACGTTTCGTGGCCCCATAGGGAGCTCCACCGAAGGCCCCAGTGGCTGCGTTCGCATGGCGGCACCGCACCCATTTCGGCACACCCCTCACACGTTTCGTGGCCCCTTAGGGAGTTCCCTCTCATTCGCTCAACCTGCTTTGCGGTACTTTTTTGTTTTTTTTTTTTGTTTTTTTTTTTTTTTTTTTGTTTTTTTTTTTTCCGGTCAAAAAAAACAAAAAAAAAAAAAAAAAATGCATATGGTTGGGTCCATCGCCAGGATAATTTTCTATTTTCCATGTGAAAACACAAGTTTGCCATATCTTTCCTTTTCTGTTTTCTTGTGTTTCGCTCCCCCGCTCGGCCCCTCGGGGTTTCCCCGCCGCCCCAGGGGGGGGCCGAAAAAGATGGAACACCTGAAAATATAAGAAAAACATGTGTTTTCACATGGAAAAAAACGGCCTCCGACCTCCGTCTCCTCCTCCTACTCCCCCCCCCTCCCCCCCTCTCTGGCATCTCCATTGGGGGGGCGGGGGAGGAAAAATGTGGAACATAAGTAGGCTGAGGAAACGGAGGAAGGTTTTTCCCAACCATCGTGTGGTGTTGGGTCATTGTTCCCCACATTCTAAGTGGGGTTCTGATTTTCTCTACACCCGCGTCACACCCGCGTTTCCACCTCACCTCCTCCTTCTCGCTCGTACACACACCACACCAACCACACCACATCGCACCACACCACACCACGCCACACCACACCACACCACACCACACCACACCACACTACACAACACCACCCGTGTGTGGCACTTTCTCGTCACTACAGGGGGTGCGCAGGGGGTGGTCCCTGAGCTCGGCTGCGGGTGCGCAGGGGGGGGGGTCTCTGAGCGCGGCCGCTATCCGTGACGGTCGTCCAGGCACAGCAGGCGTGGCATTTTCTCGACACCATGGGGGATGCGCAGGGGGTGGTCCCTGAGCGCGGCCGCTATCCGTGACGGTCGTCCAGGCACAGCAGGCGTGGCATTTTCTCGACACCCTAGGGGGTGCGCAGGGGGTGGTCCCTGAGCGCGGCCGCTATCCGTGACGGTCGTCCAGGCACAGCAGGCGTGGCACTTTCTCGACACCATGGGGGATGCGCAGGGGGTGGTCCCTGAGCGCGGCCGCTATCCGTGACGGTCGTCCAGGCACAGCAGGCGTGGCACTTTCTCGACACCATTGGGGATGCGCAGGGGGTGGTCCCTGAGCGCGGCCGCTATCCGTGACGGTCGTCCAGGCACACAGAGTCGGCACCGCGGCGGGCAAATAGGGGGTGCGAGGGGTGGTCCCTAGAGCGGCCGCTATCCGTGACGGTGTTCCAGGGCACGCAGGCGTGGCACTTTCTCGACACCATGGGGGGTGCGCAGGGGGTGGTCCCTGAGCGCGGCCGCTATCCGTGCCAGTCACCCAGGCATAGCAGGCGTGGCATTTTCTCGACACCATAGGGGGTGCGCAAGGGGTGGTCCCTGAGCGCGGCCGCTATCCGTGCCAGTCGTCCAGGCATAGCAGGCGTGGCACTTTCTCGACACCATAGGGGGTGCGCAGGGGGTGGTCCCTGAGCGCGGCCGCTATCCGTGTCAGTCGTCCAGGCATAGCAGGCGTGGCACTTTCTCGACACCATAAGGGGGTGCGCAGGGGGTGGTCCCTGAGCGCGGCCGCTATCCGTGCCAGTCGTCCAGGCATCGCAGGCGTGGCTTTTTCTCGACACCATAGGGGGTGCGCAGGGGGTGGTCCCTGAGCGCGGCCGCTATCCGTGCCAGTCGTCCAGGCATAGCAGGCGTGGCACTTTCTCGACACCATAGGGGGTGCGCAGGGGGTGGTCCCCGAGCGCGGCCTCTATCCGTGCCAGTCGTCCAGACATAGCAGGCGTGGCACTTTCTCGACACCATATGGGGTGCGCAGGGGGTGGTCCCTGAGCGCGGCCGCTATCCGTGCCAGTCGTCCAGGCATAGCAGGCGTGGCACTTTCTCGACAACATAGGGGGTGCGCAGGGGGTGGTCCCTGAGCGCGGCCGCTATCCGTGCCAGTCGTCCAGGCATAGCAGGCGTGGCACTTTCTCGACACCATAGGGGGTTGAGCAGGGGGGGGTCCCTGAGCGCGGCCGTATTTCCGTGGCGGTCGTCAGGCACAGCAGGCGTGGCACTTTCTCGACCACCATGGGGGATGCGCAGGGGGTGGTCCCTGGCGCGGACGCTATCGTGACGGTCGTCAGGCACGGCAGGCGTGGCATTTCTCGACAACAGGTGGGTGCGCAGGGGGTGGTCCATGAGCGCGGCCGCTATCCGTGCCCCCGGTCGTCCAGCACGCAGGCAGGAGGAGGAAGAGGAGGAGCAGGAGGAGGAGGAGGAGGAGGAAGAGGAGGAAGAGGAGGAGCAGGAGGAGGAGAGGAGGAGGAGGAGGAAGAGGAGGAAGGAGGAGGGGGAGGAGGTGGAGTTGAGAGGAGTGCGGAGGAGTTGTGCGGAGGAGGATGTGAGAGGAGTGCGGAGGGTTTGATACGATGATGGTTTCGACCTGAAAATTTTAAGAATTGAGCAAGCATGTGCGGAGGACTTGGGAGGAGGAGGAGGAGGAGGAGGAGGAGGAGGAGGAGGAGGAGGAGGAGGAGGAGGAGGAGGAGGAGGAGGAGGAGGAGGAGGAGGAGGAGGAGGAGGAGGAGGAGAAAGGTTGAGAGGAACACGGCGGAGCGCTATCCGCCCCGGGGTCGGAAAACGTGGCAGGCGTGACACTTTCTCGGCGCCTCAAGGGAGTGCGCAAGTGTTTGGTATACAAACACAAGAATATAAAAACAGTATGTGGGGTTCCTCGGTAGCATAATTTTGAAGAGACGGTGCCCCGCGTCTCCTCTCCTCTCCTCTCCTCTCCTCTCCTATCCTTCCTCCTCCTCCCCCCCCCTCCGCGTCAGCCACGCCCATTTCGTCACGCCCCTCACGCGCTTCGTGGCCCCATAGGGAGCTCCACCGAAGGCCCCAGTGGCTGCGTTCGCATGGCGGCATTGCACCCATTTCGGCACACCCTTCACACGTTTCGTGGCCCCATAGGGAGCTCCACCGAGGGCCCCCGTGGCTGCGTTCGCATGGCGGCACCGCACCCATTTCGCCACACCCCTCACACGCTTCGTGGCCCCATAGGGAGCTCCACCGAGGGCCCCAGTGGCTGCGTTCGCATGGCGGCACCGCGCACATTTCGGCACACCCCTCACACGTTTCGTGGCCCCGTAGGGAGCTCCACCGAGGGCCACAGTGGCTGGGTTCGCATGGCGGCACCGCGCACATTTCGGCACATCCCTCACACGCTTCGTGGCCCCATAGGGAGCTCCACCGAAGGCCCCAGTTGGCTGCGTTCGCACGGCGGCACCGCACCCATTTCGGCACACCCCTCACACGCTTCGTGGCCCCAAAGGGAGCTCCACCGAAGGCCCCAATGGCTGTGTTCGCATGGCTGCACCGCAGTCATTTCGGCACCCCTCACACGCTTCGTGGCCCCATGGGGAGCTCCACCGAAGGCCCCAATGGCTGTGTTCGCACGGCGGCACCGCGCCCACGTCGGCACACCCCTCACACGCTTCGTGGCCCCATGGGGAGCTCCACCGAGGGCTCCAGCGGCTGCGTTCGCATGGCGGCACCGCGCCCATTTCGGCACACCCCTCACACGTTTCGTGGTCTCATAGGGAGCTCCGCCCACGGCCCCAGTGGCTGCGGTCGCATGGCGGCACCGCGCCCATTTCGGCACACCCCTCACACGTTTCGTGGCCCCGCAGGGAGCTCCACCGAGGGCCCCCGCGGCTGCGTTCGCATGGCGGCACGGCGCACATTTCGGCACACCCCTCACACGCTTCGTGGCTTCATAAGGAGCTCCACCGAGGGCTCCAGTGGCTGCGTTCGCATGGCGGCACCGCGCCCATTTCGGCACACCCCTCGCACGCTTCGTGGCCCCATAGGGAGCTCCACCGAGGGCCAGGCGGTCTGCTGCGTTTCGCATGGCGCACCGGCCCATGCCGGCACACCCTTCACACGCTTCGTGGCCCCATAGAGGAGCTACAACCGAAGTCCAGTGGCTGCGCCCCTGCGTTCGCATGCCGGTACCGCGTTCATTTCGGCACACCCCGCGCACGCTTCGGTGGCCCATGGGGGCTCAACCGAAGAGAGCCCCCGTGGTTACTTTTGCACGGCGGCACCGCACCGGCACACCCCTCACACGTTTCGTGGCCCCATAGGGAGCTCCACCGAGGGCCCCAGTGGCTGCGTTCGCGTGGCGGCACCGCACCCATTTCGGCACACCCCTCACACGTTTCGTGGCCCCATAACGAGCTCCACCGAGGGTTCCAGCGGCTGCGTTCGCATGGCGGCACCGCGCCCATTTCGGAACACCCCTCCACACGGTTTCGTGGCCAAATAGGGAGCTCCACCCGAGGGCCCCCGCGGCCTGCGTTCCGCATGGCGACCACCGCGCCCATTTCGGCACACCCCGGACACGTTTCGTGGCCCCCATACCCACAAGGAGCTCCACCGGAGGGCCCCAGTGGCTTTGCGTTCGCATGGCGGCGCCGCGCACATTTTCGGCACACCCTTCACACGTTTCGTGGCCCCATAGGGAGCTCCACCGAGGGCCCCAGTGGCTGCGTTCGCATGGCGGCACCGCGCTCATTTCGGCACACCCCTCACACGCTTCGTGGCCCCATAAGGAGCTTCACCGAAGGCCCCACTGGCTGCGTTCGCATGGCGGCACCGCACACATTTCGGCACACCCCTCACACGCCTCGTGGCCCCATAGGGAGCTACACCGAGGGCTCCAGCGGCTGAGTTTTCGTTTCGCCTGGCGGCACCCGCACCCATTTCGGCACACCCCTCACTCGCTTTTTTTTCGTGGCCCCATAGGGAGCTTCCACCGAGGGCTCCAAGGCTGTGTTTCGCACGGCGGCACGCGCCCATTTCTGCACACCTTTCACCCGGCTCGTGGCCCCATAGGGAGCTCCACCGAAGGCCCCAGTGGCTGCGTTCGCATTGCGGCACCGCACCCATTTCGGGGCACCCCTCACACGCTTCGTGGTCTCATAGGGAGCTCCGCCCACGGCCCCAGTGGCTGCGGTCGCATGGCGGCACCGCGCCCATTTCGGCACACCTCTCACACGCTTCGTGGCCCCATAAGGAGCTCCAACGAGGGCTCCAGCGGCTTGCGTGTTCGCCCCCCCCATGGCGGCACCGCGCCCATTTCGGCACCACCCATCGCAACGTTACGTGGCCCCGTAGGGAGCTCCACCGAGGGCCCCAGCGGCTGCGTTCGCATGGCGGCACCGCACCCATTTCTGCACACCCCTCACACGTTTCGTGGCGCCATAGGGAGCTCCACCGAGGGCCACAGTGGCTGCGTTCGCATGGCGGCGCCGCACCCATTTCGGCACACCCCTCACACGCTTCGTGGCCCCATAGGGAGCTCCACCGAGGGCCCCCGCGGCTGCGTTCGCACGGCGGCACCGCACCCATTTCGGCACACCCCTCACACGCTTCGTGGCCACATAAAGAGCTCAGCCGAGGGCTCCACTGGCTGCGTTCGCATGGCGGCACCGCGCCCATTTCGGCACACCTCTCACACGCTTCGTGGCCCCATAGGGAGCTCAACCGAGGGCCCCCGTGGCTGCGTTCGCATGGCGGCACCACACGCATTTCGGCACATAGGGCGCTCCACCGAGGCACAGCCGGCTCACCTGCGTTCGATTGCGGCACCGCACCATCGGTACACCCCCACACGTTTTCGTGGCCACTAGGGGCTCCAACCCAGTCGCCCAATGGTGCTGCGTTTCGCGCTGCGGCACCTGCGCCCCATTTCAGAACACCCTCACACACTTTCGTGGCCCCATATGGAGCCTCCACCGAAGACCCAGTGGCTGCGTTCGCATGGCGGCACCGCGCACATTTCGGCACACGCCTCACACGCTTCGTGGCCCCATAGGGAGCTCCACCGAGGGCCCCAGTGGCTGCGTTCGCATGGCGGCGCCGCGCTCTTTTCGGGACACCCCTCACACGCTTCGTGGCCCCATAGGGAGCGCAACAGAGGGCCCCAGTGGCTGCGTTCGCATGGCGGCACCGCGCCAATTTCGGCACACCCCTCACACGCTTCGTGGCCCAATTGGGAGCTCCACCGAGGGCTCCAGCGGCTGCGTTCGCATGGCGGCACCGCACCCATTTCGGCACACCCCTCACACGTTTCGTGGCCCCTCAAGAGTTCCCTCTCCTTCGCTCAACCTGCTTTGCGGTATTCGTAACTGCATGCGGTCGGGTCCATCGCCGTGAAAATTTTGGCGGGTCCGGGATTCAAGACGCCGGACCCATTACCCTTGTAAACAGCGCAAGCGAGAAAACGAAACCCCTCCGTGTCCCCGCGCACCTTAGGGCCCCCCAAGTGGTCCTGGGGCTTGGAGGGCTCCTTTTTTCGCGGGAAGCATGGCATTTCCTTTACCCCGGATTCAAGACGCCACTCCGAAAACCATGGTTTTTCTTATGAAATCGTGTTTTGTTTCATGCGTGGGTGTGCTTTACGTGCGCGGCTGGTGTGGTTTTCGTGCGCGACTGGTGTCTTCCACTTCGCCGAATGGTGTGGTTTCCGTGAGCGAGTCGTTTGGTTCACGTACGCGAATGGTGCGGTTTCCGTGAGCACGCGGTGTGGTTCACGTACCTGAATGGTGTGGCTTCCGTGAGCGAGTGGCGTGGTTTCGGTGAGCGAGTGGTGTGGTTTCCGTGAGCGAGTGGTGTGGTTTACGTACGCGAATGGTGTGGTTTACGTACGCGAATGGTCTGGCTTCCGCGCGCGAACGGTGTGGTTCACGTAAGCGAGCGGTGTGGCTTACGCACACGGCTGGTGTGGTTTTCGTAAGCGAATGGTGTGGTTTTCGTGCGCGAATGGTGTGTTTTTCGTAAGCGAATGGTGTGGTTTCCGTACGCGAGCGGTGTTATTTTCGTAAGCGAATGGTGTGGTTTACGTACGCGAATGGCGTGGTGCACGCACGCGAATGGCGTGGTCGACGTAACCGAACGGTGTGGTGCACGCACGCGAATGGCGTGGTCGACGTAAGCGAACGGCGTGGCCTACATACGCGAATGGCGCGGCTTACGTAAGCGAGTGGTGTGGTTTACGTGCGCGAATGGCGTGGATTACGCAAGCGAGTGGTGTGGTTTACGTGAGCGAGAGGCGTGGTTTACGTGCGCGAGTGGTGTGGTTTACGCGCGCGAAAGGCGTGGTTTACGCACGCGAAAGGTGTGTCTTACGTACGGAGCCCTAGGATTCCCAATGAATTGGTAGGTTTCCTGGGAATCCAAAGATTTCTTTAGTAGTAGTAGCAGTGCTAGTCGTAGTCGTAGTCGTAGTAGTAGTAGTAGTAGTAGTAGTGGTAGTGGGAGTAGTAGTAGTAGTAGTAGTAGTAGTAGTAGTAGTAGTAGTAGTAGTTGTAGTAGTAGTAGTAGTAGTAGTAGTAGTAGTAATCGTAGTAGTAGTAGTAGTAGTAGTAGTTGCAGTAGTTGTAGTAGTAGTAGTAGTAGTCGTCGTCGTCGTAGTAGTAGTAGTAGTAGTAGTAGTAGTAGTGGTAGTCGTAGTAGTAGTAGTAGTAGTAGTAGTAGTAGTAGGCGTAGCCGTGGTAGTTGTAGTAGTAGCAGTAGTAGTTGTAGTAGTAGTAGTAGTAGTAGTAGTAGTAGTAGGCGTAGCCGTGGTAGTTGTAGTAGTTGTAGTAATAGTAAATAGTAGTAGTAGTAGCAGTAGTAGTAGTAGTAGTAGTAGTAGTCGTACTCGTAGTAGTA
>CAUYUJ010005425.1:0-61496 GCA_963575745.1 Prorocentrum cordatum | reverse complement strand
CTCCCCCTCCTCCTCCCCATCCGCATCCTCACCTTCGCCTTCTTATTCGTAACAGTATTATTATTATTATCATTATTATTATTATCATTATTATGATTATTATTATGATTATTATTATTATTATATATTATTATTAGTTATTATTATTAGTATGGGTATTCGTATTCGTTTTCGCTTCGTATTATTATTATTATTACTATTATTATTGGTATATTAGTACTGTTATTATTATTATTGTTATTATTGGTATCATTATTATTATCATCATCATCATTAGTCGCCGTGTTCTCATTATTAGTTTTCGTCGTCTAGTTATTCGTATTCGTTTTCGCAGTCTGAGTATAGTTCGTATTATTCTTCTTAGTAATACTAGTATTCTTAATATTAGTATTATGTGTCGTATTACTCTTATTCGTCTTCTTAGTCTTATTAGTATTATTTGTGTTCGCAGTATTCATATTCGCCGTCGTATTACTGTTGTTATAACTATTGTTCGTCGTCTTCGTCGCCTTCTTCTTCGTCTTCGTCTTCGTTTTCGTGTTAATAGCCTTCGTCTGCGTCGTCTTATTCTTCCTCCTCCTCCTCCTCCTCCTCCGACTCCTCCTCCTCCTCCTCGTCCTCCGCCGCCTCCTCCTCCTCCTCCTCCTCATCCTCCTCCTCCTCCTCCGCCTCACTCCTCCTCATATCTCCTCCTCCTCCTCCCTCCTCCGCCGCGTCCTCCTCCTCCTCCTCTCCCTCCTCCTCCTCCTCCTCACTCCTCCTCCCCCTCTCCCCACCCTGCTCCGCCTCCTCCTCCCTCCTCCGCCTCATATCCTCTTCCTCCTCCTCCTCCTGCTCCTCCTCCTCTCCGCCTTTCTCTCGCCTCCGCCGCATCATCATCATCATCATCATCATCATCATCATCATCATCATCATCATCATCATCATCATCATCATCATCATCATCATCATCATCATCAGCATCAGCATCATCATCATCATCATCATCATCATCATCATCATCATCATCCTCATCTATCCATCCTCATCCTCATCCTCATCCTCCTCCATCTCTCATCATCACATCATCATCATCATCATCATCATCATCATTCAGCATCATCATCAATCCATCATCAGCATCATCATCATCATCATCATCATCAGCATATTCATCATCATCAGCATCAGCATCATCAGCATCATCAGCATCATCTCATCAGAATCATCATCCGTCCAGTATCAGCATCATCATCAGCATTACCATCATCATCATCATCATCATCATCAGCATCATCATCAGCATCATCATCATCATCAACATCATCATCATCGTCAGCATCGTCAGCATCGTCATCATCATCATCATCATCAGCATCATCATCATCAGCATCATCATCAGCATCAGCATCATCATCATCATCAGCATCACCATCATCATCAGCATCAGTATCATCATAATAATCATCATCATCATCAGCATCAGCATCATCATCATCACCATCATCAGCATTATGAGCATCATCAGCATCATCATCATGATCATCAGCAGCATCATCAGCAGCATCATCATCATCATCATCAGCATCATCATCAGCATCAGCATCATACTCATCATCATCAGCAGCATCATTATCATCATCATCATCATCATCATCATCAGCATCATTAGCATCAGCAACATCAGCAGCAGCAGCATCATCATCATCAGTATCATCATCAGCAGCAGCATCATCAGCATGATCAGCATCATCCTCATCATCAGCATCGTCGTCATCATCATCACCATTATCATCATCATCATCATCATCATGACCATCGTCATCATCATCAGCATCATCAGCATCATCATCATCATCATCAGCATCAGCCTCAGCATCACCGTCCCCCTCCTCTTCGTCCTCATCCTCCTCCTCCTCCTCCTCGTCCTCCGCACTCCTCCTCAGTCCTCCTCAGTCCTCCTCCTCCTCCTCCTCCCCCTCCTCTCCCTCCTACTCCTGGTCCTCCTCCTCCTCCTCCTCCACCTCCTCCTTCCCCTCCTCCAAATCCTCCTCCTTCTCCCCCTCCAGATCACTCCTCCTCACTCTTCCTCCTACTCCACCTCCTCCTCCTCATCCACCTCATCCTCCTCCTCTCCTCCTCCTCCTCCTCCTCCTCCTCCTCCTCCCCCTCCATCTCATCATCAGCATCATCATCACCATCGTCATCAGCATCATCATCATCACCACCATCATCATCCGCATCACCACCCTCATCATCATCAGCAGCATCATCAACAGCATCTCCATCGCCAACCACATCATTACCATCATCATCACCACCACCACCTTCACGACCAGCAGCAGCACCATCATCACCAGCATCATCAGCAGCATCGCAATCACCACAACCATCGTCATCAGCAGCATCATCACCATCAGCATCATAATCATCAGCATCATCATCATCAACATACCCATCATCGTCATCACCATCATCATCAGTATCAACATCGTCGTCATCACCACCATCATCCTCAGCGAAATCCCCACCCTCGTTATCAGCATCAAGATTACCAGCAGCAACACCAGTGGCATCATCATCAGCGCCATCATCAGCGGCAGCATCATCATCATCACCATCGCCAGCATCACGATAATCGGCATCAGCATCCGCAATAGCAGCAGCAACAGCACCAGCACCATCATCATCACCACCACCACAACCACCATTATCATGATCATCAACAGCAGCATCATAGTGACCAGTTGCAGCAGCAGCGATCATCATCATCATCAGCAGCAGCATCATACTCATCATCATCATCATCATCATCATCACCACCATCATCATCATCATCATCACCATTATCCGCACCATCATCGTTGCCATCACCATCATCATCATTTGCCTCGTCACAATCCTCGGCACCAGCATCATCATCATCAGCAATAGCATCAGCAGCAGAACCATCATCAACATCATCAACAGCAGCACCAGCAGCATCAACATCATAATCATCAAAATCCTCGTCGTCATCATCAGCACCAGCAGCAGCAAAATCATCACCATTGTCAGCATCATCATCAGCATCACCATCAGCATCAGCATCGTCATCAGCATCACCATCATCAGCAGCATCATCACAACCCTCGTCATATGCATCATCAGCATCAGCAGCAGCAACATCAGCATCAGCAGCAGCACCAGCAGCAGCATTGTCATGATTATCATCATCAACATCATCACCATTATCATCATCGTCATCAGCATCAACATCAGCATCCTCATCGTCATCAGCATCACCATCATCATCAGCAGCATCATCACAACCCTCGTCATATGCATCATCAGCATCAGCAGCAGCAGCAACATCATCATCACCAACAGCAACATCATCATCACCATCTTCATCAATCCTCGTCATCAGCATCATCATCACCAGCAGCAACAACAATATCATCATCATCAGCAGCAGCAGCAACACCATCACCACCACCATCATTGTCATCATCAGCATCATCATCATCATCATCATCATCAGCATCATCATCAGTATCGTCATCATCTTCATCGTAGTCGTCGTCATCATCACCATCATCCGCATCATCATCGTCGTCACCACCATCAGCACCAGCATCATCACAATCCTCGTCATCAGCATCACCATCAGCAGCAACAGCAGCAGCAGCGTCATCAGCATCATCATGAGCAGCAACAACAGCATCACCATCGTATCATGAGAGGCAACATCATCATCACCATCATCACCACCACCACCAACACCACCACCACCATCATAATCATCATCATCATCATCATCAACAGCCGAGGCAGCAACATCATCATCAGCAGCATCATCATTTTCATACACATCATCATCAGCAGCATCATCATCATCATCGTCATCATCATCAGCATCATCATGGTCGTCATCACCATCATCATCATCAGCATCGTCGCAATCCCCATCACCAGCACCATCATCAGCATCGACAGCAACGTCACCATCATCATCAGCATCATCATCAGCATCATCAGCATAACCATCACCGTCACAATCCTCGTCATCAGCATCATCATCATGATCAGCAGCAGCAGCAACAGCAGCACCATCATCATCAGCAGCAGCACCATCATCAACATCATCATCATCATCATCACCACCACCATCATCATCATCAGCAGCGCCATCATCAGCAACGTCATCATGTTCATCATCATCATCGTCAGCGTCATCATCACCATTATCCTCATCAGCATGAGCATCATCATCAGCATCATCATCCTTATCATCATCATCATCGTCATCATCGTCGCGGCGGGAACGCGGGCCTGCGCCAGTGCCGCAGAGCCTGAGCCCGGCTCCGGCCGCCGCCGCCGCCGTCGCCGCCGCCGTCGTCACCGCCGTCGTCACCATCGTCCCCACCGTCGTCGCCGACGTTCGTCGCCGCCGAGGCCGCAGGCGATGTCGTCATGGCTGTCGTCAGGGCCGCCCTCGAGGCCGCTGTCAAGGGCGTCTTCGGGGCGGTCGCGGCCGTCGTCGTCGTGGTCGCGGTCGCCGTGGGCGCCGTCGTCTGCGCGGTGGTCGGCGCGGTCCCCCTCCTCGTCGTCATGGTCGTCAGAACCATCATCCCCATCAGCCTCCTCTTCCTCCTCTTCCTCCTCCTCCTCCTTCTCCACCTCCTCATCCTCCTCCTCCTCCACCTGATCATCATCATCAGCATCATCATCGTCAACGTCATCGTCATCGTCATCGTCACCATCATCATCATCATCATCATCATCATCACCACCACCACCACCACCACCATCATCATCATCATCATCATCGTCATCATCATCACCATCATCAGCATCAGCATAATTGGCATCATCATCATCAGCAGCAGCATCATCACCAGCCGCAGCAGCAGCATCATCATCATTACCGTCATCGCCATCATCATCATCATCACCAGCATCATCGGGATCATCATCCGCATCAGTATCATTATTACTATCATCATCATCCTCATCATCATCACCCTCATCAGCATCATCATCATCATCAGCAGCAGCATCATCATCGTCGTCGTCACGTCAGCATTAGCAGCATGATCATCATCCACAACATCCTCATTTTCATGCGCAGTATCATTGGCAGCATCACCACAACCACCACCATCCTCACCAGCAACATCATCATCAGCAACATCATGATCATCATCAGCATGACCATCGTGACGCGAACCCTGACCAGGAGACCTTTTGTGTGTCTCGGGCCAGGCGGGTCCAGCAGGACAGGGCGGCACCCGGGCAGAGCTCGGACGAGCGGGCGACACTGACACACCACAGAACCACAAACACACAGCAACCACAGCACAACACAACACAACCGAACGAGGAGGAGAGAGAGAAGACCAGAAGAAGGGAGGCAGAGGGCGGGCACTGAAAAGGCTTGAGCCGTGGCGGTTGCAGACTGCACGGCCCTCCATCGCTCTACGATTACTGTTCGAAAACCCCCCATCGTGACGCGAACCCTGGCCAGGAGACCTTTTGTGTGTTTCGGGCCAAGCGGGTCCAGCAGGACAGGGCGGCACCCATGCAGAGCTCGGCTTGAAAAGAACGATGGAGGAGGGACGAGCGGGCGACACTGACACACCACAGAACCACAAACACACAGCAACCACAGCACAACACAACACAACCGAACGAGGAGGAGAGAGAGAAGACCCCTAGACACCCCAAGCGGGATTCTGGCATTTGCCGCATTCTTAAACTGCAATGATGCATGCACCAACCCGACCGTGACAAAGCGCAGAAAGCTGGATTGAAAAGCTGGGAGCCCAGACTTGCACCCTGGTCCTTTTGCGCCAACGAGCCCCGAAGCCATAGTAATCCACGGTGCACGCCTGGCTCGTCGGGTGACGCGCCAGGCGCTCGACCTGCTCGGCACCACGCAGTCGGCATCAACTGGAGCCAGGTGGCCCGTGGCGGGCTTGGGACCAGGTGCAGCAAGGGGTCCCCATCCACACAGCCGAAACCACGTTGCTAGAAATCCGCCCCAGAAGCGTCGTCTGAACGACGCGGCGGTTCGAATCGAACCAGGGCTGTTTCAATATATCGACCGAAATCGCGGCGTGGCCATGGGCCCGCATGGCCCTGGACAAGCTCGCCCCCCCGGCGACAAGCTCCAAGAAAACCTGGCTGTGGCGACTGCTTGCCGAACCTAAGGCGCGCCGTAAAATACCGCGAAAGCGAAGCCCTACCTCAGAATCCGTCAACCCAGGCGCGCCAGGACTGGCGCCGGTGGCAGCGCCACGCCTTCCAGCACGATGCTGGCCAGGTTGGCCTGCACTGCGCTGCCGAAGTCCAGCACGGCCTGCGGCGACTTGTGGAGCTCCGCCAGCGCGCGGGCCTCCTTGCCGTAGCGCTTCATCATGGCGTCGCTGCGCCAACGGCCGCGCGCCTTGACCTCCAGCGGGCTCCGACGCTTCGCCAGCAGGTCGTGCGAGGCACCGCCGTGCCGCAGGCCGTAGGCGGCGACGCCCATGGCGGCCACGCCCAGCGCCTCAAAAGCCTCCTGGATCCTGATCGTGAGGTCGCCAGGCTCGAAGGTCCAGATCCGCTGGTCTGGCGAGCGGCACCTCTCCTTCAGCTTGCTGAAGCAGGGATGCAAGAAGTCGAGGTCGTCGAGCACCATGCTCTCGTCCCAGGCGCCGAACTCGGTGGGTTTCTCCAGTTCCACTGGGCCCAAGAAGAGGCCCCAGCAAAGGGCCTGGGGGCTCGCGGCGGCCGCGGGCGGCACCGGCTGGAGCGCCGTCAGCGAATCGCAATCGCCGGGCCGCAGGCACGCGCTGCAGGAGAGCAGGGCGGCCACCGCCTGCTCGACCAGGCGACGCGACAGCAGGTGGCCCACGATGGCGAGCGCCAAGACGTGCGGCGCGGGCAAGCGCGTCTTGCGTGGGACGACCTTCGCTGGAACCGAACGTGGCAGGCTCTGATCCCCGTGACGGCCCACCTCTGGGTAGTGGAATTTCACCGCAGCTAACGTCTTGCTGGCCACATCGCCCGCCATGCCCATGTAGAAAAGCTTGTCCAATGAGAGGACCAGCGCATTGTCGAGGTCTTTCACATTGTTCCAGTCGAGGCCTGCCTCCAGGGCCCACTCGAGAAACGACCTCATATTATTGAAGTAGTCCTTGCGGGTAGCCGCTGCTACCGAGCGGCTCTCGAGGTACGTCATGTGGGACGAATCCCGGGGGGGCGCCGATGTCGGCGATGATCGGCGGCACCGGGTCCGCCGCGCCGCTGCTGCTGCCGCCGACGGCGCTGCTAGCCTAGCCAGCCAGCCCCCCTGGGTCGCCACCAGGGTTCGCATCTGGCAATGGGCCGAGCGCGCCGAGGGCTGGGAACCTCGGGGCGGCTGGAAGAGGCTCACCAGGTTTACCATCGCGATCAGCATCGCCGTGCTTGACGGCCAGGCCCAGCTCCTGCTGCCGCTTGATGTAGGACAGGCCTCGACGTCCGCGAAGCTTGCCTCGATCATGTCGCACGACTTCTTGCGCTCGCCGGCCTGTCAAAGGCTGTCAGGAACGCAACCCTCGTAGGCAACCTCCGCGACGTCAGCAGTAAACGCATGACTCCTGGCGCCCTGCTTGCAGCGCCCCTCTCCGCCGCGCGGCCCCAGCGAGCGACCGGCTCCGGGTCCGCCTGGCGCACGCACACGCCGCGGCCCCACGGCGAGGCATCACTGGCTGTCACCGACGGCAACCACTTAGTGTCCGCGTGGGCCAAACAGCGGGAGCAGGTCTCCGACGAGCTTCAGCTCCTCGGCCACCGAGCCCCAGAGCGGCGCGACCGCCCGCTTGTGCTTCTTCACGAAGGCGTAGACCGAGCTGCAGATGGACAAAGGTCGGCCGCTGCAGCAGCATCAGCCACGCGGCGTGACCGAGCACCACCTCCAGGACCCCGCCTGAGCAGCGCCCGCGTTTCAGAAGCTCCTCGATCGCCAATCGATGGCGCCGCGTGCGACGAGTCGAGGCCCGCGCGGCATGGGCGCGCCCGTCGAGGGAGAGGCGCGCGAAGTCGGCGTGGTCGACCGCCTCGGAAGTGTCCTCGCGCACGGTAAAGCCCCGTTCCTCGAGGCTCGAGGCGACCTGCCGCCCCGCTGCAGCGACGCGCTCCTTCGGGGCGCCCTGCGCCATGAAGTGGTCGACGTAGCCTGCAGCGTCCTGCGGCCGCTCTGGCCTGAGGGGCCGCGAGGCGGCGCGGTCCTTCACCAGGGCGTCCGCGCCGGGCCCGCCGCGCGCAAGGCCTTCCTCCGTGACCAACTGGCAGAGGCGCAGAGCCCAACTCCAGCCCATTGGCGGCGCCGTCAAGACCGGCGCGAGCGAGGCTGCCGCCGCGGGGGGCTCTCCGCCCACCAGCGGCCGCCCGACAAGCCCGGCCCGAACAGGTGGCAGGCGAAAGCAGGGCCCGAGCTCAGGCGGCACGGAGATGGCGCAAACCGCATTCTGCACATCGCCCACGGAGCACCAGACCACGACGCACTCGCTGGTCTCCATCCCCGCGAAGGCCGAGGCGGATGGCAAGTGCGTGGGCGGCGGCGGCTCGAAGTCGCACTTGGCGAACCGCGCGTCGAAGATGACCCGATGCTGCCCTGACTTCTGTCTGACAAAGAAGAGCCCGACGGCGGCCTCGGCCTGGGCAGGCACAGGGCGGACCATTCCGCGCTCCAGCGCCCCCTGAACAAAGTCGGCGCAGACGCGCTGGTGGCGGAAGGCGGGGCCCACAAAAGGATGATGGCGTCCGAGCTCAGACCAGAGGGCCGCCGCTGCAGCCGGAGGTCGTCGCATCTTGGCCGCCAAGTCCCCCAGCCAGGAGGCGTGCTCGGACGAGAGTGCGTTGGCCAGATTGACTGGGGCGGCCCCCACGACCGGCCAGGACACAAGGCCCTCGCTGCGGGGCGCGACGGCGGTTGAAGTCTCGCCGCGCATCACGGCGGATCCGCAGAGCTCACGAAGGCACCCGCGGGGGTGAACATCAGCTGGGCGGGCTCCAGCGGCAAAGTAGCCGCGCTCCAAGTGCTCGAGGCAGGACTGCTGCATAACCGAGGGCGGCCCAACCGCGGCGCCACCACGACCAGAGAGGAAGTTGAGAGAGTGGACGCCATCGCTCGCCGACTCGAGCGCGCGAAGACGTCGGAGAGCGCGGCGTTCGACTGCTCGATGGCGGCCACCTCCGCACTGAGGAAGCTGAAGGGTAGGGAGCGGGAACGCGTCGCGCAGGCGACTCATCCCGCAGCAGCCGAAAAGAGAAAAGCCTGCGAGCCCGGGGCCAAGGAGCGGCAGGCAGCCGAGTCCGTGGGTGAGCAGCCGAATGCCACTCGCCTTCCTTGCCGCCCTTGGCCCCTCTCTTTGGACGGGCCAGCGCGCGTTCCTCTCTCGCTTTCCTCCTTTCCTTGGCGATCGCGTTCTCGCGGGAGATCTGCTCGCTGATCCAGGCGCTGAGCTCTGGCGCCACCTTGAGCCCGCGGGCTTTGGCCACGCCCGTGGAGCAGTAGTGTTCGTCCCGATGGGCGTCGTCGCCGAGCTTCGTTCCCAGGATCTCGTCGCGGTAGCGCTCCTCGCACAGCTGCAACCGGCGCGCCACCAACTCCAGCGCTCCGAGGTTGCTGATGTCCAGCTGGTCAACACCGCCGTCTCGAAGATCTTGCTGAAAACCGAGTGCGTCGATACCGTGATGTCATCGAAAGAGAGCCTGATGTTTGACCGCCACTGAACATGATGACCGAGCGTTACCGCCATTTTCCAGCATGAATCGCGCCACCCAGGCCACGGTCCGAGGCCCGGGAACGGGCCAGTCCGCCCACTGCGATGGGTCCAAGATGGCGACCGCATCCGCGAAGGACCTGTGGCGCTGACCGTTCGTGTCGTAGAGGACGGCCAGCGTCTTGCAGTCGGCACCGTCAGACGCGACTCCAGCAGCAGGCCCCCGAGCGACGCCACCTCCGTCGGCTTCCGCGAGGGCCGCCGCAAGTCCCGCGTGCCCAAGGCCAGGAACTGCGGGCTGAGCGGCCGCTGCGGCTGCGCCGCAGTCAGCCGGGGCCGCCGCCGCGGGAACCGCGGCCGCCATGGGCGCGCCGGCCACAGCGCCGCAGGCCGCGGCCGCCATGGGCGCCGCGCCGGCAGCGCCGCCGGCCGCGGCCGCCATGGGCACAGCGCCGGCAGGCACAACGGCGCCGGCGCCGCCGACAGCTGCTCCGCCACCGCCTCCAAGAAGGTCCGCCAGGCCCTCACCAGGTCCTCCGACCACTCCGAAACCTCCGCCTCCACCCCCTCCCGGCGCACCAGCCGCCGCCGCGGCTGCGGCTCCCGCGGCCAGCTGGGCGTCGTGGTCGGCAATGAGGCGGTCGGCCTCCTGCGCGAAGCCGAAAAACTCCTGGGCCGTGAGGGCGGGCTGGAAGTCGTCGATCGCTTGGCCCGCCGCAGCGGGAGGAATGACCCCTCCTGGCCCGCACCGATGCCACGATGCGATGTCCGAGTTGTCGGCGGCGGAAGGCTCCACGAAAAGGTCATGGTCGGGCGAGACCACCACCGCGTGGAGCGGCTGGACGGCACTGACACGCACCACAACCCGACGGTGAGGCAACTCAGGGCCAGGAACAGCGCACGCCACCAACACCTCATCTCCGATGTTCATCAGGTGTCGGCACACGACCACGGCCTCGAGGAACACGACGATCAAGAGCGTCCTCCAGCGCAGGTGGCGCTGCCTCCACAGGACGAGGCTCCCACACCGAGCTCCAGAGGCATGCAGGATACTCGCCCCGCCTCCGGCTCGGGGCAAGCCAGAGAGGGATCTGGGCAGAAGTCCAGGCTGAGCGGGGCCAGCGCGGGCGCGCACCGAGCCAGGGCCGCGCAGAGGTCCTCGACCTGCGCGACGGGCGGCGGCGCAGCCGCCGGGCAACCTCGCTCACGCGAGGCCAGGGCGGGCGCCGGACGCGGCGCCTCGGCAAGCGCCGGCGGCGGTTGCGATGGGCGGGAGCCGCCCAGGAGGCGCCCCAGCCAGACGGCGCTGGCGTGGAACGCGACCAGTGTCACGCCGCGGGCCACCGGGCGCATGCGCGGGCCCGCGCGCAGGCCTCCTGAGGCCTCCAAAGAAAAGCCTTGAGCCGTGGCGGTTGCAGACCGCACGGCCCTCCATCGCTCTACGATTACTGTTCGAGAACCCCCCATCGTCATCATCATCATCATCATCATCATCATCATCATCATCATCATCATCATCATCATCATCATCATCATCATCATCATCATCATCATCATCATCATCATCATCATCATCATCATATCATCATCATCATCATCATCATCATCATCATCATCATCATCATCATCGTCATCATCATCATCATCATCATCATCATCATCACCATCATCACCATCATCACCATCATCATCATCATCATCATCACCATCATCACCATCATCACCATCATCACCATCATCACCATCATCACCATCATCATCATCATCATCATCATCATCATCATCAGCACCGTCATCATCATCATCATCATCGTCATCATCATCATCAGCAGCATCATCAGCATCATCATCATCAGCATCATCATCATCATCATCAGCATCATCAGCATCATCATCATCATCATCATCATCATCATCATCAATCATCATCAGCAGCATCATCAGCATCATCATCATCAGCAGCATCAGCATCATCACCATCATCATCATCATCATCATCAGCAGCAGCAGCATCATCATCATCATCATCATCAGCCATCATCATCATCATCATCATCATCATCGTCGCCATCATCATCAGCAGCAACAGCAGCATCATCATCATCATCATCATCATCATCAGCATCAGCATCACCAACCTCGTCATTATCATTATCGTCATCATCGTCAGCATCATAATCATCAGCATCATCACCACCATCATCTTCATCAGCAGCAGAATCATCATCATCGTCACCATCATCATAATCAGAATCATAATCATCAGCATCGTCATCATCGCCATCATCATCAGCATCATCAGCATCATAAGCATCATCATCATCAGCATCAACATCATCGTCAGCAGCAGCAGCAGCGCAGTCGTCATCACCATCATCATGAACAGCATCATCACCATTAGCAGCATCAGCAACCGCATCAGCATCGTCATCGTCATCATCATCGCCATCATCATCCGCATGATCATCCGCATCATCACCAGCAGCATCACCACAACCACCACCATCATTATCACCATCATCAAAAGCAGAATCAACATCATCATCATCATCATCATCATCAGCATCATCATCATCATCCTCATCATCATCATCAGCAGCAGCAGCATCATCAACATCATCATCATCCTAATCATGTTCCTCTTCAGCATCATCATCATCTTTATTCCCCAAAGAGCTTGATGAACGGAGTGCTGTTGTGATGGAAGCTAACTCTGGCCGAGGGAATTCAAAGCAGAGACGTCCTCAATTACCCTGCGACGTACCCAACCCTTTCTATACATGTGGTAGTTATATTCAGGACCACTCAATGCTGACTGACGGGCATGCTGAAAAACCCGCAGTGCGGAAGAAGAGCACCCAGCAGTGAACTCAGAAGAGCGCAGAGAGAAGAGCAGCGGCAACGCGTAAGACCTACCTCTGCTGGGCCTCCCAGGAACCCACGAAAATGGCGACAATTGCGCAGATCGCAGCCCCGAGGGCACCGCGAGGTCTCGAGGTGGTCCGCGTGGGACCCACCTCCGCTGGGCCTCCCAGGAGCCAACGAAAGTGGCGACAGTTGCGCAGATCGCAACCCCCCAGGGCGCCGCGAGGTCTCGAGGTGGTCCGCGTGGGGCGTACCTCCGCTGGACCTCCCAGGAGCCCACGAAAGCGGCGACAATTGCGCAGATCGCAGCCCCCCAGGGCGCCGCGAGGTCTCGAGATGGTCCGCTTGGGACGTACTTCCGCTGGGCCTTCCAGGAGCCCACGAAAGTGGCGACAATTGCGCAGATCGCAGCCCCCCAGGGCGCCGCGAGGTCTCGAGGTGGTCCGCGTGGGGCGTACCTCCGCTGGACCTCCCAGGAGCCCACGAAAGCGGCGACAATTGCGCAGATCGCAGCCCCCCAGGGCGCCGCGAGGTCTCGAGATGGTCCGCTTGGGACGTACTTCCGCTTGGCCTCCCAGGAGCCCACGAAAGTGGCGACAATTGCGCAAATCGCAACCCCCAGGGCGCCGCGAGGTCTCGAGGTGGTCCGCATGGGACCCACCTCCGCTGGGCCTCCCAGGAGCCCACGAAAGTGGCGATAATTGCGCAAAACGCAGCCCCTCCCCCAGGGCGCCGCGAGGTCTCGAGGTGGTCCGCGTGGGGCGTACCTCCGCTGGACCTCCCAGGAGCCCACGAAAAAGGCGACAATTGTACAGATCGCAGCCCAAAGGGCACCGCGAGGTCTCGAGGTGGTCCGCGTGGGACCCACCTCCGCTGGGCCTCCCAGGAACCCACGAAAGTAGCAACAATTGCGCAAATCGCAACCCCCAGGGCGCCGCGAGGTCCCGAGGTGGTCAGCGTGGGACCCACCTCCGCTGGGCCTCCCAAGAGCCCACGAAAATGGCGACAGTTGCGCAGATCGCAGCACCGAGGGCACCGCGAGGTCTCGAGGTGGTCCGCGTGGGACGTACCTCCGCTGGGCCTCCCAGGAGCCCACGAAAGTGGCGACAGTTGCGCAGATCGCAGCCCCCAGGGCAACGCGAGGTCTCGAGGTGGTCCGCGTGGGACCCACCTCCGCTGGGCCTCCCAGGAACCCACGAAAATGGCGACAGTTGCGCAGATCGCAGCCCCCAGGGCACCGCGAGGTCTCGAGGTGGTCCGCGTGGGACGTACTTCCGCTGGGCCTCCCAGGAGCCAACGAAAGTGGCGACAGTTGCGCAGATCGCAGCCCCCCAGGGCGCCGCGAGGTCTCGAGGTGGTCCGCGTGGGGCGTATCTCCGCTGGACCTCCCAGGAGCCCACGAAAGCGGCGACAATTGCGCAGATCGCAGCCCCCAAGGCGCCGCGAGGTCTCGAGGTGGTCCGCGTGGGACGTACTTCCGCTGGGCCTCCCAGGAGCCCACGAAAGTGGCGACTGTTGCGCAGATCGCAGCCCCGAGGGCACCGCGAGGTCTCGAGGTGGTCCGCGTGGGACCCACCTCCGCTGGGCCTCCCAGGAGCCCACGAAAGTGGCGACTGTTGCGCAGATCGCAGCCCCCAGGGCACCGCGAGGTCTCGAGGTGGTCCGCGTGGGACCCACCTCCGCTGGGCATCCCAGGAGCCCACGAAAGTGGCGACAGTTGCGCAGATCGCAGCCCCCAGGGCAACGCGAGGTCTCGAGGTGGTCCGCGTGGGACCCACCTCCGCTGGGCCTCCCAGGAGCCCACGAAAGTGGGGACAGTTGCGCAGATCGCAGCCCGACGGCACGAGAGAAGAGGAGAGGGGAACACAGGAAACAGGAGAGGAGGAGGGGAGGAGGGGGGAGGAGGAGAAGGACGGGGCGACCACACTGCCCTATTCAAAACGAATATCCAACCATAGGAGTGTTGGGACAGAAATTGAGGCCCAAGCCGTTTCGCCTGAGGCATCCTCACACCTCTAAGTTCTGAGTTGTCCGGGATTGGGCGTTTCGCGCGAGACATCCTCCAAACTCTAAATTCCCAAATGCGCCGCAAGAGGTGGTCCGGCCCGTTTCGCCTGAGACATCCTCGAAACTCTGAGCTTCCAGATGCCGCGCGAGAGGTGGTCTGGCCTGTTTCGCTTGAGACATCCTCCAAACTCTCAGCTTCCAGATGCCGTGCGCGAGGTGGTCCGGCGCGTTTCGCCTGAGACATCCTCGCAACTCTGATCTCTGAGATGCCGCGCAAGAGGTGGTACAGCCCATTTCGCCTGAGACATCCTCAAAACTCTGGGCTCCGAGATGTCGTGCAAGACGTGGTCCAGGCCGTTTCGCCTACAACATCCTCCAAACTCTGACTGAGCCCTGAACTGCCGCGACCGACGTGGTCCAGCCCGTTTCGCCTGAGACATTCTCGCAACTGTGAGCAACCAGATGCCGCGCGAGAGATGGTCCGGCACGTTTCGCTTGAGACATCCTCCAAACTCTGAGCCCCGAGATGCCGCCCAAGAGGTAGTCTGACCCGCATCGCTTGAGACATCCTCGCACTTTTGCATTCCGAGATGCCGCGCAAGAAGTGGTCTGGCCCGTTTCGTCTGAGACGTCCTCGCAACTCTGAGCTCTGAGATGCCGCGCGCGAGGTGGTCTGGCGCGTTTCGCCTGAGACATCCTCCAAACTCTGAGCCCTGAGCTGCCGTGCGCAAGGTGGTCCAGCCCATTTCGCCTGAGACATCCTCGCAACTCTGACCTCGGAGATGCCGCGCGCGACGTGGTCCAGCCCGTTTCGCCTGAGACATCCTCCAAACTCTGAGCTCTGAGATGCCCTGCGCGAGGTGGTCCGGCCGGTTTCGCCTGAGACATCCTCGCAACTCTGATCTCTGAGATGCCGTGCGCAAGGTGGTCCGGCCTGTTTCGCACAAGACATTCTCGCAACTCTGAACTCCCAGATGCCGCGCAAGAGGTGGTCCAGCCAGGGGGGCCCAGAAGACCACATGTTGCAGATCCCCCCTGGGACCCTGGGAGCCCCAGGAGGCCCCAGAGAGCTTCAGGAGGCCGCAGGACGCCCAGGACAGGGGCCCCAGGAGACTCCCAGGAGGCTCCCAGGAGGCCCCAGGAGGCCCCCTTTCAGAACGTGTCAAGTTAATACACATCCGGTGCCGATTCGTTGATTTTTCCTGCTCTTGTGCCCCCCCCCCATTTTGGGGGGCCCGGACGGCCACATGTTAGATATCCCCCCCTGGGAACCCCAAGAGGCTTCAAGAAGCCCCAGGTGGGGTCCAGGAGGCCACAGGAGGCCCAGGAGGAAGCCCCAGGAGGTCCCCAGGAGGCCCCGAGAGGCCCCAGGAGGCCTCCGCAACTCGGAGCTCTGAGACGCCGCGCTCGAGGTGGTCCGGCCCATTTCGCCTGAGACTTCCTCGCAGCACGTTTTCCTCTGTCCCCGTACCCGCACCCAGATGCCGCGCAAGAGGTGGTCCAGCCTGGGGGCCCAGAAGACCACATGTTACATATCCCCCCTGGGACCCTGGGAGCCCCAGGAGGCCCCAGAGAGCTTCAGGAGGCCGCAGGACGCCCAGGACAGGCCCCAGGGGTACCCAGGAGACTCCCAGGAGGCTCCCAAGAGGCCCCAGGAGGCCCCTTTCAGAACGTGTCAAGTTAATACACATCCGGTGCCGATTCGTTGATTTTTCCTGCTCTTGTGCCCCCCCCCCCCCCCCCATTTTGGGGGGCCCGGACGGCCACATGTTAGATATCCCCCCCTGGGAGCCCCAAGAGGCTTCAGGAAGCCTCAGGTGGGGTCCAGGAGGCCACAGGAGGCCCAGGAGGAAGCCCCAGGAGTTCCCCAAGAGGCCCCAGGAGGCCCCCAGGAGGCCCCAGGACGCCTCCGCAACTCGGAGCTCTGAGACGCCGCGCTCGAGGTGGTCCGGCCCATTTCGCCTGAGACTTCCTCGCAGCACGTTTCGCCCGAGATATCATCGTAACTCTGGGGTCCGAGATGCCGCGCGCGAGGTGGTCCAGCCTGTTACGCTGGAGACACCTCGCAACTCTGGGTTCCGAGATGCCGTTCGGGATGAAGAGGAGGTGGAGGAGGAGGAGGAAAAGGAGGAGGAGATGGAATGGAAAAGGAGGAGGATGATGTGGATGAGGGAGCAGGCAGGAGGAGGGGGAGGAGGAAGAGGAGGGAGAAGGAAGGGAGTTGCAGGAGAGGACCTAACGGGAAGCGAGTGTGACGTGGACTTGTCAGAACGTGTGCGAGAGGTTGTCTGGCCCGGTTCGTTTGAGACATCCTTCCAATACTGAGCTCCCAAATGTCGCTCGCTAGGTGGTCCGGCCCGTTTCGCTTGAGCCATCCTCACAATGCGAAGCTCAAAGATGTTGCGCGCGAGATGGTCTGGACCGTTCTGCCTGAGACGTTTCGTAGCACAGGGGTTCCAATCACAACCTCTCTCATTCCTTCTCCCGCCTCTCTCTTCCCGCTTCCCACCTGGCTCCTCGTCCCTCCTCCCTCCTCCCGCCTCCCGCCTCCCGCTGCTGCGCCTCTGCCTCCGCCTCCCCGTCCCCGCCGTCGTCGTTTCTGCCGCCTCAGCATCCGTCATGCGCGCCCTGCCTTTCGCCCTCCCCAAACATCCGACGTCACGATACCTATACGACCGCCCTGCGGGCGATAAGGAGGTCGGGGGAGATTGTGATCAAATCAGATAAGCTGGATTGGATAAAAAGCCCGCCGCAAGCGCCGAAACAAATGAATTATGAAATTAGCGACATGCGTTAGCGCCGGGACGCCCGGGACACCCGGGACACCCGGGACACCGCCCGGCCCAACTGGGACACCTTCAGCAGCCTGACCGGGTCTACTGGGTATCGCCTGTGTGGTCATGGGCTGGGTCTCGCTCTGCGGTTGCGGCGGAGCTGGGAGAGGCAGAGGCGCTGATGAGCTACTCGCCATGGTCAGCTACAATGGCCTCCAAGGGGACCCGGGAGGCCAGTATCGTGAGGAGCTTCTGGGTCTTGGTAGGGCTGAAGGGATGGCTATGTTGTATGTCAGGGTTTTGCGGCAGGCCGAGGCGCAGCCGGAGGAGGGTGTCCGCTGACGTGGCCAGGCGGCGGAGGAGCTGGCGTCGCCGCTGAGACTCGCTCCTTCGCTTAACCACGGCAGGGACGGAAGAGTCCTTTTTCTCAGGGCTCCGCATCTTGGGTCTTGAGCCAAGAGCGCAGCATCACGGCGAAAGTTGGCCTGAAGCTGCAAACCTAGAGTGCGAATTACATTGCAACCCATCCCTGGAGGCGGCGTCGCCGCTAAGCCTCCAGAGATCTTGAGACACATGACCAAAGTGCAGCGTCACGGCGAAAGTTGCCCTGAAGCTGCCGACCTAGAGTTTGTGTTTGTGACAAGATAGAACAACTGTGCGCACTGGCGCCCCAACAGTGCGTACGGCAAGCGTGTGAGACAAAATGTTGCCCGATCGGCTCGCCTTGAGCCTTGAGCCAATCCATCCCTGGATGCGGCGTTGCCGCTAAGCCTCCAAGGATCTCGAGACACATGGCGGCGCAAGCGTCAACATGCGTGATCCCACTTTGTGGGATAAAGGTCTTCCAACAATCTACCACAAGCAACAGCGCTAGCTCGGAATCTCTGGGGACGGGCGGTCCGGAGTGGCGGAAGCCCAATGTCTGGCCCCCGCCAAAAACAGAGGGAGACGAGGAAAGGAGGGGAAAGTTGGCGTGCAATGGAGCGGGCGGCCACTCTGCTGAAGGGGCGGATCCCCCGTGCCAGAGAGGCCCGACCAAACCGTATGTATGCCCTGGGATGACCTCCGGCTCGGAGTCCCCGCTCGGAGAAAATAGTTGGTGCGCTAGCGTCATATAGAGGTTTACCGGCGGCGGAGCAGGGGCATCCACCACCTATTTTGCACACCCCCCTCGCTAAGCGCCAACGTCATCAGTGCAAAACACAAGCTCGAAGTGCAAAATGCAGAACAATTAAAATACTACCAAACTGCATCAGCTCCGCTCGAGGACACGGGTCATTTCACAAGGCTTTCGATGGTGATGTTGCCGATCCTGATGTTCATGAGCTCCCGGGCCTGAATGAACTTGGCCGGCAGCAGCGCCATGGTGAACCCGTCGCCCTTGTGGGTTGCCGTCGGGCGGTGCTCGACCTCGATCTCGCCGTCCTTCCAGAGCTCGTGGACGACGGAGATCGCGCACTTGTGAGCGCGCTCCAAGTGCCGGAGCTTCTTGGAATATCCGCGCTCAACGGCCGCAATGGCCTGCGTGTTGTCCACCAGCACGACGATGTTCGTTTTCGCGCCCATCTTGGCCAGCATGTCGGCCATGGGGAGCGCGTCCATGCGGACGTTCTTGGACATCGCCAGCGTCTCGGACTCCGCGGTCGCCGAAGACGTCGCCGTCTGTGTCTGGCTGGCCCAGCTCAGAGGCCAACTATGCTCAGAAGTCGGCGCGAAGAGCTCGAGGAAGAGGCCGCTGGTGGAGCGCGTCGTCTCCGCGTCGCCGGCCCAATCCGCATCGGAGCTCCTCGGAGTCGTCCCGGCTCAAGAGTGCGACGAGGGCGACGTTGCCGGTGCTGTGCAGGTAGCTGTACAGCCTCACGACCGCGACGTCGTGGGTGGTTGACCACTTGGTCACATGCGGGCACAACCGCTGCACCGCGACCGAGATGTCAGGTCGCGCCACCCGGCTGAGGAAAAACACAGTGGCGACATAGCTTGCGGCGGTCGTCGCAAAGGCTCCCGGCATGGCACCAGGGTCCGCCCACTGCTCGGGCGACACGAAAGGGCTGGTCACCTTGCCGAGGCGCATCTGGGGCGCGGTCCTGGCCACGTCCTCCACGAACTTCTTGACGGCGTTCTTCACGTAGTCGCTCATGTTCGTGACGAGCGGGCGCGGCGCGTGCGGGCGCCTGGAATCGTACTGGGGGGTGTCGTAATGCGCCCCCACGTACCTGTCAAGGTCCGCCTCCGGCTCCTTGAACGACACGTGCTTCTCCAGCTCCCCCCAAAGTCGCCTGGTGGCCCCCGGGGGGAAACCATCAGGAGGTCGACCACGTAGACAATGAGGATGGCTCCAGTCGCAGAGCGCGCCGAAGAAGTAGGGCCAGATGCCTCAAGAACACCGCTGTGGATGTACACGCCTGGGAACTCCTTTCCGGCTGGTGCCCATCCAAGCTGGCGCAAGATGGAGTCGAGTTTCGCCTCCCAGAGCGCGCCGGCCTCAGGGTGGCCGTAGAGGGCCTTGATGAGCCTGCAATGCGGCCTGGTGTACTTCGGCTTCTTGCGGGCGCTGCCGTCGAAGCACCAGGAGTCCGGCCACCGCGCCTCGGGCAACTCGACGAAGGTCGGCACCCGGCTCGTCGAGTCGATGGGCGCCTGCAGGTAGGCCGACTCCGCATCACGGAGCTTGTTGTCGAAACCCTTGAGGACTCCAGCGGCAATCGCCGCGCGACCCGCGGCGAAAGAGGCAGGAGCGTCGGCGACCTCTTCGAAGAGTTCCGCGGCCGAGCTCCCGGTTTTGGTCCGGACGTTGGACCCCTGGAAGACCGCGCGGGCCTTCAACTGCTGGTGCTCCTTGCTGAGCTCTTCGCCCTTGATCCCCAAGATCGCGAAGACCCGGCCAAACATGGCCTCAGCCAACTTCGGGTCGCGGAGGAGGTCCCTCAAGGAGTGCACATCGCTCTCATCCCACACTCCTTTGTCATGCATTCTGGACCTCTCTTTGGCGATGGCGGCGCGGGCTTCGTCGCAATTGGCCTCGGGGCCCCTGGGTTTCACGACTCGCGTGACCATGGCGCACCAGAATGGCCTCGAAGGCGGCGCCGAGGCGTCGTGGCCACGGTGGTCGGCGCCAGAGGCCTCGGGGGCGCAGCCCTTGAAGAAGCTCCTGAACCTCGGACCTGGCGCGGCCGGTCGACTTACCACGCCCCTGGCAAGCCAGAAAGTTCGCGCGAACGTGTCCGTGTAGATGGCGGATTCCTTGGCGAACTTACCCCGGCACCACACGAACTCCTTCTGGTCCTCGTGCGGGTCGGAGGTGAACGCGCTGAACGCCGTGCGGACGTGCGCGTCGGTGGAGTAGATACACCACTTCTTTCGAGTCCACACCACCTTGCTAGTGGGCGATGAAGCCGTCGCCCTCGTCAGCCCCATGGCGCAGCGCCTGAACTGCAGGGTGCGCCCACAGGTCGGAAGTGGTCGGCCATTCCCAAACAAAAGCTGGCCCATGTTGCGGACGTGCCTGCAAAGCGCCACTCCGTGCGAGATCAACTTCTCGGTGAGCTCGGGGTCGCCAGCCTTGATGCCCTTGGACTCGTTGACGTGCTTCCACGGGCAACCGGCCGTGCAAGGGATAGCGCTCCAGACCGCAACCCGCACCTTGTGCTTGCGTGCCGATCTGGCCAAGTGCTTTAGGTGCTTGAGGACGGCGGTGTCCGTGAAATCGAGGTCGGTGGTCACTCGGGTCGCCAGGGTGCGCCTCGGGGCGTGCTCCGAGAGCTTGGAGTTCTCCGTGCAACAAAGCTCGATGAACAACTCGTCAAAGTCGCCACTCAAGATCGCAGGAAACGCCTGCTGGCACAGCTGGCCCTTGGACTTCGGGGCGAGCACCCTGCCGGCGTCGCTGGGGTCAGCGGGCGCCGCGGGCCCTTGTGGAGGAAGGGCAGCCTCAACGGAACGGCGAGCAGGCATGGACGGCCTGGCGCCAGGGGCGCCAACGTAGTCAGACTCGAGGTCGCCACCGACGAAGCCAGTGCAGCTGCAGAGCACGCGAGGCGCAGGACCTGCGGGCTTGGCCTTCTTGGACTTGTGCTCTGCCCAGGCCTTCCGCCTAGCTTCCTGGGCCGCGGAGCCGACAGGGTCGTCGGCTTTCCAAGCGTTCCTGGCAGCTAACCGGTTGGCCGCATTCAGGGACATCCATACCTCGGGCTCGAAGGCCGGCGGGCGGGTGGACCACGGCGGCGCCCAGACAGATCCGCGGACGACGCCGTCCGCGCCGAAGTCGTCTCGCCCCCAGCCGGCCGGGGGAGCGCGATCTGGTCCAGGGACCACCTCGGCGTCGATGGCAGCGACAGGCGCCGGCTGTGCAAGCTCAGCAAGGTCTGCATCCACGGGCGCTGGGGGAGGCGCCAGAGATCCGAGGAAATTGCCCCCCTCCGCGTCGATCTCCTCCTGGTCCTTGGGGCCGAAAGTGGTCCTGCCAGTCCATCGGGCATGGAGTGGACGATGAGGGCTCGGATCCCGAAGCCAATCGTCTTCTATGAGGTCGGACTGGCCGTTGTGGTAGTCCACCTTAGTCAATCGCCATCCTCCGAGCTCGTCTGCGTCGGGAGCTCCATCAACGTCGATCGGGGTGAACATGGCCACGCGCGGGACTACGTGGACCCGGTGCCACAGGCCATCCTCCCGCTCCCAAAAGTCTTCCTTGGGGTCGTCGGCCGGAGTCGGGGGGGCAGCGCCCGCCTTCAACTCGACCAGGCACAGGGAGCCAGGCCGAAAGACGTAGCTGGTCTTCACGGGGACCCAGGCGTGCCGACTCAGGCGGTTCACGACGAGCTCCTGCGGGTCCAAACCCACGTGGGGCGAAGCTGCGACCTGCGCGCGGACTGCGTCAGCACGGAGACCACCAGCATCCGGGCACGCGACGTCGAGCACCCGGTTGTTCCACTGCAAGGTCGCCTTGATGCTCAGCGGAGCGTCGATGGGCGGCAGCGGCCGGCGTCCGCTTCCGCGAGGCGGCGGAGCAGAGGCCTCCGGGGCCGGCTCGGCGGCTAGCTCCGGCACCGGCGAGACCGGCACGGTAGGGGAGTCCGGGTCGAGGGCCATCATGATGTCCATCACGCGCTTCTTCCGCGAGTAGTGCGGGGCATTCTCGGACAGGTCGCCGTCGAAGGTGAGGTCGTACCGCTCGGCGTCGTCCTCGCAGGCGTCCTCCGTGACGATGAGCTCACCCGGGGCTCCGATGTCGTCGGAGGCGATCGGCGCTGGGAGGTTCAGGTCCTCGAAAGCGCCGTGGGCCATCAAGCGCTGCTTGAGCGGGAACGCGGGCTGGTCGGGGAAGACCACGTCGGTCACCGTGCGCACGCTGACGCGCGAAGCGCGGCCGTCGTCCATGATCGCAGCCAAGGGCACCACGAGGTAAGACTTTGCCCAAGTCTCGCCGGGGCCGGCGGCGACGCCCACGAAGACGGCGGGGACGAGCCTGCTCTTCCATTTGGTCGAGCCCAGGTGCTTCAGCTCCGCCTTGGTGGTCTTGGAGCCGGCCGGCGGGCGGTAGGTCACCAGGCCGCCGAAGGGGAACACGGTGCATGGTGCTCGTTCCCAAACCTGCGCTGCCAGGGCGTGAGGCCGTCCTTCCCGACGTGCGTGGCGTTGTAGGCGGTGGCCCACGCTCGAATCGCCAGCGGCCACCAGCTCTCGGAGAAGCCGGACTGGTGGAGCAGCGCACGCGTGCCCTCGACGCTGAGGCGGTTCATGCGCTCCGCCTTGCCGTTGGCCTGTGGCCGGTACGGCGTCGACCGGTAGCGCGCTAGAGTGCGCTGCTCGCGAATCTGCCTGGCGGCAGCGCGAAACTCGGGAACGTGGTCGCCCCACCAGCGCTTGATCTTCTCGGGCGTGTCCTCGAAGCGCCTGACGCTGTCCAACACTGCGCTGGCGTCGCGGCGGACCGCCGGGTAGCTCGAAAACAAGCCCGTGCCCTCATCGGTGATGTTGAGCGCGTAGGGCGCGGCCCTGCGGGCGTCGCTGCCGCGCTCCATCTCGACGTGGTCCATGGGCAAGGGCGCCGAACTCCCCCTGCTCCTCGGGCGTCGCGTGCAGCTCAATGGCTGGTGCTGGTCTCCTCCCGCTGCGGCTCTTCGCAGTCTTGCCGAAGTCGCACCCGGGGCATACTCCCGGCGGGCAGCGCGGAAGATGAGCTGCAGGGTGAGCTCGCGACAGCGGGTCGTTGCGGAAGGTGGCGTCCATGGCGTCGTCGGGCAGGCACTCGCCGCACTTGAGAGGGATCTCGTCGGGGTCGATCTGCTGGTCGTAAGTTGTCAGACCGCCCTCCAGGTCGCGAATGAAAGCACGAGCACCACCGCTGGGTCCGATGCTCTCGTGCTAGGGTACGTGCTCCACGATGGACGGGTCGCCGGCGATCCAGATGTCGTCGCCCAGGCCTGCGGTCTCGGGGGCCACCGCCACCACCTCGGGGACCACCACTTCAGAGTCTTGTTCAGCATCCTCGGGGGCTTGGTCAGCATCAGCTGCTCGAGGGGGGCTCTGCTCCGAAGACCCAGCGGCCGGCATGCAGGCGACTTGGCGTCGCTCTCCCTCGGGGCGTGCGAACCCTGGACGTACCATGGGCACGTAGTGGTCAACCCTCACGTCGAGGGGGGTCCCGTCAGGGGCGAGCCGCACGGGCTTGTCCTCGAACGGATTCCAAGTGAACGTGTACCCGTACTCGGCGCAACGCCTGCCGATGGACAGCGCGTTGATTCTGCCTGGCAGGACGACTGCCTCAGTGTCCTCGCCGAGCCGCTCCAGGCCGACAACTGCGGTGGTGTCGGGCGCGATGGTCCCGTTCGCAGTGGCGAGCTGGTGGAGGTCGGTCCTGTGGTGGGCGTCGCCGAACTGCACCGCGGTCTGGGCGCCGAGTAGGTCGTCACCAACGCCCGTGTCGGCCACGGCCCACTCAGCGTCGTTATCGGTGGCACTCGGCATGGCGACTCCAGTAGCGCCAGCGGCCTCATCGGCATGGCGAGCCACTCTGGCTGGAGCCGCCTTCGCGGTGGCCTTGGGCGCGTGCCTGAACTCGCACTTGTCGCCCTTGTCGCACTTGCCGGACTTCTGGAAGGCGGCGCACAGGGGCTTGTCCTGGGCCACGTCGGGCCTGCCTGCGGCCGCAGAGGCCTTCTTCTTCTCTGCAGCCTTCTTCTTCTTCTCGGCAGCCTTGGCCTTAGCCTCGGCCGCCTTGGCGGTAGCTTTGGCCTTGGGCTCTGCGGCAGCCTTCGACGTGGCAGCTGCAGCCTCGGTCCTGGCCTTCTCGCCAATGCCAGCTGGTGGCATCGGCGCACTGGGGTCGTGCGACCATCTGCACCTGTCCCCAAAGCGGCAAGAGCCGTTGGTCCGGAAGAGGATGCAAACCCACGTGTATCCTTGCCCTTGCCGGTGTCCCCCTTGCCACCTTTGCCAGCTCCTGGGGCGGCGATCTTCTTGGGCACTGCGTCCTGGAGCTGCTTGGAGGCCGCCACTCGCTTCTCCCTGGCCACCTCGCGCCAGGCGCGGTTGTATGGCCAAGAGATAGCGCGCTCCTCGGAGCCCTCCTCGGCGCCGTCGAAGGCGACGAAGGTCGGTGCGAGGTCACGGCATAGTCGAAGCTGCGGCTCGACGATTGCCACGATGAGCTCCTCGTCTGGCTGCCGGGTGAGGCCCATCAGGATGTAGTCCAGCATGTCCAGGTACGCCTCCAAGTCGCCGTGGAACCTCAAGTTCACGAACGTGGTGACGTCGATGCTCGACTTCTGGCCGGACTCGATGCGGAACTGCTCGAAGAACATCTTGAGCGCACATCGACCCGAAAGGGGGTGCCCCCTCGCCGTCAACTGCCCCTGGTAGGTCAAGAGCTGGCGCTCGAGGGAAACGGTGGCAAACTGCAAGGTGGAGTCGGCCAGCGCTGTGTCCAAGTCGCCCCACTTGCGCTGGACGGACGAGAGGTGCTCGAGCCGCTCCCAGGTGACCGCCGGGTCCTCAGCCAGCTGCAGCCAGCGGAGGGTTCTGCGCTTAGAGCGCTTGGAGGCCGCGCAGACCTTCGAGCACAAGCTCTGGATCCTTCGCCGTGGCCCAGAAGCCTGCGGGCTCGGGTCGAGCTTCAGCTCCTTCACCGCGCCCTTCCTCCGCCGAATGTCGCCCTCATCACTGGACGAAGAAAGCGACGCAGAGCGCATGTGCGCCTGCCGCGCCCCGGCGGCGGCTGCAGCTCCACTCCAAGGAGCGTTGAAGTCATAGCCGTCGAAGTTCCACCCGTCCCCAGGACCGCCATCATCAGGAGGTCCGCCGTCTGGAGGTCCATCCGGCGGTCGCCCGCCCACCCGCTGCCGCCGCTGCGGCGGCGGCGGCCCGGGCGGGCGGCGAGGCGGAAGGAGCGAATGAATGCCCCCCGCTGCGCCGGGCTCTGATGGCGGCCGGCTGCCGCCGGGGGCTGACGCTGCGGCGGTCTGCGCGAGCATCTGGCCCATGCTCATGCCGCAGCCCCGGCCGGGTGGGCGCGGTGGCGGCGCGGCGGGCGCGGCGGCGGCGCGATCGCGGCCGATCCCAGCGCGACCAGGGCAGAGGCGTCGAGAGCCCGCCCTGTCAGCATGAAATTGTACGCGCGCTGCTCGCCGAACTGCCCCTCGATGGACTCGCGCTGTGCACTCGCGCCGGCAGCCCGGGCTTGGTCTCCAAGAAGACGTTCGGGATGAGTAGCAGGCCAAGCTCCCGCGCCAGCTTGCGGCTCACGGGGAGGAGCACCACCTTCACCAACTGCAGGAACTTGGCGACGCGCTTCAAGTCCAGGCGGCGGGCTACGTCGGCGCTCAGAGGCCTCCGCCGGCGCGCGCCAGTTGGCAGCGCACTGGAATTCTGCGCGAGCCACCTGCCCCTCGGCTTCGGCGGCTCGGGTCTCGACCATGAGCCTGTCGCGGAGTGCGTGCTCGACGGCCTCGTGGTCCTTGCCCAGCCTCCTGAGCTTGCGCCCGGAGTCGTCAATGACGTGTTAGGCACCAGCTCGAAGGGCAGCGAAATCCCGCTCGTAGTCCGCCAGCTTGGCCGCTCGGACCACGACCTGGGCACAGAGCCCAGCTGCCTCAGCGCGCTGCGCGCGGAGCTCAGAGACCGCGGAGGCCTCCAAGTGCAATCGAGACTCGGCTTGGCGGAGGCGGAGCGCCTGCCGGGACTCCGCGCGATGGGCAGCTTGCTCGGCGTCCCGAGCTGCCGCCGCCGCGCCCTGGGCATCGGTGATGGCCTGGAGCGCCTCCGCCTTGAGTGAGTTGATGGCGGACTCGGGGTTGGCGTTCACCTCGGCCTCGGCCCGCCTCGCAGCCCGAATCGAAGACTCGGCCTGCTCACTGACCTCCCGGAGCTGTCCAAGATGGACCAGGTTGGCCACATTCAACTGGGCAGTGCGGGCGGCCAGCTCGTCATGCATGCGGCGGCCGGCAGCGATGAGCTCCTCGGCCTCCGTCTCCACGACGTCGTTGATCCTCTGCCTTGCTGCGGCGTCGAGGTGCTGCTCAGCATCCAAGAGGCGCGCCGCGTACTCGGAGCGGACGGAGTCCTGCTGAGCCTCGGCGCGCATGAGCGCGCCGACAAGCTCATCCCTCATCTCAGCCTGCTCTGCTCGAGCGATGTCGGTCGCGCGGGCGGTCATCGCCTCGGTGCGGGCCGAAAGCGTTAGCATCATCTGCGCCTCCAGGACCTCCTCATGCGCCATGGCCCTCCTCTCCAATTCGTTCTCGTCCATGACGACCTCGGGGGCCGCTGCGAGTCCGTCAGCCTCCATGGTCCCAGACTCGTGGGCATGAGCAGGAGCCTCCGGGGCGCGCTGAACAACCTGGGCGTCAAGGTGCGCACCGTGATCGCGATCACCAGGATGATATCCGGCAGCATCATGGGCTCGCTGGGGCCGGCCGCGATCGCGGCTCCTGTCGAGAAGTGCTGGCTCAGCTTGTTGAAGTACCTGTGCACGCAGACGGTGATGCCCGTGCTCGGCCTGGCCGTTGGCCTGCGGCCGGTATGCCGACGCCGGCTCAAACTCGGCAGGAATTTGGAGCCCAAGCCCACGAAGGTCCACTAGTGCTTGTGCGGGTATTTCTGGGAGAGGCTCTGGGGCACCAGGGACAGACCCGTCGGGAGCTCGCCCGACGACTGCATGGGCTGCATTCGCCCTCTCACTGTAGTCGTGGGTGGTGTCGAGCTCTGGGCTTCCAGCAAGCTGGTGGTCGTAGTCCAGAGTAGCGTCAAGCTCTTCATAATCCAATGTCTCATCCAGGTCTCCAGCTCCAGCCGCATCAGCACTTCGGCTGATAACCTCAGCAGCCTGACCGGGTCTACTGGGTATCGCCTGTGTGGTCATGGGCTGGGTCTCGCTCTGCGGTTGCGGCGGAGCTGGGAGAGGCAGAGGCGCTGATGAGCTACTCGCCATGGTCAGCTACAGTGGCCTGCAAGGGGACCCGGGAGGCCAGTAACGTGAGGAGCTTCTGGGTCTTGGTAGGGCTGAAAGGAAGGCTATGTTGTATGTCAGGGTTTTGCGGCAGGCCGAGGCGCAGCCGGAGGAGGGTGTCCGCTGACGTGGCCAGGCGGCGGAGGAGCCGGCGTCGCCGCTGAGACTCGCTCCTTCGCTTAACCACGGCAGGGACGGAAGAGTCCTTTTTTCTCAGGGCTCCGCATCTCGGGTCTTGAGCCAAGAATGCAGCATCACGGCGAAAGTTGGCCTGAAGCTGCAAACCTAGAGTGCTAATTACATTGCAACCCATCCCTGGAGGCGGCGTCGCCGCTAAGCCTCCAGAGATCTTGAGACACATGACCAAAGTGCAGCGACACAGCGAAAGTTGCCCTGAAGCTACCGACCTAGAGTTTGTTTGTTTGTGACGCGATAGAACAATTGTGCGTACTGGCGCCCCAACAGTGCGTACAGGAAGCGTGTAAGACAAAATGTTGCCCGATCGGCTCGCCTTGAGCCTTGAGCCAATCCATCCCTGGAGGCGGCGTTGCCGCTAAGCCTCCAAGGATCTCGAGACACATGGCGGCGCAAGCGTCAACATGCGTGATCCCACTTTGTGGGATAAAAGTCTTCCAACAATCTACCACAAGCAACAGCGATAGCTCGGAATCTCTGGGAACGGGCGGTCCGGAGTGGCGAAAGCCCAAAGTCAGGCCCCCGCCAAAAACAGGGAGACGAGGAAAGGAGGGGAAAGTTGGCGTGCAATGGAGCGGGCGGCCACTCTGCTGAAGGGGCGGATCCCCCGTGCCAGAGAGGCCCGACCAAACCGTATGTATGCCCTGGGATGACCTCCGGCTCGGAGTCCCCGCTCGGAGAAAATAGTTGGTGCGCTAGCGTCATATAGAGGCTTACCGGCGGCGGAATAGGGGCATCCACCACCTATTTTGCACAACACCTCCCAGCCACCGGCGGACGGGAACGGACTTTCGCTCCTACTTCGGCCTAGCTACAGGAGGGTCACGCGCAGCTTCGCCTCGCCCGCACACACGACACGAGCACGAAACCGAAACCGATTTTCTGGCGGGGGGTCTCCGTTTCACTGCGATCTCACCCCCCAACCTCCGATCATGTTCTGACATGCCATGCCAGCCCGCACTGGACGGGCACGCAATCGACCTTGGAAACCGCATTGGGCTGAAAAACCCTGTTTGGGAATACTGCACCCCGGCTCTAATCATCATCAGCAGCATCATCGTCAGCAGAATCATCATCAGCATCACAATCATCACTAATCGTCATCGTCATCATCATCATCATCATCATCATCATCATCAGCATCATCATCATCATCATCATCATCATCATCATCATCATCATCATCAGCATCATCATCATCATCATCATCGTCATCATCAGCAGCAGCAGCAGCGGCAGCATCGTCACTATCATCATCAGCAGCAGCATCATCATGATCATCCTGAGCATCGGCACCATCAGAAGCATCATCAGCAGCGTCAGAGGCATTTTTTGAGCGTCATCATCATCAGAGTCAGCATCAGCAACCGCATCATCATCATCATCATCATCATCATCATCATCATCATCATCATCAGCAGCATCATCATCACATCATCATCGGCATCATCAGCATCATCATCAGCATCTTCATCGTCATCATCATTGTCATTGTCAGCGCCGTCGTCAAGCCATCATCGTCATCGTCGTCGCCATCATTTTCATAAGCATCATCAGCATCATGATCATCAGCATCATGATCATCAGCATCATGATCAACCTCATCATCGTCAGCATATCATCGTCATCAGCATCATCAACAACAACCATCGTCGCCATCGTCGTCACCGTCATCATCCTCAACAGCCATCACCATCATCACAGCATCATCATACGCCTCATCATAGTCATCACCATTATCACCAGCATCAGCATTAGCAACGTCTTCAGCACAATCATCAGCATCATCATCATCGTATGCACCCTCACCGTCATCCCCATCATAATCAGCAGCAACATCAGCAACAACATCATGATCAATATCACAAGCATCACCAGCATCACCGTCATCAACATCACCATCGCCATCATCACCACCGTCATCACCGTGATCCTCATCATTAGCAGACTCATCACCATCATCATCACCATCAATAGCATCATCCGCATCAGCACCGTCATCAGCATCATCATCATCATCATCATCATCATCATCATCATCATCATCGTCCCAATGTTGTCCTCCCCGACGGCCGCTCGGTGGCCGCCTCCCAGCAGCCGTGCTGCTGGAGGCACATGGCGTACCTCTCCGCCAGGTCCGAGGAGCGAGGAAGAGGATGGAGGGAGGAGGGAAAAGGCGAGCAAGGAGGAGAGGGATGGCGAAAGAGAGGCGGGGGACATCGAGGTGCGAGGATCGGTGTGTATGGGCTTTTCGCCACGAGTGGACCTCCAGGAGGCTTCTCGTCGCCAAGGCTGGATCCTCTTCGAATCTCGTGCCAGAATGCACCCCTGGACAAGGACGATGGATCACCCTGCGACGCACCCAACCCATTTGCATCGAGGGACAAGAGAAGTTGGCCTAGACTGACATGGACAATGACAGCGCAGGCGCCGTCACATGGGGCACATGCGCGCAGGCGCGCGCACGCGGCACGACTTACAAGACAACGATAGATACCCGAGGAGCGAGGGCCCAGGCTCGGAAAGGACATGGGGTGGGACCGAAGAACAGGAGAAGGACGCGAGCGGGGCCGAACAGTCAGCGCGGCAGCAGCAGAGAGAAGATGACAGGGGGAAGCGGACGACGACGACGACACTGCAAGAAGCGAGCGAGGCCTAGCTCGCCCGCCAGTGTCTCTGCCTCCTTCCTGCACCTTTCAGTGCGGGAGCTCAACGCTCGCAGGCGCGCCGCCAGGTCTGCGGGCGGCCCGCGGGGGTCGGGGTCGGGGTCGCGCAACACCGGGGTCGCGCAACACCGTGAGCTTGTCCACGGTCGTCGCCCTGGTCAGCATTGGGTAAAGATGCAGCCAGAGGTCGCCCGTGTTCTTCTCATCCTTGCACCCGGCGTCGACAATGACACCTCGGTGCATGGAGCGGCCCTGGCAGGCCGTGGACGTCAGGACCTCGGCATGGGACCCCCCCAAGCAGCCCTCGAAAGTGGCGACAGTTTCGCACAGCGCAGCCCCCTAAAAACGGCAAGGTCTAGTCTGACTCTGCGTAGCACGTCACTCCGCTGGACCCCCCAGCAGCCTTCGAAAGTGGCGACAGTTTCGCAGAGCGCAGCCCCACATTGATGGCGAGGTCGAATCTGAGTCTGCGTACCACGTCACTCCGCTGGACCCCCCAGCAGCCCCAGTTGCACATCGCAGCCCCTTAGAGATGGCGAGGGTTTATCTGACTCTGCGTAGCACGTAACTCCGCTGGACCCCCAAGCAGCCCTCAAAGTGGCGACAGTTTCGCAGTTCGCAGCCCCAGAGGGATGGCGAGGTCTAATCTGACTCTGCGTAGCACGTCACTCCGCTGACCCCCAGCAGCCCTCGAAAGTTGCGACAGCTTCGCACAGCACAGCCCCACATTGATGGCGACGTCTAATCTGAATCTGCGTACCACGTCACTCCGCTGGCCCCCCCCAAGCAGCCCTCGAAAGTGGCAATAGTTTCGCACAGCGCAGCCCCGCAGGGATGGCGAGGTCGAATATGAGTCTGCGTAACACGTCATTCCGCTGAACCCCCCAGCAACTCTCGAAAATGGCGATCATTTCGGAGATCGCAGCTCCACACGGATGGCGAGGGTGTACCACGTCACTCCGCTGAACCCCCCAGCAGCTCTCGAAAGCGGCGATCAGATCGGAGATCGCAGCCCCACAGGGATGGCGAGGTCGAATCTGAATCTGCGTAGCACGTCGCCGCACCCCGAAGCAGCTATCGAAAGTGGCGACAGTGTCGCACATCGCAGCCCCACACGGATGGCGAGGTCTAATCTGAATCTGCGTACCACCTCACTCCGCTGGAACCTGCAAAGGCCCTCGAAAGTGGCGACAGTTTCGCAGGTCGCAGCCCCACAGGGATGGCGAGGTCGAATCTAGATCTGCGTAGCACGTCACCCCGCTGGACCCCCCAGCAGCTATCAAAAGTGGCGACAGTGTCGCACATCGCAGCCCCTTAGAGATGGCGAGGTCGAATCTAGATCTGCGTACCACGTAACTCCGCTGGACCCCGCAGCAGCCCTCGAAGGAACCACCGACAGTTTCGCAGATCTCAGCCCCCCACCGAGCATCCAGGCAGGACGACGAGATAGGAGGCAGGGTAGCAAGCGAGTAGGAGGGATGAGCGGAGGGAGGCGGGAGAAGGTGTGCGACCGCAGTGCTCTATTCAACTCGAGTACCAAACGCAGGGGGGTTGGGAAAGAAGGAGGAGGAGGAGGAGGAGGACGAGGGCAAGGATGAAGGAAGAGGGGGAGGAGGTGAATGAAGATAAAGGAAAAAGCCAGACGGGGGCACTTGAGCACGAAGCGCTGGACCGACAGCAGTCAGAGAATTGTATGCCCACACGATCACTGCCTCAGAGGGCTCCTGAACGTTCTTGAAACGGTTGATTCGCACCCCACGGCTGCGAGACTCTCGTCCTCATCCCCATCTCCCTCATGGTCCGCCTCCCTTCCCTCCCAGACGTCGGTCTGGGAGGGCGCATCCTGACCAGGATTTCATGGAATCTCTGGGGGGCCCAAGGAGGCCGAAAGGCGTCAACGTCCACTCGTTCCTCCTCCTTTCGGGGAGGCGATCTCGGGTCTCGGTTCGATGCTTCCCAGCCCCGACGGCGCCGCGACGCCGTCGGGCCAGAATCTGCCCGCGATCCTCGATCTTTTGAATCTTTCCCCTCGGCGCCCGTGCTCCTGACTCCCTCCTATCTGGACCCCGCCTGGGTTGGGCCCCGACCATACGTCCGAGCCACGTCTGGCCAGGGCGCCGAGGGGAGCCCTGGGAGGCATGGGACTCGGTCCTGGATCTTTCCCCTCGGCGCCCGTGTTCCTGGACCTCGCCTGGCTTGCGCCCCGACCAGACCTCAGGGCCACCTCCAGCCGGGGCGCCGAGGGCAGCCTCCAGGAGGCCAAGAGGAGTGCCAAAGAGGCCTCGAGCCTGAAGCACCTCGGTCCCCGAAGCTCGGCCAAGGACCACTGGCAGCGCTCCCTCGGGTCCCGGCCCTTCCCTCCCCCCGTGGGTCCTGAGGGAAGCAGACCCTGGCCCCCAGGACTTTCAGTCGGACCTAGGCCAGAAGAGCATCGTTCAAGAACATGAGATCCTCCGTCGGCCAGAACAAGCAGAGTATCCAAGGGTGCCCTCCCCAGGGTGCACGAGAACATCTAAGAAACACGAAGAACACTAGGGCACCCTCTCCGAACCGACCTCGATCGTATGCCTCGGTCCGACTGTACTCAGCACCAGATTTCACCCGTAGTCTTCTTTTGGCGGTCCCGCGGCCTGCGGAAGGCCCCGAGAGCTCGGAAGTATAGGATTCTAGGTTGGCCTCGCGCGCGCCCACGAAGGGGCACGAGGTCCAGGCAGAGAACAAACATAGCCTGGCGAAGGACCCAACCATGTGCAGCTGCGAGTACAGCAAAACAGGTGGAGAGAAAGGGAGGAGGCTAGCAAAAGGACGAAGGCGTGCGTGAGAAGAACGGAGCGACGTTGCTGATGAGGTTGCAGGGGTCAGCCGCAACAAGTTACATCTGGATGCAACCCAACACGGCTGATCTGAGCGCGTCTGTCGGCCCGGCCCCAGGGAGCAGGAGGGCACGTCTGGGGAGCAGCAGGCGGCAGGGCCTTGGAGCTCCTGCAGGGCCACGAAGCGTGCGAGGGGTGTGCCAAAGGGGGCACGGTCACGCATGCGATTCTTGCCCATGGGGCTTTCTGCGGAGCTCCCTATGGGGCCACGTGTGAAGGGTGTGTCGACATGGGCGCGGTCACGCATGCGATTCCCTTCCTCTGGGGCCTTCGGCGGAGCTCCTAATGGGGCCACGAAAAGCGTGAGAGGCGTGCCCATTTTATCGTATGCAAAAGCCATGCGAACGCAGCCATCGGGGTCTTAGGCGGAGCTGCCTATGGGGCCACGAAGCCTGTGAGAGGAGAGATGTGCCAAAGTGATTCGGGCGCAACGAGGCCTTTCGTGGAGCTCCCTGTGGGGCCACGAAACGTGTGAGGAATGCGCCAAAATGAGGTCGCGGCGGCATGCGAACGCAGCCACTGACGCCTTAGGCGGAGCTCCCTATGAGGCCACGAAGCGTGCGAAAGGCCTGCCAAGATGGCGGCGGCGGCATGAGAACGCAACAACTGGAGCCTTAGGCGGAGCTCCTGATGGGGCAAAGAACCGTGTGAGGGGTGCGCCAAAGGGAGGTGGCGGTGGCATGCGAAACAACCGGTGGGGCTTTCGGCGGTGGGGCCACGGAACGTGTGAGAGGTGCGCCAGAGTGGGTGGCGGCGGCATGCGACCGCAACCACTGGGGCCTTAGGCGGAGCTCCCTATGAGGCCACGAATCATGCGAGGATGCGCTAAAGTTGGGTGGCGGCACCATGCGGACGCAGCCAGTGGAGCCTTAGGCGGAGCTCCAAATGTGCTTCGAAAACGTGTGCTCGAAATGGGGCAACGAATGGAGTGAGGGCGCGCCAAAGTGGGGTTCGGCAGCATGCGAACGCGGCCACTGTGGCCTTGGGTGAAGCTCCGAATGGGGCTACGAATCGTGTGAAGAGTGCGCCAAAATGAGGTCGCGGCGGCATGCGAACGCAGCCACTGGCGCTCTAGGCGGAGCTCCCTATGAGGCCACGGCACGTGTGAGAGATGCTCAAAGTTGGGTGGCGGCGGCATGAGAAGGCAACCACTAGGGCCTTCGGTGGAGCTCCTACAAGGAAACGAAACGTGTGAGGGGTGTGCCAAAGGGAAATGGTGGGAGAAAGGAAAGAGGGGGAGGAGGGGCAAAAGGGCGAGGACGAGAGGAAGAGAGGAGAGGAGAGGAGAGGAGAGGAGAGGAGAGGAGAGGAGAGGAAAGGAGAGGAGAGAGAAGAGGAAAGGAGAGGAGAGGAGAGAAAAGGAAAAGGAGAGAGGAGAGAAGAGGAGAGAGAGGAGAGGAGAGGAGAGGAGAGGAGAGAGGAGAGGAGAGGAGAGGAGAGGAGAGGAGAGGAGAGGAGAGGAGAGGAGAGGAGAGGAGAGGAGAGGAGAGAGGAGAGGAGAGGAGAGGAGAGGAGAGGAGAGGAGAGGAGAGGAGAGACGCGGGGCGAACTCGACACAGGATGGTTGTGCAAAAACAAACCCGAACGGCGGTGGGGGGGGGCGGGGCGCTGCAGGCTCTGGAGCGAGGCCGGCGGGGCCGGCACCGCGACGCACCTGCGGCGCGCGCTGCGCGCGCGCGGGGCTGCGCCGCCCGAAGAAGGCGAATTCGCCGTCGGCGCCGATAGCGGCGGCGACGCCGAAGACGGCGCGGTCGGCGGCGGTCGCATCGGCGACGGCGATGGCGACGGCGATGGCGACGGCGGCGACGGCGGCGACGACGACGACGACGACGACGACGACGACGACGACGACGACGACGGCGGCGGCGGCGGCGGCGACGGCGACGACGACGACGGCGACGACGACGACGACAACGGCGACGACGACGACGACGACGACGACGACGACGACGACGGCGGCGGCGGCGACGGCGACGACGATGACGACGACGGCGACGACGACGACAACGGCGACGACGACGACGACGACGACGACGACGACGGCAACGGCGACGACGACGACGACGACGACGACGACAACGACAACGCGTCGTCGACGCCTTCTTTTCGGAGGACTTTGGGGGATTCTGGAGATCCTCACCGCCTGGACGAGAAGCTTGTCGGGAAGCACCCCAGGAGGGGGAAGGGCACTGGTTTTGCAAGGGGTTTCGCCAGACGGCCTCGCCCCGACGGCGGTGACAACGACTACTTTTGGGGCTACGTTTTCCTGTCGAGCTACGAGCTCACAACGTGTCCCAAGAGCCGCAACTTCGGTGCTCAGCTCCCCAAAGAAAGCGTGCACTGAGGGTTATGTCGTTCCTATCGCACTTAAGAACCTCATCCCAGAACTAATTCGAGCACCTTAGGATCTATCGAAACAGTGTCTGCCCGACACGCTGGCGAAGTGTCGAACGACAATCGGATCCCAGGGCCCAACACTTGAAAACCATGCAATGTCGACACTGTCCTGTTGCTCGAAATCATTTCCGGCGATCACGGCTAAAGCAGGTCGGAACATCATAAGCTCGGGGGCCCTCGCTTGTCTCCTCCAGCAGCTGGAATGGACTGCTGGGTTCTCGGCTGGTGCCCCGCTGTGGGCGCCTCGAGGAAGCCCCGTGCGCTGGCGCAGGATCCTCGGGGCCTCGGCTGCTGCTGGGCTGTGGGCGAATTGTGGGCGCCTCGTCCTGGGTGGCACTTTCCGGTTTTCGCCGCGTGCTCCCCCCGTGGGCGCCCCGTGGACACCTCGCGCCGGGTGCCCAGGAAGCTTGCACCGCACTGGAAGCGGCCCGCCCCCACTCTCTCCTTCTCCTCCTGTCGCCTCCCCCCGCCTCCGCCTCCTCCTCCAGCTCCCATTGATCCTCCTCCTCCTCCTCCTCCTCCTCCTCCTCCTCCTCCTCCTCTTCCTCCTCCTCCTCCTCCTCCTCCTCCTCCTCCTCAAAGTCTCGACGTTCGTTGTCGCATGCACCATAGTCCTATAGTCCTCCTCCTCCTCCTCCTCCTCCTCCTCCTCCTCCTCCCTCCTCCTCCTCCTCCTCCTGCCTCCTCCTCTTCCTCCTCCTCCTCCTCCCCTCCTCCTCCTCCATCTCCTACGTCTCATCCCCCTGCTGCTCCTCTCCTCCTCCTCCTCCTCCTCCTCCTCCTCCTCCTCCTCCGGCTCCTCCACCTCCTCCTCCTCCTCCTCCTCCTCCTCCTCCTCCTCCTCCTTCTCGTCCTCCTCCCCCATTCCTTTTCCATATAAATATGTTCTCCATGTCGCACTCCGAAGCCGGTCGAAAGGGCGGGCCGAGCGTTTCGCTTGAGACTTCCTCACCATTTACGACCCTCTCTGAAGCTTAAAAATTGGTAACAATGTTACAGATGGATGGCGGGTGGTTTTGAAAACGTGGCTCTCGCCTTAGCCCCGCGCATATCCGTGTTTAAACATCTACAGAAGCTTCACCGATTGAGGGCAAGTGGTTGTCAAAATGTGGCTCTCGCAATTGTTCTAAACAGTTGCAAGAGTTTCACGGATTGAGGGCGGGTGGTTTTCAAACTGTGACTCTCACCTAAACGCTGCGCACATTCGTTCTTTAAACGATGCAAGAACTTCACGGGTTGAGGGCGGGTGGTTTTCAAAATGCGGCTCTCGCCTTAACGCCGCGCAGATTCGTTTTAAAACTCTGCAAGAGTTACACGGATTCCCACGGTCAACGTACCAGAAATGGCGTTTCGGAAAGATTCAGGATTATGAGGGTGCAACAGTTACTGTGGGTCGCGGTGATGAAATCCCACTTTGGCACGTTTCAAGGTCGTCAAGACAACACAGTCAGGTTGATACGTGGCGTTGAAGTCCAGAGAACAATTCTATGGCGCATGCTTCAGGATCTTCAAGGGTTGTCTTCCAACGGGGCAGTTCCCTCAGTGGAAATGGACCGTTGTAGGGGCCAATGAAGAGGGAGCCTGGCGGGAGGGTTCATTCCAACATCGTTGATGACTCTTGGGTTTTACACTGGTCCTCCTCCTCCTCCTGAGGAAGTGGGTCCTGGAGGACACAGGACCTGGACCCTTGGGGGCCTGAGCTCTCAGTCCTGCGCCATCTTTCGGACGGCCCCGGGGCCCGTGGAGGAGCACCCCCGGGGCCCGAAAACGGACAGAGACCCGCGGACCCCTTTGCTCCGTGGCGATCCCTCTCCCGCCCCTGCTCGGGAGGGGTGCAAGCGGTTCGGCCTGGGGCCCCGGGGTGCCTCGTGGGGGACTCTGAAAGGAAAGGAAAATGCCCGCGCGCACTGGCTCGTCCTGCCGTCTGCCCCTCCCCTGGTCCTCGCCCATCCCGTCTGGCGGGGGGGTAGGATCGGTCAGCTCGGAGGCGGACAAACCTCCCTTTAAGAAACCGCCCCTTAGTGAAAACGGCCTAGGACCGAAACTGACGGACCTGGACCCGCAAAAATGACGGCCGCGACGCCCTCTCGCGAACCAAAAACGGCCAATTCCTTAATCGACATGTCAGGGTAGGGTCTATCAACCTCCGGTCAGCACTGAGCTTGGAGGTCGGATCGAATCGCAACGTGCCTCGGATCGGGCCGCCATCGGCAGGGAGTCAGAATCGAATCGGGCTGGCCGCGCCAGGAGAATCGACAGGATCGACATGGACCCTCAGGGGTGGAGGCACGGCAGGTGATTTGTCGCAGGGCTAAACCTAAACGGTGTTCTTCGTGTTCGTTTTGTTTTCGTTGTCCCACGTTTTGTCTTCGATTCGCCTTTACCGCTAAATGAAATCGCCAAAACACCGTTTAGGTCCAGCCCTGAACTGGACCCTGGGGGGTGGAGGCACGGCAGGTGATTTGTCTGGCTCCCCACATCAACCTCAGCCGCGCTGAACATGCACCCCCTGGCTATCTGGGCAACTTCCGCCCGTTCCATGGCCAACTGCATCCGCTATATGGCAGGATAAATCTGCAAACATCGGATCGAATCAGAGCGTGCGCCGCATCGGGTCACATCAGCACGGAGTCGGAACGGGATCGGACACCAAGATGCATCGGATCGTCGGAATCCCACCAGCAATCTGAGCGGAGATGGGTGAAGGAGCTCCCTCTTCTAATCCCCCCTTCTTCCTCTTCGGGGAGGGGTTCACCACTCCCCTTCTCACTACCCTGGACCTGGATGGGAGGGGGTCGCAGGTCGTTGGAGCGTCCTGAAGGCCGGAAGGCCGTAGAGAGAAGGCACAAGCGATTGATTATCCTAGGTGGAAGGCCAATAAGTACCACCCTCTTCTTCAAACTCCAAAATGACCTCAAGATGGCCCCCAAGGCTTCCAAGAATGCCACAAGAAGGCCCCAAGAGTCGCCCAGGAGGAGGCTCCCAAGAGACCCTCGAGAGGCCCCAACAGGCTCCCCCGAAGCAACGAAGACGCTCTCAGAGGCCCCCGGGACCGCCAAGTGGCCCCCAAAACGCCCCAGGCCAACTCGCCTGGGCGTCGTTTCTGAATGGGCTGGTGAGGTCACGCGAAGCGTCTAGAATATCAGAATCGGATCGGATCAGGCCTGCCGAAATCGACATCGAATCGGATCGGCCGGATCGACATGGACCCTGTACGGCCAATTGAGCTCCGCTCATGGCCGAGCCATGTCCCTACTTGCGAGCCGTCCATGGCTAGAGAGGAACGCACTTGCTTCTTCAGTTTGTTCTGGTCCAGGCTCAGCCACACAGCACCCAAAGTGAGTCGCCGAGCTCCGAGCTTGTTCAAATTCGCAACTGCATGCAAGAGCAGAAGGGTGCATCGTTCTCGATGTCTAATAAGAATTTGCAATAATGCACAACGCAAAATGTATCATCTGAAATATTATATATTGTTAGTGTACAATCATTTCTCGCTCCCAGAGACACACCATCAAGTGCCATGGAGAATCCTTCTTGAGAGCGAGGCATCATGACAGAAACGTGCCATTTAGATCACTCGAACGCATCAGACCTAGATTACGAAACTCTGAATAAGAGACCATGTTGACACCATACTGCACTCGCAACCCTGTGAATCTGCATCGTGGAATCGGAAAAGATGCTCCCCCCTTGCCGTTGATAATGCGTCAAACGACCTTTCTCAACTTGGACGATTGCTCAGTTTGGAAGTTTCTTGGTATTGGAGGCTTCCCTGAGGCTGCTCGAAAACAGCAGTGCTTCTTGGAACCTTCTCGCCCCAAGTTGCATAGTAAATAACTGAATAACGGTCGCCTGTGTATGGTGCAACCCAATGCGGGTTGCGACCATCAACGTGGCCTAGTGCGTAGCGCGTGTCCACCTCAACAACCTCGAACGCATCGCTTTCGACACAAATAGCCCCGCCCTCGAAGTCGCCGACCGCAACACCGTAGAATGGCCCTACATTGTCATGATCGATATGTGGACTGCCGGAAAAATTATTTGTGATCGCAATAGCAGTCCAACTGGATGCGAAGTCTTGGTCCACCTCTTCCATAATCTTTGTTGCGAGCTCAAACACCCTGGAGTGCTTCTGGACCTTGGCTGCCGATAGCCTGCCTGCTGTGGTGTTACTGCCGTCTGGACCAGGTCGGGACAAGATGATGTACCCTTGCGCGCGAATCTTTTTCCGCTCGCGATGCCCTTCGGAGGGGCAACGATAGGGGGGACTGGCATTGGGGGGGGATGCATCGACCTGGAATAGGCGATATATCGCCGATAGATCGGCGATAGGCTCCCGATTGTGAATCTGCACCTTGCTGTGCAGGCTGGGGCTATCGGGCCTCTATCGGCGATGAGTGGGCGATTGGGGGTTGATGCATCTCCCCCTATGCATATCCCCCTCCGTCGTTGCCCCCGTCCTTCTGTCGGCCAAACTGTCCGTTGCAACTCAACGAGCAGTAAATCAAGCAGATGGGGGCTGCGTGGAGCCACGCCTCTGACTCTGCGCACTGTTCTCGGCCGCGATCTGTAGCACTCGAGCAGCTGCCGCATGACGTCACACCTCGTCACCCCTGTGCCGGTGCTGACACCGAACTCGTTGAGCAGCCGCTCGCGCAGACTCGCCAGCCCCACAGGCAAACGGCGTCGTGCCCCAAAAATCTCCCGCGAGAGCCCAGACTCTATTCCTGGCTCGCGCGCGCGAGCCGGCCCCAGGGGCCCCCGGGGAAGAAGTACCCTGGGCAGTTCTGGGAAACCCTGGATCGGAGGAGGAGGCGGAGGAGGATATCGCCGTTCCTTCTGGGCGTGGCCTTCGGGGCTCGCAGGGGCGCTCCAGGAGACGCAGGGCGCACCAGGAGCTGGCCCCAAGAGGGTGCCAAGGCGGTCCAGACGCGCTCAAAGAGGGCCCAGGGCGGCCTCAGGGAGGCTTCAGAGGGTCCCAAGACGGCTCAAGAGCGCCCCAAGGCAGCCTCACATCGCCTCAAGCAGCCCAAGAGGGCTCCTAGAGAACACCCAGTAAGGCCCCAAGATGGAAAATCAATTGATTCCCCTTTGGGTTGTCAACATCCTCGGGTCGTTGCCGTTATGGGCGTCCGTCGGATCAAGGCGGCCCAAAAAGCCGTCGAGGTGGCCCCAAGACGGCCCAAGGGGGGGTCTAAACTGACGTAGGAGTCCCCTAGGAGGCCCCTAAAATCGCTCCAAGATAGCTCAAGAGGCTCCTACGACAGCACCAAGACGGCCCAAGGGGCTCCCCAAGAGAGACCCAAGCGGGAGAATTCGAGCTGACGTCGAGCAGTTCCCAGGAAGGTGGCCCCCGAGACCGTCAACAGGCCCCTACGAGACCCCCAGCGGTCTGAAATCCACAAGAGACTCCAGGAGATCACCAAAATGCCTGCCAAAAACACCCTCGAGAGGCCTCCCAGGAGACTCCCAGAACCCTCCCAAAAAGGCCTCTTGTCCACGACCCAGGTTGGCCCCAAGAGTGCCGTTCCCAAGATGCCATCTAGAGGCCACCTCCTCCTCCTCCTCCTCCTCCTCCTCCTCCTCGTCCCCTCCTCCTGCTCATCCTCTTCCTTCTCGCTTGGCACAAGCACACCGACAAATAGCAACTGTGCTCCAATGTGGACAGTCGGAGTGAGCGAAGCGATTGAATAATACATGGAATAGGGCTCAAGTTGGGATTGCAAAACAGTTGCATCGCGGTCGCCGGCTGTGAGCATTTTGGGGACTTTTGGCGGTGCGCCTGTGAGCAACACTTGCACTGAGGGCAATCGTTCGGCCAACACGCTAGCCGCCACGGCGTGTTTGATCTTGTCGTTGAAGCGTAAATCCAGCAGACGTAGTTTTGGCAGCGCTGCAAATTCTGCAAATGGCAGGGACCTCTGTAGGGGCCGCAAATGGTTGCTAAACACATTGATCTGACATAAGTTGGCCAAGCGCCCGAGCTCAGGGGGGACTACGAAGACCTTGTTCCGACTGACATCCAACGATTCTAAAGCTTGAAGGTTCCCAATCTGAGCTGGCACCACAGCTAGGTTGTTGCAGCTGAGGTTAAGGTTGACAAGAGATGAATAACTAAACGTCGTTTCCGGTACTGTAGACAAACCGCTTGATGCTAGCGATATAACATCATCCCATTGAGAGGCCGGCAACACTTGGAAGCTACTCTCGAACTCTCTTACCCATTGCAACCGCTCTAGCAACTCATGTTTCTTATCTGCATCGTCGTGGTCGCTATAAGCCTCGGCGAGTCTTTCCAACGCAGACGACACAGCTTGAGACGCTGCATGATATGAATATTCCCTCTCAGATATATACGCTGATCTTTCTAGCAAATCACACCGTCTGGCTGCATCACCCATGCGACCACAGACCTCACCAAGATCAGACAATATCGTAACCAATTCTCTGTGCTCTGGGCCATAGTCATGTTCCTTCTGAAGAAGTTCTTGCTCCAAGAAATCACGATGCCTGGCAACGTCTTGCAATCTAGATGGAGATGATCCAGGATTCATGTCAAAAACTGCTGCGAAAGCTGGAACTGTATCACTTGAGCACAGATGGCTACATAATCCCTGGGATGCCCACAAACCATGGTTTGAACATTGTCGCTTCGTTGTTCCTATCAGTTCGGCCATACCCTGCTGACCAATCATCTCAGCTCCATTCTCAAAACCTGATTGGATCGGGCAATTGTTGCACCGCTCGTATGCCAAGCCATACGTGCACGACTGCAGGTGTGCAGGATGCGAGGTTGAGCCATATGCTGTTCCAGATAATGTCGGACATGATTGTCTCTCGGCTTACAGTGCGGGCGCGGCCGCAAGAAACCCTCGCAAGAAACCAACCCTGAGAGCCCGTGCGAGAGGTGCACCTGAGGGGAACCCCCGAGCACCCTGAACGCAGCAGCTCCTTCAACGGCTGCGGGAAGTCACCGCGCAGTGCAACGAGCGAAGAAACCCAAGATACCCCGACGAAAATCATATGTTTTCTTGATGCGTGCCCCAACTATGAAACTGCATACCAACATCCAAAAACACACTTGGCACATGTTTCCTGAACATGCCACAAGTCGCCATGTCGGCGAGCCGCGTTCGCGCGCGCGGGCAAGTGGCGCCGGCGCACGGCGCAAGCCTCCACAGCACCCACAGCAAAGCCAAGCAGAGCTTCGAGCGGCCAGCGCGTGGACTCCAGCCGCGCACTGCGCCCGAGAGATCGAGCCAGAGCTCGGAGCTCGAGCCCCAGCCCGAGCCCGAGCCCGAGCCCAGGGCCCAAGCCCGAGCTCGAGAACGGGCCCGAGCCCGAGGCGCGCCTGGGCGCGGGCAGCAAACATGACGGGCTCGAGAAGCGCCAGCTAAGGCTGCAGCCACAGCCAGCAATGGATTGTCATCCAGCGGGGTACTTTCTAGAGTAGGGCAACATCAAGGAAACACGCAACGGGCACCCTGACGTCGTGGGCGACAGACATAGTCGTATCCGCGGCCTCGCGGGCCTGGCCAGTGAGCACCAACCCCGCGGATGTGAAGCGTTTTCTTCACGGATGCCCCGCGCGGAGCGTGTCCGTGCGACCGCGCACCAGCGGGACCGCGCCACGGAATCCAGACTGCGATGGCGCGGACACGGATGTGTGCGCCGCTCGTGGTGACGGGTGGGCGCTGCGCCTCGTCCGCTCTGATGCTGTGCTGCGGAGGCGCTGCCCAGCTGCAAGCACCTGCATCCGGCGCCCGGCGCCGCCGCCCGAGCTGAGCCCCAGAGTGCGACGGAGGCGCGCATACCCTGTGCGACCCCCTGCGGGGGCTCCGACAGCACGGGCCATGGCGAGCGGCTCACGGCCACATGGCCAGCCGCCAGCCTGCCCCTCCACAAAGTGACAACAAATGATATCAGCATAAGCTTTCGAAGCTCGCGGACCGCGTGGCACTCCGCGCGCCAGGGAGGGAGTCCGGCGCAGATGCAAAAAAGCGGCGCGGACCTCCGAGAGTTTCTGCTTCTGTAGTTTCCTGCGCTTCGAAAGGAAGAGCATCAATGGCACGGACCCCCGAAAGCTGATGTTCATGCAATTTTCGGCTTCTCGATCCCAGCCCCCTGCCACTCGAGGACCGGGCCGGCAGCCGCGGCCGCTGCACAGCAGGGCAGACCCCGAGCAGCGGGAGCGGCGCGTCCTCGCCGACGAGCGGCAGGCCGACCGACCCACCCTGCAGTCGAGGTGGATTGGAGAGGAAACGCGAGGGGACACAAGACCCCTCCGAGGGCCACATTGCCATAAGAATGCAGAAGGCATGGGTCGCGAAGACACAAGACACAAGGGCGCCCTTGATTTGGAAGGGCCGACCGACTGATCAGCCTCGAATCAACTGAAGGGCTGAGCGGACGCAGTGCGCCAACAGCTCTGGCGGCATACGAGGGAGCATCCCGAGGACCAAGGGTGGCAAAATTCGATGGCGACATCCGAACCCTTCCTCCACAAACCAGCGATTCTCCTGAATCGATGGGAGGCGAGGGTAGGGTTCAGGTTTCGCCAAGTGCTCGACACATTCCGAACCCTGCCCCCGCCCCCCATCGAGTTGCCTGAATCGTTGATCGGAAAGGGTGGGGCTCGGATTTCGCCGCCGAATGCGTGGCAAAACGGCGTCGGCTTCACCTGCATTCAGCGAACGGTCACGGCGACGTGGCACACGAAGCAGCACCAGCAAGCGGGGGCCTTCGAGGCCCTGTGCGGTAGGCGCTGCAGTCATTGTGCGAGCGCAGATTCATATTGAAGAACGAAGGCGCTTTTCTGCCCGCTACAGACCCAGGCCACCAATCCACGACATAAATCCAAGGAACGGCCCGAAAAGTCGAACCCCTCCTGAGCGCAAAGCGGTCCTTAATTTCAACGTTCTGACCGCATCTATATCGGATGGCAATGCCAGGATCAGAAATACCTCACTGACGGGAGTTCTCCTAGCTGCCGCGGCGCCGGAGGAGGAGGAAGATGAGGAGGGGCATGGAGCCATGCAGGGGTTCGATTCCTTCTCCCTGGCGTTTGGATGATCCGTCTACTTGAATCGAACCCTTACGCATGCTCTGTGTGCGCGAGGTCCAGTGTGGTGCGCCTGGAAGCATGATGCTGGAAGGACGGGCCATCTCTCAGTAGTCTTGTGGTCTTTCGTGTGGCGAGGTTCTTGGCGGCGCTACCGAAGCGAACACCCTTAAACCAGATATCGGCACGCTATGTCTGCGCACTGTGCCCTCTGCCTGCAACCTGTCTTGCAGGCACAATCCAATGACAATACGACACTTTTGGTTTCAATTCCCTTGACCCTGGACACGGGCTGCATCTCCAAGAAGTAAGCCGTGACGCGCGCACCCTGCCATTGCAGTGTAATCTGCGGCCAGCACCATTCGCCACACGGCCGCAAGGCAAGCAGACCACCACCAGCCGCATTCACACCCACGTGCACGAGCCACCCGTGGGGGCACCCTTGCCCGCTGGCACCGCGACGGTGGGCGATTTTGGGCTGGACCTGCCAGGCGCGCCACAACAGTTGCGGCCAGCACCCTAAGTCGCAAGGCACACACATCAACACCTAGCCGCGATACTTGCAGTCAAACGATCCACCAGTGAGGATTCATGTATGCTAGATGTGCTCATGAAACCTGCTGAAGCTGATCTTCAAGCCGTTGCTGGCCAATCTCGAATCAGCAGATTCGACAAACCATCACACATCTCCAGTGAAAATGTATATATATATATATAAGAATGAATACGGCGAGGGCATCGGATAAGGAACCCTTAAATAAGGAGCCCAGGGTCTGGAAGCTGGTGGAACACCAATTGGGGCTTGCCCATGGAAATCACCGCCGCCCTTACAAGGTAAGGAACCCTCCAGGGTCTGGAGCCTCCTGGGCGTATTCCTTAACCAACGCCCCCGCCGTGTGTATATATATATATATATGTATATAAAGAACCACGCTCGCGCTTCGCGCGCGCTTCGGTTCTAGTCACTCCCGCGACCACGCTCAACACCGCCAATGCCGCCACGGCCACCACCGCCCTTTCCGCCATCACCGCGGTCACGACCATTTCTGATTCCATGTCCATTCTGGGCATGACCACCCCATCCACAACGATTGCACTGTCCACGACCACTATAACGGCCATTGGTTCAACCTCTGCCTGTACCGCCACCAATACCACTGCCATTGCCACTGCCACTGCCGCGAATCCACGACCACTATCATTAATTACCACCACGGCAAGTGCCACCGCCACGACCATCCTAATCGTCGGTAGGACCACAATCGGCGCACGAACTGAAGCCAACGGCAGCCATCACCACCACGACCCCTCCAGGGCTCTCCTGGGGGCGTCTTCTGGGCCCCTTGGCGCTGTCTTGGGAGCCTTTTGGGGCTCTCTTGGAGCCCTCTTGGGCCGTCTTGGGGCTCTGATGAGATGTCTTGGGGCCCTCTTGGGCCGTCTTGGAGCTCTCTTGGGCCCCTCTTGGGGGCGTCTTGGCCGAATTGGGGATCCCACTGCTTCTTCTCACATCCTCGTGATTCAGTGTTCACTTCTCTTCGCCTATGCTCGTTTCCTCGCCCGTCCTCCCATCGTCCTTCTGCGCACTCTTCCTGCTCAGCCTTCCCTCTTCTTCCTCCTCGTCCTGATCTTTTCTGCATCTTCCCTCCTTCCCCCTGCTCCCCCTCCCTTCCTCCTTTTCCTTCTCCCTCCCCCCCGCGTGGATCTCCGCTGGAGAAGCCTCCGGAAACTCTGGGAGGCCAGGTTCGTCTGGGGCGTTTGGGGGGCCTTTTGGGGCCGCTTTGGGACCTCTGGGGGCGGAGGGCTTGAAATGTTCGTAGGGCATCCTCGCTGGGCCCCTGCTTGGGGCCTTGGGGACCTCTTGGGCTAGCCAGGGGCCCTTCTGGGCTGTCTTGGAACCCTCTTGGGCTGTCTTGGGGCGATCCTGGCGGCCTCTCGGGCCGCCTTCGTTCCCCTGGAAGGGCAAGAGGCGAATCCCTGAAACATACGTGCTCCGACGGGGACGGGGCCATTTTTGCATCTTGGGGCTCTCTTGGGAGGGCTTTTGGGGCCCTCTTGGGCTGTCTCGAGGGCTCCCGGGAACCCTCTCGGAGCCATCGTCGGCATCTTCAAGCTACATTTCGAGGCTCGTGCGCCCTCTTCATCTGTTTGGCGGCCTCCGGCGCCCTCGGGAGCCGTCCCAGGGGCGCCCCAGACGCCCCGGTACCCCCATGCGCGCTCGAGGTCGCGGTCCCGAACCCCCAGTCGTAGCTAGGCTTCCTACGTCCAGGGACTCCCTTGGAGGCCCTGCGCAAGCCTCGGAATCGTATGGAAGGGGAAGTACGGAAACGCAGAAATCGTTAATTAACTTCCTCCAAGTATTCAACGATTTAAGGCCCTCAAAGGGTTCCTGGGTTTTTTGGGGGAGGTGAGGGGGTCTGAATTGTGGTCTGTTGTGCAAGAGTAGACCGGGGGCCAAACTTGAAACACACACACAAACAAAAAAAAAGAGGAATTGTGGGATGTACATTTGTTCCAGTTCCTCGGCGCTGTTCGGCGCTGTTCATTGTTTGTGCCTCGCGGGTTTTGTTAGCCGGGCCCCTCAGGGGTGTCGCGCCTCCTCCTGCCCTCTCTTCGCCGACGATGGGGGCTGCGATCTGCGACAGTCGCCACTTTTGAGGGCTGCTGGTGGGTCCTGCGGAGTGAGGCTCCGCGCAGATCTGAGCGAGACCTCGCCATCCCTGGGGGGCTGCGATCTGAGAAACTGTCGCCTCTTTCGAGGGCTGCTGGTGGGTCCTGCGGAGTGAGGCACCGCGCAGATCTGAGCGAGACCTTGACGTCCCTGGGGGGCTGCGATCTGCGAAACTGTCGCCTCTTTCGAGGGCTGCTGGTGGGTCCTGCGGAATGAGGCACCGCGCAGATCTGAGCGTGACCTCGCCGTCCCTGGGGGGCTGCGATCTGCGAAACCGTCGCCACTTTCGAGGGCTGCTGGTGGGTCCTGCGGAGTGAGGCACCGCGCAGATCTGAGCGAGACCTCGCCGTCCCTGGGGGGCTGCGATCTGCGAAACTGTCGCCACTTTCGAGGGCTGCTGGGGGTCCTGCAGAGTGAGGCACCGCGCAGATCTGAGCGAGACCTCGCCGTCCCTGGGGGGCTGCGATCTGCGAAACTGTCGCCACGTTGGAGGGCTGCTGTGGGTACCTGCGAGTGAGGCACCGCGCAGATCTGAGCGTGACCTCGCCGTCCCTGGGGGGCTGCGATCTGCGAAACCGTCGCCTCTTTCGAGGGCTGCTGGTGGGTCCTGCGGAGTGAGGCTCCGCGCAGATCTGAGCGAGACCTCGCCGTCCCTGGGGGGCCTGCGGAGTGAGGCACAGCGCAGATCTGAGCAAGACCTCGCCGTCCCTGGGGGGCTGCGATCTGCGACACTGTCGCCACTTTTGAGGGCTGCTAGTGGGTCCTGCGGAGTGAGGCACCGCGCAGATCTGAGCGGGACCTCGCTGTCCCTGGGGGGCTGCGATCTGCGAAACTGTCGCCACTTTTGAGGGCTGCTGGTGGGTCCTGCGGAGTGAAGCACCGCGCAGATCTGAGCGAGACCTCGCTGTCCCTGGGGGGCTGCGATCTGCGAAACTGTCGCCACTGTCGAAGGCTGCTGGTGGGTCCTGCGGAGTGAAGCACCGCGCAGATCTGAGCGGGACCTCGCCGTCCCTGGGAGGCTGCGATCTGCGAAACGGTCACCACGTTCGAGGGCTGCTGGTGGGTCCTGCGGAACGAGGCACCGCGCAGATCTGAGCGTGACCTCGCCGTGCCTGGGGGGGCTGCGATCTGCAAAACTGTTGCCACTTTTGAGGGCTGCTGGTGGGTCCAGCGGAATGAGGCACCGCGCAGATCTGAGCGGGACCTCGCCGTCCTTGGGGGGCTGCGATCTGCGAGACCGTCGCAACTTTCGAGGGGTGCTTGGGGGTCCTGCGGAGCGAGGCACCGCGCAGATCTGAGCGAGACCTCGCCGTCCCTGGGTGGCTGCGATCTGCGAAACTGTCGCCACTTTCGAAGGCTGCTGGTAGGTCCTGCGGAGTGAGGCACCGCGCAGATCTGAGCGGGACCTCGCCGTTCCCGGGGGGCTGCGATCTGCGACACCGTCGCCACTTTCGAGGGCTGCTGGTGGGTCCAGCGGAGTGAGGCACCGCGCAGATCTGAGCGAGACCTCGCCGGCCCTGGGGGGCTGCGATCTGAGACACTGTCGCCACTTTCGAGGGCTGCTGGTGGGTCCTACGGACTGAAGCACCGCGCAGATCTGAGCGAGACCTCGCCGTCCCTGGGGGGCTGCGATCTGCGAGACTGTCGCCACTTTCGAAAGCTGCTGGTGGGTCCTGCGGAGTGAGGCACCGCGCAGATCTGAGCGAGACCTCGCCGTCCCTGGGGGGCTGCGATCTGCGAAACCGTCGCAATTTTCGAAGGCTGGTGGCGGGTTCAGCGGAGCAAGGCACCAGGCAGATCTGAGCGAGACATCGCAATCCTTAGGGGGCTGCGAGCCTCACGATTGCCGCTCGCAGAAGTATATGCGCCCACGTCACGTCATCACCTCCGTATAACGTCTCCCAAGCTACTCATGCCCCGCATTGCGCAGGGGTTGGGTACGTCGCCAGGGTAATTTCCCAACCCTCCTTGGTTGGGTATTCGTTTTGAATGGAGCACTGTGGTCGCGTCCCTCCTCCTCCTCCTTCTCCCGCCTCCCGTCTCCCTCTTGTCTCCTCTCGCCTTGTGGGTGCCGCGCGCGTGTGTGTGTGTGTGTGTGTATGTATGTGTATGTGTATGTGTATGTGTATGTGTATGTGTATGTGTATGTGTATGTGTATGTGTATGTGTATGTGTATGTGTATGTGTATGTGTGTGTATGTATGTATGTATGTATGTATATGTGTATGTGTATGTGTATGTGTATGTGTATGTGTATGTGTATGTGTATGTGTATGTGTATGTGTCTGTGTCTGTGTCTGTGTATGTGTGTGTGTGTTTGCTTGCTTGCTTGCTTGCTTGCGTGCGTGCGTGCGTGCGTGCGTGCGTGCGTGCGTGCGTGCGTGCGTGCGCGCGTGCGCGCGTGCGCGCGTGCGCGCGTGCGCGTGCGCGTGCGCGTGCGCGTGCGCGTGCGCGTGCGGTGCGGGTGCGGGCGGGTGCGGGTGCGGGTGCGGGTGCGGTGCGGGTGCGGGTGGCGTGTGCGTGTGCGTGTGCGTGTGCGTGTGCGTGTGCGTGTGCGTGTGCGTGTGCGTGTCTGTGCGTGTGCGTGCGTGTGCGTGTGCGTGTGCGTGCGTGTGCGTGTGCGTGTGCGTGTGCGTGTGTGCGTTGTGCGCGTGTGTGTGTGTCGCTCGTCAAGGAGACCGCGTCCGCGGTCGAACACAGCCCTGTACTTGTGAAGGGCCACTAGGGCCGAGGGCTCTTAGGGCCTCTTCAGGCTCCAGAGCACAGTACACGGTCCCCAGACCGCGCGCAAGGGCAGGCCGAGCCTGCAGGGCAACTCAAGAGACCCAAAAGGGGGGCCAGAGCGCAGAGGCGGTCGGCAGACCGCCCCAAGAAAGCAGGCACAGCCTGCAGGGCCACGCCAGAGACCAGGCAGGTCCCGGGACCTAGCCCCGACCAGGTGCGAGGGGGACCCCCGTCACGGGGTGGAGCTTCGCCACCAGGCGGTCACGGCGCTTGGCCCGTTCCCGCTCCGCGGGGTTGGCACGCAGTGCAGGTGCGGGGAGGGCGCCAAGGCAGGGTGCCCCCAAAAGCCTCCCCTGCCGCTTGGCGCACGCTCCACATCTCTGACAGACCGTGAACGGCGGTCGCTGGAGGATCTCGTACCCAAGCACACTCGAGACCTCTCCAGGCGCCGTTGCAGGCGAGGGGCCAGCGGCAGGGCGTATCGCACGAGTATGCATCACACTATCTTCCGCCCTACAAGCCTCCTCGCGCTTTGAGCCGCCCACCCGGCCCGCCCCCGCATCCAGCTCCTCCAGGGGGGCCTCCAGCAATCCTCCCGTGGGTGCCGCAGGAGTGGGAGGCGAGGCGACAGATGCAAAATTAGCAGATGTGCCTTCCGCAGCTCTGAGGAGGCGAGCCGTGCGCGCGGCTCTCCGCTCCTCGGACGCACCCAGCCCCCGCCTCCCCGACGGCGACAACGACGGGCCCCAACCGCCACCATCTCTCGCCAAGGCCGAGCGCGCAGCAGGGCCTGCGCACCCCTCCCCTCGGGGAGACCTGCTGTCTTCACGCTCTTGCTCAGGCCAGGCCTGCGATGCGCTAGGGTCGTCGCGACGCGCCGTCGCAGCACAAGCTGCCGCGGCCGCCAGGCCCAGGGCGAGGGCAGGCTGAGCTGAGGGGGGAGTGGTACTCTCTTCGGCTCTGGAAGGGCTGTGCGCCGCCAAAACGGCCGCAGCTCGGGCACGGAGCAGGGTGGAAGGCCGACAGGGGCGGGTCAGTAGCCCGCGGATCGTCTCTTCCGAAAACCCTGCCCTGATACAATTCCTGCATCTGAAACCCTTTCCGTCGTGCGCCAGACCATGCCAAACAATGGCAAGGCTGGGCGGCTTCGGCGGGGGCTTGCGTGCACGGGGCTCGTCTTTGGGGCCATCCCACCGTCCTGAGCTCAGCACTCGCTTGCCAGCCCAAGCCACAAACCTTGCACGATTCACTGCTTCAGCGAGGCGCAACTCCAGGCCCTCACCGAAACTGGGGCTGGTCGTGACAACATGCAACGCCACAGTGGCAAAGAAATCTGCCCACGCGTTCCCCGACCAAGCCATCACCTCCCCCCCCCGACTGAGCGCCTCTTCGGCCGTTTTGTGAGACGGGGTCCAGGCAAAGCGGGGCGGGGGGCGGGCCTGCCGCTCGACCGTGGCTCTCATGGCTCGTCAAATTTCAGCGTGCCGAGCAGCGGCCGACACCACGCTCTCGCTCCAACGCTCGCCCTCTTGGACCAGGGAAAGGTGGTCGCTTACGATTCCAGTTGCACAACGCGAAGCAAGAATGGCCTGGCATGCTGCATACCTGGCAGCTCTGGGCACTGACTGGATCCCTGGGAGGCTTCCAAACCTGGCCTTGGACGGGCGGCCTTGGGAATCTAGCTGGACAATCGCCCAGGCACACCGCGCAACCTCGGGGGCTTGCATGTCCTGGCCAGCCTCATCCGTGTAGACCGTGCCTCCCCAGGGAACCTCAGGATCGCCCCATTCAAAAATCACCTCGGGAGTCCTGTCGGGCCTCTCGGAGCTAGGTGGGACCAGCGGCAACGCGAAAGCGTGCTGGACCGAATCAAAGAAAGTAGGATCCGCAGACTCAAGCACCTCCTTCCGCATCAGCTCACGCGTCGCGGCCCTACGCTTGTGCTCGCGCGTGTCGTCGTCCAACGGGTCCGCAACAGTGCCTTCAAGCAGCGCGGGGCAGTCAAGCCAGCGATGCCCGAGGGTCTCGGGCTTCTTGGCCGAACAGGCGAGACAATTAGGCGACGCAACAAAGCCATGGCAGAACTTTCTCTCACGTGGCCACATGGCGCCTGTCCACAGGCACTGCAGAGCTCCCAGCTCCGCCGAGTCTCGCACAGCCCGAGGCCCATGCACGCACGCACGAACTGCCCGGTACCAGAGGATCTCGCCATCGTAGCCTGGGAGATGCTGCTGTACACGTCGCATCTGCCACCGTTGCACTCCAGCTTCCAGCAAGTCTCGGAAATCCCGAGGTGCCACCGCCAGCAGGGAAAAGTACACATTCTCATCGGTGATAACCTCATGTGCCGATCTCATGGACCAGCCGACTCGCCTGAGCGTCATCCACAGTGCCGAGAGCGGGCCCGTGACTTTGGACCATGCCTCTGCCTTCTGCATACGAGTCACCATCACCTCCCAAGCGTGCTGGAGATGCGTGATGGACACCTTCGCCTCCCACAGCCACGAGGCGTAGAGGTAAGGCAGCTCCAGAGTGGCAGCAGATATGGGATCATATCGAGGGTTGCGCTGCATCACTAGGCCCGTCGTCAATGAAGCCGCCACCTTCACGCCTGCTAAGGCACCCGCAAGCGTACGCACTTGCTTCAGAACATGCTCAGCCACACCGATGACTGCCGCACCGTGAAGCACAGATGGTGCGAGACCAGTGCTCTGGATCCGTACCATCCGTCGAGTCCCAACAGCACGCTTGAGGATATGGAGCCGTCGCACACGAGTACGCAGTGCATGCATCCTCGCCTGCTCCTGCAGCCGCAAAGGCCGCACCGTCGTGAGCTCGTGCCCTAGGTTTCGTATCCAACGCTGGCGTGCGATGTGTCGCTGCTGGGTGACCCGCTGCACCGTGCGCTCCGTGGCCGCGTCCGAGGCGACAAAGCCAAGCTTCTTCACCTGCACTGGCAATCGAAGGTCGGTGAGCGCCTCCTGTGCTTCATCGGCTGCAAAAGCCACCTCCTCTGCACACTGCGCTTCAGCTCCACTCCATCGCAGCGACGTGTCGTCCACCAGCTGGCGCGGCGTGACATTGGGGCAGATCGCCGAGAGTCTACACATGGACCTGTAGAGTAGGAGCTCCAGCACTGTCGCTGCATGAGAACACCCTGCCACGATGCCCTGCTCAGAGACAAAGAACTTCGACTCGCTGCCATGCGCCCGCAGAGTGCGCGGCTGCCGATAGGCCTGAATCAGCACCCAGGCCATCCTCAATGGGTAGCCGACTGCTGCGGCCTCTCGCAGCAGGACGCCGGGGTCTATGAGCTCAAAACATTTTCAAATGTCGATCAGCAGCGTGAGCGTTTTCTTCCCGTGAGCAACATCGATCTCGTTGTTCAGCGCCAAACAGAATGCCGATGCCGATGAGCTTCGACCCGCCCCCGAGCCCCAACCGCGCGCACTCCGATGTGTCTTGCTCCAGTCCGCGGAAATCGGGCGTCTCGCACGGCTCCAAACTCGCAACAGAGAGATCAGCAGGCCAATGAGTCGGACTCCTCCGCTGGGCTTAGGCAGGCGGACGAGGATCGTAGCAAGCCTGTCAGGAGGCCACTGCAATCCCTGCTCGCAGAGAGTGAAGACCAAAGAGACTGCGAGCAAGGCCATGTCGGACAGCTGGTCCAGCTGCCTGGGGTGAAGACCAGTCTGCCCCACTGCCGACTTGATAGGGGAGGTGTACAGCACCTCGCGCAGCTTTGCCACCGTGACGGGCTCGAGGTCCTCCCAGTTCTCGGCGCCTGCGGGGAGGTCGACCTCGCGGAGCTGGTGATGCTGCCAAATTCCTGCCCACAAATCAAGCTCAGCATCAGCCAGGGCTGTGGGCTGGCACGAACTGCCCGCAGTGGGCACTTCCACCTCCATTTTCACCTTAGTGAACCTGTGGGCGAGCCCTGCACCTCCTTGAAAGGAGGCCCTCGCCCACTCTTGCCAAGCCGCCGTGGCCTTCGCCTCAGCTGCACTGCTGTGCATGTCGCTTGTTACGTTGATGCGGTCCACCTGCTCCTCAAAGTTGCCCAGTGCCATCCCTTCCAAACCCGTGGCGAAGAAGACACGCGCCTCGTCATCAAGTAGCTCCAGAAGATGGTGTTGCCGCAGGATCTTGCGAGTGTACACCTCTGCCTCATGCAAGAGTTGGCCCACTCGCTGGTGTATCACCTTGGGATCGGCCTCGACCTTTCCTGCCGTGGCGTTCAGCACCCCGATGCCCCGCAGCAAAACCTGGCGGACCGACTTGGGGTGCCTCGCCACCCTCGCGGCTACCGCCCATGCAGAAGCGGTCCTGCCAAACCGCTCGCGCCGACGTGCAGGTGCCCAGGCAACTGGTAGGTGACGCAAAACAGGGGGCCCCGCACGCCCAAGGTGCGCAGCTCTCTGTCGCCCCACAAGGTCATGTCGATTGGCCAGCTCCCAGTCAATGCCATTGAGCATAAGGTCCCAGACTGCGGCCAACTGCCCATCGCTCTGCACCTGCTGAACGTCCGAGATGACCTTCTCCCAACTCCATGGGTAGCGAGCACACCCAGGCTTGAGGGGAGGAAAAGCTTTCGGCTGCTTCAGGACTCGCTTCCGCAGTGCTAGCTTGGCGTGGGGTAGCTGTAGCTGGACTGGCTGGCGAGGCCAAAGACTCGTGTCCACCCGCACGTCCAGGGATAACGCCGTCGCATCCGTGAGGGACCGATGGAGGGCGAAGTAGTCAATCACCCGCTCAGGAAGGGTGTGCACGCAAGTGGGGCTGGACGGAGCACAACACACTCCTTTCACCAAGTGTAGCCAGTTGTGCTCTAACAACTCGTCGGGCGTCATGTTATAGTCACCAGCAATGAGCCACGGGCACCCTGCATCTGACACCCTTTTAACATATTTACAGACCTCCCAGACGATGGCGAGGTTACGTGGCGTGCGTCCCTCGCCAGTGAACAGACACAAAGAAACGCAAACCAGTCCGCCAGCGGGTCCAGCATGCACCACGCCAGCAACAGCACGCCCTGGAACGATTTCTCCTGTCTTGAGAAAGGGTGCTGAAGTTACCTGGATGCTCGTTCGCGCGAGAACTGCCACACCACCCTCCGAGCCCCCAGCTTGGGTAGGGGTGGCCGCCAGCCATTGCCCTCGCCAGCCCATGTCGAGAGCATCAGCCTGCACCTCTGGGAGCTTGGTGTCGGTCGCATGTGTCTCCTGGGCGAGCACTACGTCCGCGTCCGCCGTGTTGAGACAGCGCATCAGCGTCCCATGCGAGTTTGCGTTGACGGTGGCAATCTGAAGCCCAGGCCGTGCCGTGTGGTCCGCCACTGTGCACGGTGTGTCCTCAGGCAGCGCAGGTCGTCGTCGCCATGGCGATCTCCTCCCTGGAGCTTGGCTCAACTGCTCACAATCGTCCAACTCAACAATGCGGGCATCGCAGCACCTCTCAGCGCTGCCGCCTTCAGCAACTCCATGTGCGAGGGCAGCGTCCACCTCACCAGCGTGGGCCTCTCTCGTACTTATAGGGGTGGTAGTTTGACGAGCATCGCAGCACCTCTCCAGGCTGCCTTCGGCACCATCGTATGCAAGGGCATCGGTCACCTCCCTGCTGTGGGTCCTGCTCGGGCTCGCAGGGAGGGCAACTGGGCGAACGTTGCCGCACCTCTCCAGGCCGCTAGCAGTGACTCTTTGTGCGAGGGCATCGGCCACCCCACCGCAGTGGGCCTCGCTCGGGCTTACAGGGAGGGCGACGGGGCGAGCGTCGCAGCACCTCACCAGGCCGCCAGCAGCAACTCCTTGTGCGAGGGCAACGGCCACCCCACCGCGGTGGGCCTCGCCCGGACTTACAGGGAGGGCGGCGGGGCGAGCGTCGCAGCACCTCACCAGGCCGCCAGCAGCAACTCCGTGTGCGAGGGCATCGGCCACCCCACCGCAGTGGGCCTCGCTCGGTCTTACAGGAAGGGCGACGTGGCGAGCGCCGCAGCACCTCACCAGGCCGCCAGCAGCAGCTCCATGCGCGAGGGCATCGACCACCCCACCGCGGTGGGCCTCGCTCGGGCTTCGACGGGGCGAGCGTCGTTGCACCTCACCCTGCCGCCGAGGGGGGAATTCCTGTGCGAGGGCAACGGCCACCCCACCGCTGCGGGCCTCGCTCGGGCTTACAGGGAGGGCGATGGGGCGAGCATCGCAGCGCCTCACCAGGCCGCCAGCAGCGACACCCTGTGCGAGGGCATCGGCCACCCCACCGCCGTGGGCCTCGCTCGGGCTTACAGGGAGGGCGATGGGGCGAGCATCGCAGCACCTCACCAGGCCGCCATCAGCATCTCCACGTGCGAGGGCATCGGCCATCCCACCGCGGCGGGCCTCGCAAGCAGCAGGCCCTTCCCCCTGGGCATACGGGGCGTGCGCACTTGCACCTGAGCGGACACGCTCGACTTGGCCATCCGAACCAAGCTCCACCGCCTGGTTATTCACGAGATTCTGACTACCTGGGATCATCATCATTGCGAATGTCTCAGGCATCCATGGTGCCAGCTGCTGCCTTTCGTCGGCGCTTGACTTCCTGCCAAGATGGGGCCTTGAGGCAACGCTTGACAGCATCGCGTAGCTCAGCATCGTCATCTGTGCCGCCCGCGAGCTTCTCCAGCCCACAGGCCTCGAGGAAAGCCCTGAGCTCCTCATTGGTGGCGTTGTCGAGCTCCTCGTCGTCCATGGGCGAATCCTCAGGAGCTGGAGGGCCACATGCGTCAGGACTATCGCCCGAAGCTGCGCCAGCCTCAGGCACGCCCTCAGCGTCCGCAGCAGCCGTTTGACCCCTTGCCAAGGCAGCGGCGCGCGCGGCCTCCTCCTGCCCCTGCTGCTTTGCTCGCTGCGCCGCCAGCTCCGCCTCACGAAGCTCGGCCACAACACCCTCCACTTTCGAAGTGAGCGAGTGCGCCAGGCCCATGCGTTCCAGCACCAGGCACATCTTAGCGAGCGTGTAACGATCACCAGCACCGTCCTCAGGAGGCTCTGGAGGTGGGTCAGGAAGCACATTGCACAGCTGGGCGCGCTCAGCATGCATAGCCATCAGCTGAGCACGCAACTTGGCCACGCCGTCCTCTCCTTCGGCAATCTCGGCCTCGAGCTTCTTGAGCTTGGCCTTTTTCTCGTCCAGAGTGGATTGCCAGCGAATCTGCTGCTTGCCCAGCCGAATGATCTTGTTGGAAAGCTCCTGCACCTTGATAGGGGCAGGCTTTTCCTCGAACACCTGGGCACGGAGGGACTCCTTCTCCTTGCGGTAGCCTTCGACCACTGCCTCGATCTCAGGGGGCAGAGGCTTCGTGAGGTTGAGATGCGCGACGAGGCTGTCCAGCTCCGCAATGCGAGCCTTGCTGCACGCAACCAGGTCGGGCTCTGTGCGCTCAGTACCTGCGTCGTCAGCCATTGGCTGCATTTGTTTTTTTCTTGAGCTCCTTCTCCAGCTGCGCGACCTTGTTGGACATGGCCAGAAGCTGCTTCTCAAGAGGCTTTTCACCTGCGCTGCCAGGCGGCTTAGTCCCTGACCGAGTGGAAGGAGCATTTGACATGGGCGCTGGCTTGCCTTTGAACGCCACAGCCTTGGGCATTGCACACGAGTGGCAGGCCAGCTTGTCGGGATAGTTGACGAATGGCTTCCCATCTCGTCCATTGCACCACTTGCAGCACCACTTGGTGCGCTGCTCGTCTCTGCGACCGACCGGTGCCATTGCAGCCCTTGCACTGTGCGGAGTGTGTGGGGGCCACGCGATACAGTACCCCAAGGAGCAATGTTGGCCAGGGCGGCCCAGAGAATAGTCGTTTTCCGAGATTGTAGCTCAAAGCGCGACCCCTCGCGCTCAGAACGCCCTCTCGGACTCGCGGTCGTCGGGTGACGCATTGCCTTGAGCCAAATGGCTACGGATGTGTGTGTGTGTGTGTGTGTTTCTGTGTGTGTGTGTCTGTGTCTGTGTCTGTGTCTGTGTCTGTGTCTGTGTCTGTGTCTGTGTGTGTGTCTGTGTGTGTGTCTGTGTGTGTCTGTGTGTGTCTGTGTGTGTCTGTGTGTGTGTCTGTGTGTGTGTCTGTGTGTGTCTGTGTGTGTCTGCGTGTCTCTGCGTGTGTCTGCGTGTGTCTGCGTGTGTCTGCGTGTGTTTGTGTGTGTCTGTGTGTGTCTGTGTGTGTCTGTGTGTGTCTGTGTGTGTCTGTGTGTGTCTGTGTGTGTCTGTGTGTGTCTGTGTTTGCCTGTGTGTGTCTGTGTGTGTCTGTGTGTGTCTGTGTGTGTCTGTGTGTGTCTGTGTGTGTCTGTGTGTGCCTGTGTGTGCCTGTGTGTGCCTGTGTGTGCCTGTGTGTGCCTGTGTGTGCCTGTGTGTGTCTGTGTGTGTCTGTGTGTGTCTGTGTGTGTCTGTGTGTGTCTGTGTGTGGCTGTGTGTGTCTGTGTGTGTCTGTGTGTGTCTGTGTGTGTCTGTGTTGTGTCTGTGTGTGTCTGTGTGTGTCTGTGTGTGTCTGTGTGTGTCCGGTGTGTGTCTGTGTGTATGTGTGTCTGTGTGTGTTCGTGTGTGTCTGTGTGTGTCTGTTGTGCGTGTGCTTGTGTGTCTCTGTGTGTGTCCGTGTGTGTGTGTGTCTGTGTGGGTGGTTGTGTTTGTTTGTGTGTGTGTCTGGATGTGTGTTTCTATGTAAGTGTGTGCCTGTGTGTGCCTGTTTGTGTGTGTGTCTGTGTGTGCCTGTGTGTGTCTGTGTCTGTGTGTCTGTGTGTGTCGATGTATGTGTGTGTGACTATATGTGTTAGTGTGTGTCTCTGAGTGTGTCTGTGTGTGTCTGTGTCTGTTTGCGTGTGTGCCTGTGCGTGTCTGTGTGTGTCTGTGTGTGTGTTTCTGTGTGTGTGTCTGTGTGTGTCTGTGTGTGTGTCTGTGTGTGTGTGTCTGTGTGTGTCTGTGTGTGTCTGCGTGTGTCTGTGTGTGTCTGTGTGTGTCTGTGTGTGTCTGTGTGTGTCTGTGTGTGTCTGTGTGTGTCTGGTCTGTGTGTGTCTGGTCTGTGAGTGTCTGGTCTGTGTGTGTCTGGTCTGTGTGTGTCTGGTCTGTGTGTGTCTGGTCTGTGTGTGTCTGGTCTGTGTGTGTCTGGTCTGTGTGTGTCTGGTCTGTGTGTGTCTGGTCTGTGTGTGTCTGGTCTGTGTGTGTGTCTGGTCTGTGTGTGTGTGTCTGGTCTGTGTGTGTGTCTGGTCTGTGTGTGTGGCTGTGTGTGTGTCTGTGTGTGTCTGTGTGTGTGTCTGTGTGTGTCTGTGTGTGTCTGTGTGTGTCTGTGTGTGTCTGTGTGTGTCTGTGTGTGTCTGTGTGTGTCTGTGTGTGTCTGTGTGTGTCTGTGTGTGTCTGTGTGAGTCTGTGGTGTGTTGCGTGAGTGCGTGCGTGCGTACGTGCGTGCGACGCGGTCGTGGTGCGCGCGTGCGATGCATGCCTCGTGCGTGTCGTGCGCTGCGTGCGTGTGCATTTCGTTGCGCTGGTGGTGCATGGGTCGTCGTTGCGTGTGTGTGTGGTGCGTGCGTGCTCGTGCGTGCGTGCGTGCTGTGTGTGTTTGCGTGCGTGCGTGCGTGCGTGCGGTGTGGTGCGTGGTGTGTGTGCGTGCGTGCGTGTGGCGTGTGTGTGTGTGTTGTGCGTGGCATCTTGCATGGCGGTACACTCTTTTGTGGCATCTGGGCATGGGGTGTTGCGATCTGCGACAATGTCGCCATTTTATAGCGGCTCCGCGGGTCCGGGCCCCTGCGGACTGGGGCAGCACACGTCGCGCGGTCCTGTGCGGACCTCGCCGTCCCAGAGGGGTCTGCGAGATGCGAGTCGGGCGCCACTGTCGAGGGTTGATGGTGGGATCCTCAGGAGTGAGGGGTCCTCCGGAGTGAGGCACCGCGCAGATCTGAGCGAGACCTCGCCGTCCCTGGGAGGCTGCGATGCGACGCTGTCGCCCATTCTCTGGGGGCTGCGATCTGCGACACTGTCGCCACTTTCGAGGGCTGCTGGTGGGTCCTGCGGAATGAGGCACCGCGCAGATCTGAGCGAGACCTCGCCCGCCGTCCCTGGGGGGCTGCGATCTGCGACACTGTCGCCACTTTCGAGGGCTGCTGGTGGGTCCTGCGGGCTGAGGCACCGCGGGAACCTGAGCGAGACCTCGCCGTTCCTGGGGGGCTGCGATCTGCGACACTGTCGCCGCTTTCGAGGGCTGCTGGTGGGTCCTGCGGACTGAGGCACCGCGGGGACCTGAGCGAGACCTCGCCGTCTCTGGGGGGCTGCGATCTGCGACCAGGTCGCCGATTTCGAGGGCTGCTGGTGGGTCCTGCGGGCTGAGGCACCGCGGGGACCTGAGCGAGACCTCGCCGTCCCTGGGGGCGGGGGCTGCGTTAGTAAGCACTACGACGTCCTTATACCTTGATCGGGGGCCTGCGAGCCTTCCAATTGCTGCCCGCAAAACCACATGCGTCCATGTTGCGTCATCACACCCGTTGTAGCAATCCTGATGCATTTGCGCCCCGCATTGCGCAAGGGTTGGGTACGTCGCCAAGGTAATCCCACCAGCCCTCTGGGCGTAGGTGGTCTAGAGCAGATCCTCTTCCACCCCTCCCTCTTCCCCCTTGGGGAGGGGTTTACCCCTCCCCCTACCCCCTCCCCTGGACCTGGACGGGGGGGGCCGCTGGTAGTTAGAGCGTCCCGGATGGCCCAAGACGGCTCCAAGAGCGCCTCAGAGAACCCAAGATGAGCTCCAAGATGGCTCAAGATAGCGCAAGATCGCTCGAGATGGCTCCTAAGATGGTTCCAAGAAGCCCAAAGTCGGCCCCAAGATAACTCCAAGTGGCCAAACAGCTCCCCAAGGAGGCCCCGAAGAGGCCAAAATCGTCCCAAACCCTAAGGAAAATCAATGATTTTTGCTTTCTCGCCTTTTCGCTTCCGATGGCCATCCGAGGCCTGGAGATGGTTCCAAGATGGCCCAAGAGGGCCCCAAGAGTGCCCCAAAAGAGCCCCAAGACGGCCCCAAGAGCGCCCAAGAGCACTCCAAGAGCGTTCCAAGAGGGGTCCAAGAGGCGATTTTAGGGGCTTCCGAGGGGGGGCGCTAATTAAACCCCCCCTCT
>CAUYUJ010005424.1:521517-549780 GCA_963575745.1 Prorocentrum cordatum | reverse complement strand
CCTCCTCCCTCCTCCCTCCTCCCTCCTCCCTCCTCCCTCCTCCCTCCAACGACCTCGGCAACATCGGCATGAGGCAGATGCAAGGAGGCAGATGCAAGAGGGCCAGCGACCTCGGGCAACATCGGCATCCTGCCCATGCTGCCGAACCAGGCGCAGCACCACCCCAGCTGGCTCTCCGCCCCGCCGATCGCCGCAGGACTCAAGCGCCACAGGGAGTCCTTGCGCAAGGCGATGGTGGCAGCGGCGGAGGCGGTGAGGGCGATCCGCAGCATGCCCCCGGAGCAGGTCTCCCCGCAGCGCCTCAAGCAGGCGGAGAACGAATATGCTGCTCTCCACTGCCAGGTCATCCTCGCTAAGGACCCGACCACGCGCATGGAGAAGCAGGAGCAGTTCGTCAACAAGGCCAAGAAAGCGCTGTCGGCCGCCAAGGACGCCCAGTTTGCCGCGGAACTGGCGGCGGAGGCGTGCAAGGCGGAGGCGGTCAAGGCCCAGAAGGAGTACCAGCACGCGCAGGAGTTCATGGCGCAGATGGCGCAGCTGGAGCACTGGTGCGCCTACCCGCCGCAGGGAGGAGCCCACGCCGCTGCGGAGCCAGCCGCGCACAAGTTCGCCAGTGACGCGGCGGTGCCGGACGACAGCGACGAGGAGATCGAGGACGCAGACGACGACGGCTATGGAGGAGGCTCGTCAGGGCAGCAGCAGATGCCAGTGAGACCAGCATGGTCACACACAGGCACGGCCCAAGATCAGAACCGCGTGGCGAAGCTGGAGACACAGATGGGGTCCATGCAGGACACGCTGGGGCAGATCCTCGCAGCGCTCAATGGGCGCCCCCTCCAAGGCCAGCCATCGCAGGCCGCAGGAGCGGAGGATATCCCCGTTCCAGGTGGAGGGAGGCTGCCCACCAGCCAGAAGAGCGCGAGCGCAGGCAAGGCAGCCAAGTCCCCAGCCAAGGCGTTTGCGGAGCCGCCGCCGCCAGGCCAGAGGAGGCTGGCCCTATCGTCTGGAGGAGCTGCCACGGACAGCGCAGAGGGAGCCGTCAAGGTCATGAAGGACGAGAATGGAGACCCAGTTGTGGTCGAAGTGGCGGCAGCCCGCTCCCCACTGCAGGAGCTGCAGCAGTGCCAGGCACCGTCCGCCGCCGACGAGAACGCCATGAGCGACGTCAGAGTGGGGCAGCGGATGGACGCCAACGGGCGGCCGTTGGGCTAGTTTACCCGGGCCAGCCCCCGCTACCGCCTTCAGCGGCGACGGAAGCGACAGGGGGGTGTGGCCCGGTAGACAGAGCCGCCACAACGACTTCATTTTCAGAGGCGCTGCCAAGGAGTGGTGCTGACGCGCCAATTCCAGACACAGCAGCCGACTTGGCAGTGCTGAGGGCAGCATGGCCAATCTCCATCGACAAGGGCTTCGTCGAGTATGGAGAGCAGTACCTTCACAGCTCCACCAAGGGAGTACTGTCCAAGTGCTCGCGTCTGCAGGGCGATTTTGTTCCAAGCCTGTTCGAGACGCTACTCATCTACACGGATGGCTCGGGCGGCAGCACGCACGGTCATCTTCCTGGGCCGCCGGCCTGGGCATTCGTCGTGCTGGGCTACACGCACGACGACGAGTTCGTGCTCATCGGCACGATGGGCGATGCGATGCCGACGCTGGGGGAACAGTTCAGCCAGCCGTCAGGCGCCGCAGAGATATGTGCGATGATTGCCGCGATCCTCTGGCTCCTGCAGCTCCAGGTGGCCGTGGACGAGACGGGCAAGCACGCGCAGCTGCCAGTGATCAGCTTCTACACCGACAACAACTACGTGGTAGACATAGGGAGAGGAGGTGCCGCGCTGGAGCACTACGCGCCGTACGCCAGCTTCCTGGACAGCATCGTCAAGGTGCTGAGACACAGCGCCGAGGACGTCCTCTGGTCGCACGTCGGCGGCCACATGGCGGACCCGTGGAACGAGCTCGCCGACACCGTCGCCACGCTGGCCAGAGGCGGCCTCATCGCGTGGCCCAACGGCTTCGACCTCTGGGAGCGCATGGAGCAGGTGCTGCCGCAGGCGCCCTGGCTGTGGCTCAGTGTTGCCCCTCAGGCCGAGAGAATCCAGTACCCGCTCCCAGGCCTCCCCGTCCCTGTCCTCGAGGCCCCGTCCCAAGGCCTCCAGAGCTTTCTCCTGAAGCACCTGTCCCAGGGAGACATCGCCTCTCAGGGCGAGGGCCGAGGCAAAAGGAGGGGGGAGGAGCAACACAGCGCGCCACGGAAGCTACGGCTAGCAGTGGCCAATGTCCTGACGCTCGATCCCAGGAAGTCCAGGGTGAACAAGGGGAAAGCCTTCACAGGTGTCCTCATCCCAGGTAGGATGCAGTCCCTAGCGCAGCAGTTCGGGGACGCGGGCTACCACCTGGTCGGCACGCTCGAGACCAGGGTCCCTGCCGAGTCCGTCGTGAGAGTGGGCCACTACATGGTGCTCCACACTGCTGCCGAAGAAGGAGGACGCTTCGGGGTCTCGCTGTGGATCAACACGGTGGGCCGGCTTGGCGAGGACGGCCCCACCCTGCAGGAGCAGCACGTGGCGATCGTGCACAAGGGGCCCACCCGCTTGCTGGTGTGCATCAGGGCCCCCTTCCTCAACTGCGACATCCTGGTCGGACATGCCCCACACAGCCACAGGCCCCCAGGGGAGATCAGGGACTGGTGGGAGCACACCCAAAGGATCGTCGACAAGAGGCCCGACCCCAGCCCGTGGCTCTTCTCCCTGGTCGATGCCAACGCCCAGGTGGGATCGGTCCCCACGGCCGGCATCGGGGAGTACGGAGCGCAGAAGGAGAACCTCCCAGGGGCCTGCCTCCGCAAGTACGTCAAGCGCACAGACTCCTGCCTGCCTTCCACGCTGGCCCAATCCAGGAACAATGTCTATGCCACGTGGACTCCATCGAGGGCCAGGTCCGCTGAGGACGGCAAGCGCATAGATTACATCGCGGTACCACAGGAGCTGCTACAGCATGTGGGCGAACAAGGGGTCAACGACAACATCGAGCTTGCGGTCTCCCACAAGGACCACGCAGTGGTGGACCTGGAGGTGCAGCTCCCGCAGGGCCAAGATGGGGAAAGACCGCCCAGGTGGCAGCGCCCCAAGGTGGACAAGACCAAGCTCACCACGTTCTCTTGCCAAGTGAGGTTCGACGAGCTGATGGGGCAGGTGCAGCACCCGGCAGCGAACGTACACCCCAACGATCACGCGGACTACCTCGACAGCCAGGTCTTGAAGGCTGCAGAGGAAGCCTTTCCGCTGGAGCCCAAGGCGCCGAAGCCGACATGGGAGTCGCCAGCCACGCAGGACCTCTGCCATGTCAGGGCGCTGCTCCTAAGGACCACAAGGAGGGCCAGGAACCGCCTAGGGCACATCATGCTGGTGGTCACGATGGCGGCGTGGGCCAACTGCAGCGGCCAGGGGATGTGGCACAACCTGAGGACAGCACAATGGCAGGCATCGTCAAGACGCAGGGTCACGTGTGACAAGGTCATGGAACCATGCCGCACGGCGCTGCAGGACTACCGCCAGGTGCAGGACTTCTCGGCCATGGTCATGGGCCAGCAGCACCCTGCAAAGTTAAAGAAGCAAGGAAGAAGAGCGACGCAGTACCCCCAGGGCCACACCTCGAAGCGCGTGTCCTTCAACGAGGTGCCCGACCTCGACAACCCAGCTGTAGCAGGGGACGTCCAGGGTACTACAGCATGGGCACGATGGCCAACGGCTACTTGCAGCGCAGCCATCGACCCGCCGCTCCCGTGGGACGACTGCGAGGACAACAGCGACCTGGAGGAGCCAGACAGGCCCCGAGGCCCTCACGCCGAGGGCTACGCGGGGCACGCTGGCGGCAGATGGTGTTTGGGCCAGAGTGAAGGCATGCTGCAACCCAATCACGACGAGCTCTTGTTAAGTCAAGCCGTCGGGGAAGCATCGGACAACCTGAGACGGACCAACACCAGAAGCAGCCAAGCACCCGCAGTACAGCAAGGCGAAGCTCAGCAGCCTGCGGACATGTGCGACCCGCCGTGGGAGGACGCAATTGACGAGGAGGAAGACTTGAGGGAGCACATGGAGGAGCGCTCCACCTACTGGGTCTACAACCTTGCGGAGACGGAGGGCAGCCACAGATCTTGGAAGCTGTGGTGTGTACCCGTCGTCAAACGTCTACTTCGGCGGCATCCTGTGAGGCTACGTGCCATCCAGGACACCAGGGACGGCGAGGCCAAGCACATCGACCGCATCGCAGAGGATATCTGCGAGGCCGCGTGGAGCAACACAGCGGATCGCAGGGCCGGCATTATCAACTGGATCTGGTGGCAGGATCGCCAGGGCGAGCATGACAGCAGGGACAGGCTGGTGGCGGAGCACTGGCGCACCCTGGACAACATACGTGCCGAGTTTCGTGGAGTACTTGGAAGGCGGGCTCCGCCTGAAGGCACAAGGCGACGGCGCAGGCTTGAACCAGACCCTCCAGCAGGCGCAGGTGCTGACCAGTGGCGAGGTGAAGCTGATGAAGGCAGCCATGTTTTGCCGAAGTCAGAGCGGGACGCCTCGGTGCTCCTCGAGCCGAGAGCGTCCCAAGTCGTCGCCACTAGTTCGCCGGATGCCTCGAATGGCCACGCTTTGCCAAGGTCAGAACCGGCAGCCTCGGTGCTCCTCGAGCCGAGTGCTGCCTCACGCGTCGCCACGTCGCCGGATCAAAACAAGCAGTCCAGCAAGAGAGGCACCTACAGCCTGCAGCCCAAGCTACAGAGGCCCGACGGACACCTGTTCCACGAGCGCATGGCGGTCAGCCCGACCCAGACGCTCATCAAGGCCTTAGAGGAGGTGGGGGGCGACTGGGAGACCCTGCTGCCGACCCTCTACTGGATGGCGAACATAATCCAGACCAAGACTGAGGCTCTGAGCCAGTGGTGCTGGAAGCTGGTGGGCGCAGACATCCTGGCCTCTCACCGCCAAGATGCTCGAGATCAGTACCATCGCATTGCAGGAGACATACGCGACGCATGGGACAAGAGGCAAACGGACGTAGCGTTTGCACGGCTGAGGGGAATGGGCATTGGTTCTCAGAAGCGCATGATGAACAAGTGTCTCCCGTCGGTCAAGCTCCTCGACGGCACGTACGCCACGTCGCAGGCCCAGATGGGGAACAGGTGGCTCCAGCACTTCAGCCTGGTTGAGTTCGCGGCGGACGTACCGATCGTGGACCTCCACAAGCTCATGCAGGCGCAGTTTGAGAAGGGAAGCCTGATGCCAGACGTACTCGACCCCAGCTGCGTCCCGACGTTGGCGGACATGGAGCGTGCGATGAAGATCACAAAGGACTCAGCGCCAGGGGTCGACGGCCTGATGGGGAAGCTCTTCCGCACACAGCCGAAAACACTGGCGGCGGCTTACCACCCACTGGCAACCAAGTTTGCCTGCACAGGAGTGGAGCCGGTACAATGGAAAGGAGGCTTCTACAGACACCACCACAAGAAAAGCAGGCCGAAGAGTGCGGCAACCACAGGTGCTTCGCGGTCACGGCCATGGTGGGCAAAAGGGTGAGGCACTTCTACAGGTCAAAGGTGGCGGAGTACCTGTCACAAGCCGTAGGAGACCGCCAATTTGGAGGCGTCAGGCGCAGAGGCACTCAGCATGCGTCTGTGGTCACCAGGATGCTGCAGTCAGCGGCGTCCGCCAACATGCTGTCCTTCGCGGCTATCTTCATGGACGTCAAGAACGCATTCTACTCCATGGTCAGGGAGCTGGTGCTGCGCACGCCCATGGCCAAGGCAGACAAGGACGCGATCGCCGAGTCCACGGCCGTCCCGCCCACGGCCCTGGAGATCCTGAAGAAGAAGCTGGAGGAGGAGATGCCGCTGCTCCACCGTACGGAGGCCAGTGAGCATCTGAAGGCATTGGTCGAGGAGCAGTACACGGCCTCATGGTTCGTCTGCGAGAGCTCAGACCATGTGGCCCTGGGTACCAAGTCCTCGATCCCAGGCCAACCTCTCGCCGACCAGATCTACGAGATCGCCATGGCGGAGGCCATCAGGATCTCAGAGGCGAGGATCGAGGAGGAGGGCTACGGCATCTTTGTCACAGGTGCCAACGTACGCTCGCTGGCGCAGCAGCTCGACAGCGACCTCGACTTCGAGAAGATACCAGGCCACAGCGTGGCCTTTGCGGACGACGGCACATTCTTCTTCATCGGCAAGGCTGAGGAGGCGATGGATGCGGTGGCAGTCATCGCGGGCATCGTCCTGGACACTTTCGCGGAGTTCGGCCTCGTCCTCAACCTTGACCCTGGCAAATCGGAGGTGCTCTTTGCCTTCGCAGGCCAAGGGGCGAAGGGAGCGAGGAGGACCCTATGGCATGAGTGCCATGGAAGGGTCAAGCTCAGGTCGAAGCACTACGAGGGAGCCGTCATCCACGCAGTGCACAACCACGTGGCGCTGGGGACGGTCATCGACGACCACGGCGCGGTGTACCCAGAGCTCTACCGCCGCGCAGCCACCACTACAGCCGCTCTCAGGAAGCTGAGAGAGAAGGTCTTCCGCAGCCAACAGCTGGACCTGCCTACCAAGATGGTATTCGCTGACGCCCTGGTATGCTCGTCGAGGTGCTTCTCACAAGGCAGCTGGCCAGGACTCACGAGGGCGGAGGCCAAGTATCACCACGCCATGGTCATGGCAGTCTACAGGGCGGCGGCGGGGAAAAAGTTCGCCACCAAGGAGGACGGAGAGCTGGACCTCGACGCCTACCCAGAGGCGGAAGATGAGGCACTGCTCGCCAAGGTGGGAAGGGCTCGGCCGGAGGACCTGCTGAGAGTAGCAAGGCTAAGGCTTTTCGGCGAACTACTGCAAGCAGGACCACCCCTCGCTTTCGCGACGATGGCCCAGCTCCTCCTGCGGCCCCAGCATGCCAAGAGGCAGTCCTGGCCGCAGATGCTAATGGGGGACCTCCGCTGGCTGCAAGGCTACTCGGCGGACCTGCACGACCTCCCGGATCCCAGTGATGAGCTGAGGCCTTGGGAGATGATGATCATACGCTCGCACTCCTCGTGGAAGTACAGGCTCAACGACACGCTCAAGGCGGCGGCAGCACAGCTGAGCAGAGGTCACGCGGCGCGCATGGCAGAGAAGCGCTTCTTCGCCATAGTGCAGCCAGCGGGAGTGCCGTATTCCACAAGGGAAGGCAGCCCTTTCGGGCCCCCGCAGGCAGACGAGCCAGACACAGCGCCGACGAGACAATGGACATGCCCGTGGTGCCAGAGGACGTTCAGGCGACAGAGAGGGCTCAGAGTCCACATCTCACAGCAGCACTGGACCATGGTCAGGCTAGCACGTACCTGGACGGGTTCAACAACGCAGTGCCAAGGTTGCTGTTCGACCGGACCCACCACCTCACCGAGCACCTGGCGATTGCATCGCCTGCCTGCCTCGTCGCGACCATTGACGCGGGAGAGGCGCCTGGCAGTGAGGAGAGCGAGCTGCGCAACGAGCTCCCACGAGGACTGCTGAGGAAGAGAGTGAACATACCCGCGATCAAGGCAGCGGGGCCCTTGCCAGACGTGGTATCCCTCAGCCAAGAAGATGCAAAGAAGGTCCTGCTCGAGGCTGACTACGTGCTCGATGACGCTGCCAGGACCACGCTTCAGGAGGGCTCAGAAGAAAGACCCCAGGAGAAGACGGAAGTTCAGCACGACGAAAGGTACGACCTGAACCAGTTCCGCACCGACAAGTACAGCGGCATCACCACGGAGGTGAAGATACCGTGGAGGATACAAAGGGCAGAGATCTACGTACTCAACCTATTCTGCGGGCACAGGCGCAAGCAGGACATTCAACATGTGTTCGAGTCAGCGCCGAAGTTCGAAGTGATGTCGGAGAAGGTGCACATCATGGTCCTCAGCATCGACGTGGCGATCGACGCTCGGCGCTGCGACCTCATGCGACAGGACAGCCTGATGGTTTTCCACGAGGGGATCCTGAAGAGGCAGATCGTGATGACGGGAGGAGGACCGCCATGTGAGACATGGAGTGCGGCGAGATGGTCAGAGCAGCCAGGCCCACCGCCGCTCAGGTCCCACGACCAGTTCTGGGGAGTGGCGCACGCTGCACCACGGCAGAGGATCCAGCTGGCCGTGGGGAATGCCCTGATGCAGTCCATGGTGCTCCTCCTTGCGGCGCACCTGGTGGCAGGCACGGCAGGGTGGTCGGAGCACCCCATCCCGTGCAGCTGGCGGCTGGCGGCCGTCACATCGTGGACATGGGAGCCGTGGCTCGCGCTGCTGTCGGCGCCGTGCACCACGACCACGGACTTCGACCAGTGCGAGCACGGACAACTGAGCAAGGCCCCGACCAGAATTTTTGGGCTCCGCATGGCGGGGCTGCACAGTCGCCTGACTGCGACGCCTGGGGGAGGAAAATGCTCCCACGGGCGAGCGGCCCACGCCACTCTCCTAGGGCGCGAGGTAGGGTCCAGGGCCTTCCGGACCGCGCGGAAGAAGGTCTACCCCCCGGGCCTCTGCCGCAGCATCGCCGAGAGTATTCTGGAGACGCTCGAATCGGCTCTCGATGCTGCGCTCCCGGACGCGCCCAGGGACGAATCCCAGTCTCACCACCTCCTCGTGCAGGGCCTGGCGGATTTTTATGTCTCAGTGATCCCTACGTCGGAGGACGGGGCCAGGGAGTGGGCCCCTGATTTTGCGAAGGGAAAGGGCCGCAGCAGGCCTGACCCTGAGAAGGGCCGCTTTGAGGCCCCGGGCCCGCCTGGCCAGGACCCCCCAGGCCCCTCCCAGGATCCTGAAGACAGCCAGGGCCCCACTGAGGAGGAGGCCTACGCCGCTGAGGTGATCGGTCTCTCTCCCCTCCTCTGGTCCCCGACTCCGCCTCCGCCTCCGCCTCTCCCTCCTCGCCCCTCTCTTACCGACACCCAGCGGCGCAGGATTGCCGAGAATAAGGCCAGGGCCCAGCGGATACGGCAAGAGCGCCGTAGACCGTGGGCCTCTAGGGGCCTTGACCTGCGACTCGCGTGGGGAGCCCCAGAGGGCTGCCCCATGCAGGAGAGCCCCTGCGGGGCTCGGGCGGACTTGCCAAGGAGCGGGTCGGCCTGGGCCCAACAAATCTTCGGAAGGGCCTGACAACGGATCGGGCCCGCCACACCACCCTCCATCCGGCTACAGGCCGGGTCCGAGCCGGCCCACTATAAGGGCCACTGCACGTCGGTTCCGACAAGACGCAGAGTTCCACCACCACACCTCCTCCCTCCTCCTCCCTCCTCCCTCCTCCCTCCTCCTCCTCCTCCTCCTCCTCCTCCTCCTCCTCCTCCTCCTCCTCCTCTTCTCCTCTTCCTCCTCCTCCTCCTCCTCTCTCCTCCTCCTCTCCTCCTCCTCCCTCCTCGTCCTCCTCGTCTCCTCCTCCTCCTCCTCCTCCTCCTCCTCTTCCTCCTTCCCCTCCTCCTCCTCCTCCTCCTCCTCCTCCTCCTCCTCCTCCTCCTCCTCCTCGTATTCCTCCTCCTCGATTCCTCCTCCTCGTATTCCTCCCCCCCCCTCTTCCTCGTATTCCTCCTCCTCGTATTCCTCCTCCTCACATTCTCCTTCACTCCTCCTCGTATTCCTTCTCCTCCTCCTCGTCCTCCTCCTTCTCCACCTCCTCCCCCCTCCTCCTCCTCCTCCTCCTCCTCCTCCTCCTCCTCCTCATCCTCATCCTCCTCTTCCTCGTATTCCTGCTCCTCGTATTCCTCCTCCTCCTCCTCTTTTCCGAGGCCAGTTTACTAGGGCGGTGCGGGCGTTTCGCCGGAGACTGTCTCACGATGTCTGATTCTGAAGCTAAAAAAATGGCAAACAGCTTCACAGATGGAGGGCGGGTGGTTTTCAAAATGTGGTTCTCGCCTTCGCGCGGCGCACATTCGTTTTCAAAAATTGCAAGAGCCGCACGGATTGAGGGCGGGCGGTTTCCAAAATGTGGCTCTCGCCCTAGCGCCGCGCACATCATTTCTTATACACTAAAACACACACGCACACAAAAGAAGAAAAAACAGGTGCCAGATTTCCACGGATGGAGGGCGGGTGGTGTTCAATATGTGGCTCTCGCCTTAGCACGGCGCACATGTGTCTTCAAACTTTGCGAGAGCTTCACGGATTGATGGCAAGTGGTTTTCAAAATGTGGCTCTCGCCTTAGCGCGGCGCACATTCGCTAAACAGTGCAGGAGTTTCACGGATTGAGGGCGGGTGGTTTCCAAAGTGTGGCTCTCGCCTTAGCGCGGCGCACAATCTTTTCAAACACTTTCAAAGTTTCACGGAATCCCATCGTCAACGTACCAGAAGTGGTGTTTTGGAACGATTGAGGATTATGCGGGTACAGCAGTGACCTTGATTCGCTGTGTTGAAGTCTTAGGAATGGCGTTCTGGCACGATTCAAGATCGTCAAGACGCAACAGTCAGGTTGATCCGTGGCGTTGGAATCCCGAGATCAATGTTTTGGCACGCTTCAGGGTCTTCAAACGGGTGTCTGCCAACGAGGCAGTTCCATCAATGGAAACGAACTTTTGTAGGGGCCTACGAAGAGGGAGCTCGGAGGGATGGTTGACTCCAACATCGTTGATGACTCTTGGGTTTACGCTGGTCCTCCTCCTCCTCCTCCTCCTCCCCCTCCTCCTCCTCCTCCTCCTCCTCCTCCTCCTCCTCGTCCTCCTCCTCATCCTCCTCCTCCTCCTCGTCCCCAAGGACGACGTGTACGTCTGTTCTGGGGGTACCTTTGGCCTCCCCCGAACCGTACCCTGGGTGCGCGGCCGAGCGGGACACGCGGGGTGGCAGAACCAGGGTGCGGGAGCGAGCGAGACGACCGTGTTTCGAGGGGTGGTAGCTAGACCGCTGCTCCTTATTGAGATACGCCCTCGCCTGGCGGGGGGGGGTCAGCTCGTGCGTCCGTTCACGGGCCCGGACTTCGCCAGAGAGGAGGAGGAGGCGGAGGAGGAGGGGAGGAGGAGGGGGAGGAGGAGGAGGAGGAGTGGAGGGAGGAGACGTGGAGGAGGAGGAGGAGGAGGAGGAGGGAGGAGGAGGATGAGGAGGGGAGGAGGAGGGGGAGGAGGAGGAGGAGGAGGGGGCGAGGATGAGGAGGAGGGAGGAGGAGGAGGAGGAGGGGGGGAGGAGGGACGAGGAGGAGGACGAGGGGGAGGAGGGAGGAGGAGGAGGAGGAGGAGGAGGACGTGGAGGAGGAGGAGGAGGAGGAGGAGGAGGAAGAGATGACGACAGACCCTGGACAATGCAGCCCCCCCCCCCACCATCCGTGCACAGGCAGCATGCAGGCCGCAGCGAAAAACTGGTCGTGCGCGGGCGCCTCGTGCACACTCTGCACTTGTTCTTGATGTGGGCGGCGGGGGTGCCCTCGCACTGACCGCTCTGTGCAGGCCCTCCGCCCCAATCAGCACATACGGTGGGGGCATTGGATCAGGACACCTTCGATGAGGAATCCAGGGTCTGGAAGCCAGTGGAAAACCAATCGTGGATCGGCCGTGGATATCACCACCGCCCCCATCGGATAAGGAATCCTCCAGGGTCTGAAGCCTCCTGCGCACATTCCTTAACCGAGGCCCCCACCGTATTGACCGCCCTCTGCAGTCCCGCAATCCCAATCAACACATACTGCCCAATTCCCTTTGCGGCAAGATCTGGACCGTGCACGGGCGCCCCAAGATCACTTTGTACTGGTTTTTGATACGGACGGCGGCGGTGCCCTTAAAATGCCCGCTCTGCGCAGACCCACCATCCCTGCCACCACAATTCAAAACACAAAGTTTGGCAAAGCCTTTTTCATGCGCGGGAGCCCCGCTGTGACTTTGCATTATTTTTTGACGGAAGGGGCGGCGGGAGGTGGACAAACTATATAAAGTGAACTTTGCCGCAACATCGGGATCATGCGCGGGCGGCGATACATTGGCATTGGTTTTTGACATTCGCGGCGGGTAGGCCCTCATATTATCTTCGCTGTGCTTCCGACGGGACTCATGAACTCAGTGGGATCGGGGCCCCAGGCACGGATGCTGCATATGTGTTGGGAGGGCGAGCGGGAGTGAGCGACATGGCTTGCGGCTTGGGGTAACTTGACCCCTCCCCCCTGCCCCTGGGACTTGACGGGGGGATCGCGACACATTGAAGCATTCAAGGTAACTAAACTTGCTCCAAGAAGGCTCTGAATAGCCCGAGCTGACCTCCAAGATGGCTCAAATTAGCCTGCCGTAACCATATGCAGTTGTGGGCACCGTTGTTGTCTGCACCACATTCGGTGGAGCTCCCTATGGGGCCACGTAACGTGTGAGGGGTGTGCCAAAAGCGGTGCGGCGGCCGCATGCGAACGCTGGCATCTGGGCCTTTGGTGGAGCTCCCTATGGGGCCACCAAACGTGTGAGAGGTGTGCCAAAATGGGTGCAGCGGCCGCATGCAAGCGCTGGCATCTGGGCCTTTGGAGGAGCTCCCTATGGGGCCACGAAACGTGTGAGGGGTCTGCCAACATGGGTGCGGTGGCCGCATGCGGGCGCTGGCATGATCTGGCATGTGGGCCCTCGGTGGAGCTCCCAAAGGGGCCACGAAACGTGAGGGGTGTGCCAAAATGGGTGCAGCGGCCGCATGCAAGCGCTGGCATCTGGCCCTTTGGTGGAGCTCCCTGTGGGGCCACGAAACGTGTGAGGGGTGTGCCAAAATGGGTGCGGCGGCCGCATGCGAGCGCTTGTATGTGGGCCTTTCGGTGGGGCTCCCCATGGGGCCACGAAGCGCGTGAGGGATGTGCCAAAATGGGTGCGGCGGCCGCATACGAGCGCTGGCATGTGGGCCTTTCGGTGGGGCTCCCCATGGGGCCACGAAGCGCGTGAGGGGTGTGCCAAAATGGGTGCGGCGGCCGCATACGAGCGCTGGCATGTGGGCCTTTCGGTCGGGCTCCCTATGGGGCCACGAAGCGTGTGAGGGGTGTTCCAGAGCGAGGGAGGAGGGGAGGAAGAAGAGGAGGAGGAGCAGGAGGGGGAGGAGACGCGGGGATCTCTCTCTTCAAAAAGGGGACCCCGCACCGCAGCGTGGCCGGGACATGACACGAGATCGCTCAAGATTGCTTCCAGCGTGCTCCGAGAGGCCCCGAGGCCACTCCAAGACGGGTCCACGTGGCCACGCAGCCTCCCGAGGATGGCCCCCCAGGCGGCCAGCATCCTTACCAAAACCAGCGGGGCATCCATGTGGCGTGCATGTTCGCCTTTCCGCTTTCGATGGGCCCTTGGGGCCCCAAGGAGGCTTCAAGACGGCCCAAGAGGGCCCCAGGAGGGGCCCAGGATGGCTCCAAGACGGCCCCAAGAGCGCCCCAAGAGCGCCCCAGGAGCGACCCGAAAGGGCCCCAAGAGGCGCCGTTGGGGGGCTCAAGAGAGGCAGCCCCAATGAAGGACCCCCTTTCGCTCAAAACAATTTTCATTGAAGACACATGTGCTGTTAGAACACAGTGGCATCCCGGGCGCATCCTGAGGAGTCGTCCGGGCCAGCATAGCTCCCAGATGGCCTCGGAAAGCCCAGGGCGGTCTCCAAGATTGCTCGACATGCTGTCCATGGCTGCCCGTGTGCATCCGAGAGGCCCCGAGACCGCTCCAAGACGGCGCCGAGTGGCCGCGCAGCTCCCCGTGTTGTGAAGACGTCTCGGACGAGAGTTAAGCTCTTGAAGGTACGTCGAACTCGGGAGCTCACTGAGCATCTCTTTTTTTGAGGGCGTCTGCAGCGAAACGCCCCGCCACACCAAGTTCGATGTGCGACGCCCGAGCTCAACATGCCAGCTGCTCTGGGGATGTCCCATGCGAGAACTTCAATTGTAGAGAACCAGCGTGGTCACACAACTCCTCCGCCATTCCCACTCTGATAGAATGTATCAGGCAAAACGCTCCCCAACATAATGATGGATATCCGACGTCTGATCTGACACATCGACCAACGTCCAAACACAACTCCGCCGAGATCCCCCGTGATGTGAAAATGTCGCGGGCGAAATGCCCGCCCCCGACCATGTCGGATGTCTGAAGTCTGATCTCAAACATCTACTGCTCTGAGGATGCCTAGGCAAAACATACATTTGTGATAGCCATCGTCGCAACGCAACTCATCGACCATCCCCAGTCAGTGAGGCTGCCCCTGGCGAAACGCCCGCCACACACAGGATGTTGGATATCCGACGCCAGATCTCCAGCATCTCAAGTTTCCGAGGATGTCTCCGGCGAGAGCTTCGCGGCCGAGAGCAAACGCCGCAAGCCGCTCCTCCACCATCCCCGTTGTGCGGTGGAGGCGCAACGCTCCCTTCACACCATGCTGGATGTCCGACGCCTGGTCTCCATCATTTCATTTTATGAGGAGGTCTCTGGCGACAACTTCATCTTTACCCAAATCCTCCCGTGCCGGTTTCTCGTTTTCAATCGAGCACCGGGTCTCCACGTCTCTCCTCCTCCCCCCCTCCTCCTGCCTCCTCCTGGTCCTCCCCCCTCCTCCTGCCTCCTCCTGCGCTGCTCCCTGGGTGGCTGCGAAGTGCGCAACCGTCGCCACGCTCGCGTGCTCCTGGGAGGCTCGGCGGAGATGGGGGCTGCGCGGATCGCTTGGGGACCTCGCTGCCCCCCTGGGAGGCCGCGAACTGCGCAACCGTCGCCACTTGCGTGGGCTCCTGGAAGGTCCAGCGGTGTATGGGGCCAAGCGGGCCCTTTTTAGGACCTCGCTGCCCCCCCGGGTGGCTGCGAGCTGCGCACACGTCGCAGCTTTCGTGAGCTCCGGGGAGGGACGGCGGAGGTGAGGGCAGCACAGATAGTGCACATCTGGCGATGTGTTCTTTTGTATGGAACCTTCATGCAACGATTCCCCTCGCGGGGGAAAAGGTTGGGTACGTCTCGGGTAAATGAAAATAGACGTCGTAAAACATCTCCCAAATCCCCAGTTGGTGCGGATGTCTCAGGCGAAACGCCCCCCCACCCCACACCACATTGGATATCCGACACACGATCTCCAACATCTAAACTTCCTGAGGACGTCTCACGCGAAGATTTCACTTGTGAGAACCAACGTCTGAGAACAACTCATCCGACATCCCTACGTCGTGAGGGTGTCTCAGGCGAAATGCCCCCCAACACACACACACACACACACACCATGTTGGATACCCGAAGTCTGATCTGAAACATCTCATTTCTCGAGGATGTCTCAAGCGAGAACGTAATGCTTGAAAGCGAATGTCGTAACACAGCTCCTCCAACGTCCCCATTCTGTAAGGACGCCTCGAGCGAAACGCTTCCCCCGCACCGTGTTGGGCATTCGACGCCCCCGTGGACGTATGGAAGCACGTGCCCCGCCCGCACGCTCCCCCTCCGCGCACGCACTGCTCCCCTGTGGAGAACTCGGCGCGGGTAAGTTTTGGATACCGCTCTCTCCCCGTCGCTCGGACGTCCATTCCCTGTGCCCTCTTCGGTTTCGTGCGTGGTTCTTTCTTTCGCAGGATGATCCAGGGTGCTCCTCAGTGATTCCCGCCGAGAAAAAGCGCACACGTCCGAGCGATACCAAGCTCCCCCCCGTGGACACCTGAAAACGTGTGCCCCGCGCGCGCGCGCGCCCCCCCTTCAGCGCAGGTACGTCTACGCGTGGAGAAGCCGACACGAGTAAGTTGGACAACCCTGAAGGCCCCGTTGTTCCAGAGCGCAGGAACTGGAAATCCCTCGGTTTACCCGCGCACGCGAACACGAATATGAGGTGTTGCTGGGGGCAGTATTGAAGACCAGACCACACCTCTCTACCGGATGGCTTTCTTGCGATGTTTGAGCCTTGAGCCTGAACTTGAACTTGAGCCAAGTGCCGAGGCTCCGTTGTGGCCAGGAACACGTTGGAACCAGTGCCGAAGGCATGCGCGCGACGATCCGCATGTTGGAGACCCCCCACTTCCGCACAAACACATTTTTACGTGCCCGGTTGCGACGCCGCCATGCCAGCATGGGGCCAAAGGCCCGCATACAAAAAGAGAACCCTGGGCCTGAGCCCTTACTGAGGAGGAGGAGGAGGAGGAGGAGGAGGGGATAAAGGCCCCCAGAGGCTCCCGCGGAGTTCCCCTCGGGATACCCACAAGACGCCTCCAAGCGGCGCCCACGAGGCTTCTTAAGACGCCCCATGAGGCATCCAAGAGGTCGCTTGTCCACGACCCAGACGCGGTTGCTTACAAGAGGGGTTGCTGGCGTGCTGGAGGATAGCTGTTTGAACCCTCCCAAAACATTCCCAATGGCCTCTGGCACAAAAAAAACAGCCCACTGGAAGAAATGGGGGACAATTAGAACGATAGCCCTTAGGATGGCGATGATGGCCCACGATGGCTTACAAGACGGTGCAAGATGGCCTCCAAAAAAGTCCATATGGCCCTCAGAAAGCTCAAGATGGCTACAAAGTGACTCCAAGACGGCCCAAAATGGACTCCCAAACGGCCCCAAATGGCTTCAAGGCGGCCTAAGAAGCCCCCGATACGGCCAATGAGGGCTCCAAGAAGACATCCGGAAGGCCTTAAGAGACCAAAATCCGCCGACCCTGTCGGCGTGTGTGAGGGGAAGTTTTGGGTGTGTCGTCTTCGGAGCACCCTTTGGCGTCCTCTTGGGCGCGCCCACCTCATCATCCTCTGTGGCGCGCCTTGCAAGGTCGTCAACTCGAGGTGAATCGAGCCAGGTTGCAATCGAAGTCGTAATTGAGTAGAAATGGAGCCCCTTCCCTTTTATCCAATCCCTTCCCGACCCAGGGAGGGGGGGTCTCGGAAGGGGGTCCCAGGGGTCCCGCGAGGGGTCCCCGGGGGGGTCCCGGGTGAGAATGCGGTCCCCCACCTTCCTTTTTCGGCCGCCTTCGATTAAATTTGGCCCTCCTTCGGCAGAGCAGGTCCAAGATGCTCCAAGAGGGACCCAAGAGGGCCAAGAGTCGCCGAAGGATTGCCCCAGGACGCCCAACATGGCCTCCAGACGGCCCAAGGCGCCTCCGAGAGCCCTCCCAAGAGGGCCCCGAAAGGCAACATGTATTGATTTGTCCGTTGGTTTTTGACTATGGGGCCCCAGAGGGCGAACAGGAATCGATATTTCAAGCTCACCGCCCCAACAGACTCCCAGGAGGCCCGAAGAGGCTTCCAAGAGGCTCCCAAGAGGCCCCAAGAGGTCCACAAGAGACCTCCAGAAAGCCCCCAGACTGCCCCAAGAGGGCCCAAGAGGCTCCCAAGCGGCCTCCAAACTGCCTCCATAGGCCCCCGACAGCTTTCCGAAGAGAGCCCAAGAAGCATCCATGAGGATTCTGACCCACTACCTAGGCACAGTGGCGGAATGGGCCGCAGGCCACTAGATAATCCAAGAGGGGCCGTAAACCACCCGAGCGCCCCAAGAGAACCCCCAGAGGGCCCCCACAGAATTCCAAGCAAGCCCTCGAACGAATCACACCAGGAACATTGGGTATGACACCGTGGCGTGCTGTTCCGGGAGCACTCATGGAGCCCTCTTGAGCCTCTCAGAACCTCTTGGTGCCTGGGCCCCTTCTCAAGAACTCAGGGACTCTCTGAAAGCCTGGAGGGAGCTCCGAGAAGCCTCCAAGAGATCCTAGAGAGAGCTCCAAGAGGCTTCCCAGAAGGTCCCCAACAATATCATACCAAGGCGCGGTGGCGGATGGGCCGTGGGCCACATAATTCAAGACGGGCCTGAAATCGCCCGAACGCCCAAAGAGAGCCCCCAGAGGGCTCCCACTGAATTCTCCGAGAGACGACCAGGCTCGACTCCCAGATGGTCAGAGATGGCGCTGCATTGCCGCCAAGACGGTCCAAGATGCCCTCAAAGACGGCGAAGATGACCCCATCTGGCTCAAGATGGCCCCAAGATGCCTTAAAGCCGGTCACGAATGGCGGCACGAGGCCGCTATGGAGCCTGAGGAGGCTCTCAGAGCCCCGAAAAGACTCTCAAGAGGTCTCCTCTTCCTCCTCCTCCTCCTCCTCCTCCTCCTCCTCCTCCTCCTTCTCCTTCTCCCTCCTCCTCCTCCTCCTCCTCCTCCTCCTCCTCCTCCTCCTCCTCCTCCTCCTCCTCCTCCTTGTTGTCCTCCTCCTCCCTCCTCCTCCTCCTCCTCCTCCTCCTCCCTATTCCTCCTCCTCCCCCTGGTCCTCCCACTTCCTCTCCTCCTCCTCCTCCTCCTCCTCCTCCTCCTCCTCCTCCCTCTCCTGATTCCCCCCTCTTCTGCGAAAAAACATAAGCAGATAGCTTGGCCAAACTGTGCTCCTCGTCATACGTTCTTGGGAACCTCATGGGGCTTCAAGGAAACTGTTCGGGGAGTCTGGTCCCAGACTACCCGAACAACTCCGGCTGTCACCTTCATCATCGGGGTCTTCTTCCAGGGTCGGCGGCACTGGCCGTACGGCCTTCACAATAACGCATTGTTCGGGAAATTGTTCTGCATGATTCTCGCGTTCTCGCGCATTCGAGCTCAGGACGGTCCAAGGCGGCCCGGGAGGCCTCCAAGACGGCCCCCAGACGACCCCACACGCCCCCAAGAGGGCCCCGAGACGTGCCAAGGGGGCCCCAAGACGGCCCAAGAGCCCCGCCCACCCGAGAAGGCCCAAGACGGCCCCAGACACCTCCAAGATGGTCCGAAAGCGTTCCAAGAAGGCTCCAAGACGGCCAAGTAAGCCCCCCAAGATGGCCTCCGAAGACCAAGCGGCCCCTTCTAGGCCCCCAAGAGAGGCCCCAAAGGGGCCTTGAGGATGCCCCAAGACGGCCCCAAGAGGCCTCCTCCTCCTCCTCCTGGTCCTTCTCCTCCTCGTCCTTCTTCTCCTCCCTCTCATCCTCCTTCTCCTCCTCCTCTCGCTCTTCCTCCCCCAAGTGGTCCGCCAAGGGTTTCCACAACGGCTCGGGGAATACATTGTCCAATAGCTTGGCAAGACTTCGGCCCAACGTTTGCCCACATAGGCGTTTCAAAAAGGCACGGAGTTCGTCTTCGATATTGCCCGGGGCCTCATGTCCCTCCCCCTCGTGCTGCTCGCCCTGCTTCCGCGCCTGCCTCGGCGAGTGCAGGGTGAATGCGCAAGTCTCTGAGAGCGCATGGTCATCTGATCAGCCAGGCCTCGACCACGCTCAAGGTGAAGCCTCTCGTGCAGTACAGGGTCGAAAAGGGCCCTCGAACTGAGACCCGATCCAGGCGCCTTTTTTTCTGCATCGACGGCGGCATGGCGCGCCTGCTGGACCCGAGCTGCTGGCCGGCGAGAAAAAAGCAACGGCCGGGCACTGTTCCAGCCCCGGCTCGCATCGAAGGCAGAGTGGCGTGCGCTGTCAGACCCGAGCTGTAGGCCTGAAGACGGGGCACTGTTCCAGCCTCGCCTTGAATATGGACTCTGTGCGGTTGCAGACGGCGGCGTGCTGCCTGGAGCACGAGGCAGACAGAGAGAGCCACCCGCGAGACCCACGAGACGGGTCGGCCCGGACGGCGGGCGAGGGCGAGACGACGTGAGCAGGGCCGCCCCTGGGGTGCCACCTGGACACCACGTGGGGCACCGCAGGGGCACGAAGAAGGGCTGCAGGGGCACCAGGAAAGCCGCCACGGGGCAGCAGGGAGGGCCTGAGTCTGAGGGGGGGGAGGGAGGCAGCGCGGAGGCGGAGGCGGCCAGCGCCGGCCAGCGCGAGGCGGGCGCCAGGGCGCCCTGCAGGCGCGTTATGTGTCTATAATTACCGGGGCCCCGAAGCTCACGCCGCCTCTCAGGCGGCCTCCGTCGCCCACCGCGGGGGCAGCAGCCACCTGGGCTCGCTGGCCGTGGTCGGCGCCGACGAGGAGTCGGACTCGGCGCCCCCGGAGCACGTGGAGGCCACCTCCCAGGAGTGCTCGGCGCTGGCGCACTGCTGGAGCATCTTCTCGTCGGCGAGTCGGAGCTCCAGGCCGGGCGGCGCCCCGAGGCCCGGCGGCGCCCAGGCGAGGCCGGGCGGGGCGAGGCCGGGCGGCGCGGAGGCCGGCGCGAGGCCGGGCGGCGGGCGGAAGGCGCGGCCCGCGGGCGCGGAGGCGAGCGCCGCGCGCCGCGGCGGCCGCGGAGGCGGCGGCCGCGGCCGGGGGCGGCCCGCGTGGCTGGCGCCGGGCCCCCGACGGCTTCGACGCCGGGCTCCGCCGCGAGGGGGCCGGCCGGGTGGGCTCCGCGGCCAGCCGCGGCGGGGCCGGGCCGGCCGCGCGGGCCTCGCCGCCCCGGAGGTCGGAGATCGCGAGCTCCAAGAGCCGCAGCGTGTCCTGGGCCAGTGCCCCCACGCGGTCGGCGCCCGCGGGGGGCCTGGGCCGCCGGCAGTGCAGGCTGCCGAGGGCGGCGCCGGGGCAGGTGGTCGCCATGAGTGCGCCGCGGAGGGTGCACGGTGTAGTATACTGTATAGCAGTTAGCAGAGGACTGGTGTGCAGGTGGGGAGTGTCCTGCAGGTCTACGGGATTGTATGAACGCGCCTGAGCACTGAGCCTTTGAACCGTTTCGTGGCTTGCGCCAAAATGCCTATGCGGAGCCCGGGCCACAACGACCTGGGCAACCAAGCTGAGTAGGCTTCGACCGTATGTAGTGAGGCATCGTGTAGTCTGAGACCCGGACGGCCATCATCGAACTTCGAGCTGCTGGGTTCGCGTTCTCATCCGGGGGAGCGTGCCATCTTTGCTCTGGTCAGGACGCGGTACGGCTATTCGCTCTCAGGCGCCCTCTTCTTCAATCTCCGCTCATCCGCAGTCGACCGCTGGTCAGCTCGGCACACAAAAATACACACACAAATCCCAGGATACACATTTTTGTTCATATGTTCTGGATGTTCACCTTCACTTCCGATGTTTTCTCAGATTTTCCCAGGAATCGATGATTCATGGTGTCTGTACGTTTTTCCCCCTGCTGAACGTGGATGGCCTCCCCAAGAGGGGCCCATGGGAGGCCCCCGAAAGGCCCCCTAAAAAGGGGAGCGAGAGGGGGAGGGAGGGAGGGAGGGAGGGAGGGAGGGAGAGGGGGGGAGGGAGGGAGGGAGGGGGGAGGGGAGGAGGGGAGGGAGGGAGGAGGAGGAGGAGGAGGAGGAGGAGGAGGAGGAGGAGGAGGAGGAGGAGGAGGGAGGAGGAGGGAGGAGGAGGAGGGGAAGGAGGAGGAGGAGGAGGGGAGGAGGAGGAGGAGGAGGAGGCCCCCGAAAGGCCCCCCCCAAGAAGGGGAGCGAGCGGAGGGGGAGCTCGGAGGGGCACGTGGGCGCTCCTTCCCAGGAGGGCCCACGATGGACGGCCAGCAGGCCCCCCTAAGAGCCGCCCAAAAAGGCCCCACAGAGGCTCCCGAGAGCGCGTTTCCTTACTTTCGGCGATCGTGGGCATTACAGGAGGGGGGGGGGGGAGGGGGCCAGGCTGGGGGGGGTATAATGTAAGGCCTCCCGGCCGCCAGGCCGCCTCCCCCCCGCCGTGTGCCCGATGCGCACGGTGGCAGTGCCCGGAGCGCACTGGGGGGGAGGGGCGTTACGTTATAAGGGGGGGAGGGGGGGTGGGGGGCTAGAATGCCCATCATGCCCCAAGCAATAAAGAAACACGCTCCAGAGGCTCCCAAGGAACCCCCCTCGGGATGCGCACAAGACGCCCCCGAGAGGCGCCCACGAGGCTTCCTGAGACGTTCCACGAGGCATCCAAGAGGTCGCTTGTCCACGACCAAGACGCGATGGCGGGATAGCGCCAAAAGATTTACCGCCTCCCGTTGCTAACAAGAGGGACTGTTGGCGTGCTGGAGGATAGCTGACTGAACCCGTCCAGAACGCTCCAACTGGCCTCGATCTGGCACAACCCGCCGGCCCACTGGAAGAACCGGGGAGCAGCTAAAACATGCCTCTAAGGTCGCAATGATGGTCCAAGATGGCCTCCAAGACGCCTATACGGCCCTAAGAGGGCCCAGGATATAGGCCGAACAAATGCCTCCAAGACGGCTCAAGATGGACTCCAAACGGCCCCGGAGGGCTTCAAGACGGCCTATGAGAGGCCTCCAAGACGGCCCATAAAGGACTCCAAGAGACCCTTCAGGAGGGCCGTACGAGGCCAACAGCACGCATTGTCCAGAAGGTTATTCTGCATGATTTGCGCGTTCTTGCGCTCTCGGGTCCCCGGACCGCCGTAAGGCGGCCCCTGGAGGGATCCAAGATGGCCCCCAGACCCACGTCGACCCCACAAGCCCCCAAGAGGGCCCCAAGACGGGCCAAGGGGACCCCAAGACGGCCCTGGAGCCCCAGCCCACAAGAAGGCCCAAGACGGCTCCAGAAACCCTTCGAGGTGGCTCGAATCGAAGGCGTCCCACGAAGGCCTCAAGACGGCCCATTGAAGCCCTCAAGCCGGCCTCCGACGACCAAACGGCTCCTTATAGGCCCCAGGAGGCCCCAAAGGTCCTCCTCGCGCTCTTCCGCCCTCAAGTGTTCCCAGAAGGGTTTCCAGAACGGCTCGGGGAACAGATTACCCAACCACTTGGCAAGACGTCGGCCCTACGTTTGCCCACATCGGCGTTCTGAAAAGGGCAGGGGGTGGAGGTGATTCGCACTAGGCGCCTTCCTTCGATATTCCCCTGGGCCTCATGTCCTCTTCCTTCCTCCCCCTCGTGCTGCTCGCCCTGCTTCCGCGCCTGCCTCGGCGAGTGCAGGGTGAATGCGCAAGTCTCTGAGAGCGCATGGTCATCTGATCAGCCAGGCCTCGACCACGCTCAAGGTGAAGCCTCTCGTGCAGTACAGGGTCGAAAAGGGCCCTCGAACTGAGACCCGATCCAGGCGCCTTTTTTTCTGCATCGACGGCGGCATGGCGCGCCTGCTGGACCCGAGCTGCTGGCCGGCGAGAAAAAAGCAACGGCCGGGCACTGTTCCAGCCCCGGCTCGCATCGAAGGCAGAGTGGCGTGCGCTGTCAGACCCGAGCTGTAGGCCTGAAGACGGGGCACTGTTCCAGCCTCGCCTTGAATATGGACTCTGTGCGGTTGCAGACGGCGGCGTGCTGCCTGGAGCACGAGGCAGACAGAGAGAGCCACCCGCGAGACCCACGAGACGGGTCGGCCCGGACGGCGGGCGAGGGCGAGACGACGTGAGCAGGGCCGCCCCTGGGGTGCCACCTGGACACCACGTGGGGCACCGCAGGGGCACGAAGAAGGGCTGCAGGGGCACCAGGAAAGCCGCCACGGGGCAGCAGGGAGGGCCTGAGTCTGAGGGGGGGGAGGGAGGCAGCGCGGAGGCGGAGGCGGCCAGCGCCGGCCAGCGCGAGGCGGGCGCCAGGGCGCCCTGCAGGCGCGTTATGTGTCTATAATTACCGGGGCCCCGAAGCTCACGCCGCCTCTCAGGCGGCCTCCGTCGCCCACCGCGGGGGCAGCAGCCACCTGGGCTCGCTGGCCGTGGTCGGCGCCGACGAGGAGTCGGACTCGGCGCCCCCGGAGCACGTGGAGGCCACCTCCCAGGAGTGCTCGGCGCTGGCGCACTGCTGGAGCATCTTCTCGTCGGCGAGTCGGAGCTCCAGGCCGGGCGGCGCCCCGAGGCCCGGCGGCGCCCAGGCGAGGCCGGGCGGGGCGAGGCCGGGCGGCGCGGAGGCCGGCGCGAGGCCGGGCGGCGGGCGGAAGGCGCGGCCCGCGGGCGCGGAGGCGAGCGCCGCGGCGGCCCGCGGGCGGCGGCCGCGGAGGCGGCGGCCGCGGCCGGGGGCGGCCCGCGTGGCTGGCGCCGGGCCCCCGACGGCTTCGACGCCGGGCTCCGCCGCGAGGGGGCCGGCCGGGTGGGCTCCGCGGCCAGCCGCGGCGGGGCCGGGCCGGCCGCGCGGGCCTCGCCGCCCCGGAGGTCGGAGATCGCGAGCTCCAAGAGCCGCAGCGTGTCCTGGGCCAGTGCCCCCACGCGGTCGGCGCCCGCGGGGGGCCTGGGCCGCCGGCAGTGCAGGCTGCCGAGGGCGGCGCCGGGGCAGGTGGTCGCCATGAGTGCGCCGCGGAGGGTGCACGGTGTAGTATACTGTATAGCAGTTAGCAGAGGACTGGTGTGCAGGTGGGGAGTGTCCTGCAGGTCTACGGGATTGTATGAACGCGCCTGAGCACTGAGCCTTTGAACCGTTTCGTGGCTTGCGCCAAAATGCCTATGCGGAGCCCGGGCCACAACGACCTGGGCAACCAAGCTGAGTAGGCTTCGACCGTATGTAGTGAGGCATCGTGTAGTCTGAGACCCGGACGGCCATCATCGAACTTCGAGCTGCTGGGTTCGCGTTCTCATCCGGGGGAGCGTGCCATCTTTGCTCTGGTCAGGACGCTGTACGGCTATTCGCTCTCAGGCGCCCTCTTCTTCAATCTCCGCTCATCCGCAGTCGACCGCTGGTCAGCTCGGCTCTCAGACACATGGGGATGGCCTCTCGTGCAACATCCGTTTTGAAAAGGTGGTGGGGGGGAAAACACAAAGGGATCTGAATCTCCGACGTCGTGATGTGTCGCGACGCGGGCCCTGGAATTCCCGACCCCTCACCCAAGACCAGCGCTCCGCCGCGGCCAACTGCTCTTGGCCCCGCGGCATGGAACGGACCCGGCGGGCCCGACTTCGGAAAACACCCGTCGCGTTCGGCAAAGCCCGCTCCATATTGGTCCCAAGGCTCCGCACAGGGTCCATCATGACAAAGTTTTCGAGCTGCTCGATCGGCGACGTGGACGCCCCCAAGAAGGCCCCCCCGCTGAAAATCGCCCCTGGACCTGTTCTCGAGCGTGTTCCGACCAGGATTTTGTGGCGGACCCATCCAGCGACGAAGCCGTCCCAACAGGTCCTTGACCCTCGATCCTCAATGAAGGAGGTTGGAGGCCTGGAAAGGGCCAACACATGGGTCTGCCTCCACCGGGGGAAGATGATCCTGGATGTTGGTGCTGGTGGTAATCCTTCGGCCACCGAGGAAGCCCGGATACTACCACCATCGCCGAGATCGGGATCATCCCTTCGGTGGAGGCACACCGTCGACGTTGGTGTTGCTGTCAGGGTGTCTGTTGGGGAACGAACAACGACATAAACATAAGGAAAAACTCGGAGGTCCGCGCAGATTTCTCGGATCGGCGCTGGACCCCCCTCCCTGGCGCGCGGAGCGCGCCAGGGGCGGCGCCGGAGGCGCCGCCAGGGGGGTACAGCGCCAATCCGAGAAATCCGCGCGGACCTCGGAGTTTTTGTGCTTATGTAATTGTTCGTCCCCCTAGGAGCACACCGCCGATGTTGGTGTTGGTGTCGGTCTCCAGGCCCCCGAGGAGCAGAACTGAGTTTAGTGCAGGAGAGCCCAGAACCGAATCGATAAGTCGGATCGGCGATCGATACGAATCGGATCGGCGGAAATCGGCAGGATAATATGCGTCCAAGAAGACATCGGAACCCGAATCGGAATCCGAAGTCCAATCGAATCGGAATCGGAAGCCATCGAAATCGAATCGCATCGAAATCGGAGGAATCGAAATGAGCCCTGGTTTAGTGGGCCATGGTTTGGTGATGTGCCCCGGGGGACGTCCCTCCCGCCCCGTTCCACGAACCGGCACTGGGGGCCTCTGCCGAGGCGGGGCCCCGGGGATGCCGGAGGCGCGGAGCCCCCAATCAGCAGGGGTAACTCGGGTCAGGGCTTGCTCGGGTTCGTTTTTTTGCGGCAATCCGATCCGGTTCCCGCAAAAAACCAATCCGGGGTACCTCGGGTTCGAACCCGAGGTACCCCTGGCCCGAGTTGCCCCAGATAATGCGGGCGTCCAAAGCCCCAAATCATTAGGGGTAACTCGCGTCAGGGCTAACTCGGGTTCGTTTTTTGCGGGAAGCCGAACCCGAAGTACCCCGGGCCCGAGCTGCCCGGGATAATGCGGGCGCCCAGGGAGGCGTGGAGGACCGCCGGCACGGAGACCGTGCAGACGTCGGCGGCCCTGGCTCACCCCAGACCCCCGACGCCTAGAGAAAAGCACGCAGGCGCAGGAAGCTGTGGGAAAACACAGCGAGTGTGGTGAGGGGGGAGACGAGTGTCTGGAAAACGTGTGGAACTATGGGGGGATGCTGGGAATTGTGCGTTCGATGATTTTCGATGCCTATATGAGGGGCAGCGATGGGGGGGACCAGCTCAGGGGGGAAGCATCGAACTGGAGTCGGCGGTACGTCGCCGATATAGAGATCGGCGATGGACCCCCGATAGCGAAGCCGCACGTGCCTGGACAGGTGGGGGCTGTCGGGCCCCTCTCGGCGATGAGGAGCGGAGCGACGCGCCATCCACTCGCACGGCACACGGTGAGAGGGCATTGCTTCTTGCCGACGCAACCATGAAGGAAGCACAAGCCGAGGGAGAGGGAGGGGAGAGGGAGGGAGGGCGCCCCCAGGACAAGCGGTGTCCGCGACGAACGACGGCGCGGGCCTGGGCGACTTACCCACTAGCGCCGCACGACGGACGAACGACGGGCGACCCTCATGCGGCTTACCTACTTCCCAGACCCCCGACATAATGAATTTTTCATTACGTCGACCCCAGAGTTCTCGACCCCTTCCCCAGGACCGGTTTGTCATCCTGAGTCGTTTTTTGACGCTCCCGAGGCCCGGTGAGGGCCCCCAGAAGCCAAAAAAGGCGAAACACCTCCCGTCATGATTTTTTCATTACTCGAGGGGGTCTGGGTTGTAGCCGATTAAACCCCCCTCATGCACAGGGAGCCTGCACGCCGAAGCAGGCGCGGACGCCCAGCCAGCACGACCCACGTGCACGGAGAGAGCTCCCGAGAGGCGCAGCGAAGGGGGGACGCCCGGCAGAGCTGCAGCCGCGGGGCGCCTCGATAGCAGTGGGAGTGAGAGCTCAAGAGGCGACGGCCTGGAGCAGGGCTGAACCTAAACGGTGTTTTTCGTTTTCGTTTCCCTCGCTGTGTCTTCAATCCGCCTTTCACGCAAAACGACATCGGAACTGAAACGGCCCACGAAATCGCCAACACACCGTGTAGGTCCACCCCTGACCTGGAGGCGCCGACGAGGAGCCATTGGCATCCAGCGTCTGGAAGCCGGTAGCGAACTCCAATCGCGCCCAGAGGTCCGACGTCGTGATTTTTTCGATGTGGGGTCCCCGGGGGTCTCGACCCATTCCCCGGGACCGGCGTTTCATCCTATGAATCGGTTTTTGACGGCCCCAGCGCCCGGCGAGGGCCCCTTGAGGCCGAAACTTGCGAAAAACCTGCGTCTTGATTTTTCGATACGCCCGATCTCTGCGCGGAGTGGCCATGGACATCACCGCCGCCCTCATCAGAGGAGGAACCCTTCAGGGTCCGAAGCCTCCTGGGCACATTCCCAGCACCATGGGGGGTTAAACGGGTCCTGAGGGAAGCGGGTCCTGGACCCCGGGACCTTCCCCCCAGGGCCACCTCTTCACTCCGAGTCGTTCCCTGACACTCCTGGGGCCCGTGGACGGCCCGGCGAAAAACCTCAGGACCCGATGCCCCCAAGGCGAGCGCCCCCACCACAGCGTGTCGCCGGGGCCGCCGTCGCGGCACGCTGTCCAAGAGCTCAGGGCCGTGCCGTTCTGTCCCCAGCCCTGCAGGAGGAGGAGGAGGAGGAGGAGGAGGAGGAGGAGGAGGAGGAGGAGGAGGAGGAGGAGGAGGAGGAGGAGGAGGAGGGGGAGGAGGGGGAGGAGGAGGAGAAACGGACTCCCACCGTGGCGACGAGGAGCCTGCTGGAGGCCCCTGCAGGAGATCCGACGTCACGACATCGCAGAATCGCGGCAGTCTTGACCCCGGAGCCCTGGGCCCCACCTCTCTGCTGCAAGCTTCAGAGCCGGCTCTGTAGGGGGGCCCCGGGGCCATGGTGAAAAATCGTGACGCCAGGGTCTCGGGGCACGTGCAGACGGCACGGTCGAACACGGCGGCGGCGGCCCCGACGACACGCCGTGCCTTGCCAGCGGATGGGATATGCTGCTCCGCTCCGCCTCCGCGGGGCGGGAGGCTGGGAGAGTCTCGGGGCGCTGACGCTCGGGGACCGTGATGTGGATAGCGTGTCGCGCCGAGGAGGAGGAGGAGGAGGAGGAGGAGGAGGAGGAGGAGGAGGAGGAGGAGGAGGAAGACGAGGAGGAGGAAGAGGAGGAGGAGAAGAAGCAGGAGAAGGGGGATCGGGAGAATGAGGATGAGGTTCGGACAGAGGTTTCTGAGGAGGTCCCGTGGAAGAGGAGGAGGTCCCGTGGAGGAGGAGGAAGAGGAGGAGGAGGCGGAGGAGGAGGAGAGGAGGAGGAGGACCAGTGTAAACCCAAGAGTCATCAACGATGTTGGAATAAC